>CM052800.1:152976899-153003650 GCA_028533885.1 Nasua narica | reverse complement strand
TAGAAGATGTCGTGCAGGTCAAATGACATTTAAAGTACTGAAAAATGTGTCTGTTAGGCCATGGTGCCCAATACACGGAAAGTTGCCGTGAAAACAGAAGACCTTTTGGGTGAGCTACCTTGTGGTACTCACCCACTCACCTTGGGTGAGTACCAGAAAGGTACTGCCATTGCACAGAGAGGAAGCAGTAGCTTGAAGGGCTTATTATTCATCCATTCCTCCCCACCTAGAGTGGAGAATTTCAGCAAATCTAGCGCCAAGTCTTTCTTCTGCATCTTCTCCTTCGGAGTCTGCTGCTATAATTATAGTCTTAAACCAGTCACAAGAGAACTTCAGGAGGTCTGGAAATTCAATAATATTCTCTCAGGAAATAATACTCCTCTGTCTGAAAGTTTCTGAAATCTTCCCTCCAAAAATCCTGCCATTTTTGCCACTCTTCTCCAGAATTTCCCAAAATCTCCCTCACCTTCCACTTGCCCGCTTGCTCCTTGTAGAATTTTTTAGCTCCAGCAGGGATGCATTTTGTCATCAATTGGAAATTAGTCTCTTTTAATAAAGAGGCTGTCCTGGAGTAAAGAAAGAAGGAAGGAAAGGAAAACAAAGGCCATTGCTAAAGAGCAGTTCCATTCCATTCTGCCCCCATCCAATTAGGCTGGTGTTGTTTCATAGGCTTTTTGACCGCTGCAGTTTTGTTATTGTATTTTTGGGACTATTAAAAGAATATTTTAAAGATTGTCTTAAGGAAAGGATTTGAGTGAAGGATTAGTTTATTTGCCTTAAATATGGTGGTGATGGTGGTGGTGGTGATGGTAGGATGTTTGGAAAGCTGAAAAATAATGTCTTATTGTTCCTTAGTAAATTCTTTTCCCCCAGCTCTAATTACTTTCCAAGATAGACTTCACTTGACCCAAATTCCTTGCTCTCTAAGTTCTTACCCTCTAGATCAGTGCCGCTTAAATTGTGTAGGGAGGGCAGGTAGCAGCAGCACCTGGAAGCTATTAGAAATTCAAATCCTCAGAACTAATAAACAAATTCAGCAAAGTTGTAAGGTACCAAATCGACATACAAATATCTGTTGCATTTCTATACATGAACATTGAAATATCTGAAAAATAAATAAAATGATCTTATTTATGATAGCATCCAAAACATTAAAATATTTATAAATAAATTTAATGAAGGAGGTGAAAATCTGTACTCTGAAAATGACTTTGATGAAAAAAGTTAAAGAAGACACAAGAGGAAAGATATTTTGTATTCATGCATCACAAGAATTAATATTGTCTGGATGTCTCTACTACTCAAAGTCATCCATAGATTGGGTGCAATCCCTGTCAAAATTTCAATAGCGTTTTTCACAGAAATAGAACAAATGATCCTAGGATTCAAATGGAACCACACAAAGGTCCTGAAGAGCCAAAGCAATCTTCAGAAAGAAGAACATAGTTGAAAGCATCACACTTCCTGGGTCCCAACTAGACTACAGATCTACTGTTACTAAATCAGTATAGTGCTAGCGTAAATATAGACACATCAACCAATGGAATAGAATTGGGAGCCCAGAAGTAAGGGCATACATATACAGTCAGCTAATATTTGATAAGGGGATCAAGAGTACTCAATGGAGAAAGGATAGTCTTTTCAATAAATAGTGGTGGGAAAACTGAATATTCACATGCAAAAGAAAATAATTAGGCCCCTATTTTATACCCTTTACAAATACTAACTCAAAATACATTAAAGACTTGAATGCAAAACCTGAACCTGTAAAGCTCCTAGAAGGAAATACAGGCAACAAGCTCTTGGAGGGTGATCTTGGCAACTATTTTGAATATGACTGGTATAGGGAAGGTACCTTTCCCATGGAAGATTTATTTCAGGGTGGCAAAGGAAAGTCGGAGGGTCTTTCTTGCACAGGCTGTTTGTTAAATACCTTCACTTCAAGATAAATGATATGCCAAAGTGGCATATTTCAGGTTGACATATTCTGTTCCCCTTCAAGTCCTAGTGATTAGCATCCATTAGTAGGGAAACTCAAAACTTTCTCTTTCCAACTTGGTGATAACTGTCTTCATTACTGGACATTTTCATTACGGGACCAAACTCCAGCTCCTCTGTCCCCACCCTACCCTCAGTTTCTCCTTATTAGGCCTTTTGCCTGGAACATTACATCTCCACTCTGCTCTGCCATGGAAATCTGCCCATTGTCCATGAGTCATTGCTCATAGCAGCTCATTCGTGCAGTTCCTGATTCTCAAACTCTCCCTCTATAATACTGTTCTGTACCCCACTTTCGTCTAGAATAGCTTAAATCTCTCTGATGTTTCTTCATTAAACAAATATTTACTGAGCATCTACTTTGCCAAAAGAGCAAGAAAACAGCTTTGGTTCCTGCCCTCACAGAGCTTTATATTTTCTGTGCTTGGGAACTAGAATTTTTCTTATTTAACTCCTTTCACATCAAGTTGTCAGTATTTTTCCTTTTTCTTATGTATTTAACTGTATTGCAATCTCCATGAGATCACATGTCTCTCTTTTAGTTTGCTGCCTCTGGGACCCTGCCTATTGGTTATACACAGTAGTTTTTCGGTATATTTTAGTTCAATTAAGGACCTCTCTGTATTATAACCAAACTTACTCAAACATCGACTGCTATGCATTGCAACTGCCAGCCGTTGACCTTTTGCCTACAATGTTGATCTATTCAGCATGATCTTTGTAACTGTTCTATGCATTTCTGTCTTTCAAGAATCGATTTCCACATGTGATGTTGTCATTTATAATAACGAACACATATTTAGTCTTTGACTCCTTTTCTGGTGCCAGAACTCCTAAAACCCTTGGAATTGCCAGAGATGAGAGCAAGAAAGGTGTTTTTGTTATGTTAATGAGTTGACTTTCAGAAAGCACCTAAGCAGGTGGGCTGGTTGCTTGGAGAATCCATCATGTGATTGGAGGGTTGGAACTTTCAGGTCCCCTCCCCCACAAGAGGGGCTGAGGGTTGAGTACAATTGCTAATGAGCAAATATTTCAATCAACTGTGCTTAAGTAATAAAGCCTCCATAAAACCCTAAAGGACAGGGTTCAGGGAGCTTCGAGGTTGATGAGCCAGAATGCTTCCAATGTGCCACCATACTGGGCTGAGGACTCCCAGGAGGACAGAAGCTCCTTTGTTCACTGCCTCACCTTATATAAGTCTGCCTCTGGCTGTTGATTTGGATCCTTTAATATCCTTTATAATAAATTGGTAATCTGGGAGTAAGCTAGTTTCTGGAGTTATTTGAGTCTCTCTAGCAAATTAATTGAACCTAAGAAGATGATTATGAGTACCTCTGATTTATATAGCTTGTTGGTCAGAAGCCCAGGTAACAACCTGAACTATTTTTTTTTTCAGTCTGAACTTTCAGTTGGTATCCCAAGTGGGGAAAACCTTGTGGGACTTAGCCCTCAAGGTAGGTAGAGTAGGGGTTGAGCTGAATTGTAGGACACCCAGGTCCTGTGGGAGAACTGCTCGGTGGTATGGGAGAAAACCCACAAGCCTCAGAACTGCCTCAGAGTCTTACCATTTTTCCTTCTTTTCCACAAAGCCTTTTTAGACCATTTGGGGACCCACAATGGTTTCTTATAAAATACTCTTCTCTGGATTTTTCTGGAACTGTTGCATGACACATTTTTGTTAAGTTTACATTATACTAGACATGGTACCTCAGCTAAATTTTAAACTCCTCGAAGGCCAAAAATGCAAATGTAGCCTATTTAGCACTTAGTACAATGTCTTGTCCACGAGTGGAGAATAAATCTGTATTGATGAAATGCATGCTAATGCACCCTAATGGCCACTAAAATTCCATCCTTGTCACTTCTAGTGACCATTAGTTTACAAGTCCTGTGCCTTGCCCAGAGTGGGTTATTACTCTCCTCTACCAATAAAGAAAATATCCTCAGTAAGATAGTCAGCCATATGCTTCCCTGGGTTTTCCTATTCTGACCTACTCTTATTTATTAGCAACATTGAGCTCTATAGTAATATGTAGATTGGTTCTTTACCTTGGGACTTAGGAAGGCAAAAGTGCTTTTGAATTTGTCTAATGATGAAGTAAATAATTCGTGTGATACCTTCTGACACAGAGACTATTATCTCTTATAGAGGGAGAGCTATGTACTGTTTATATAGTATACTCACACGTGAGTATTATAGAGGGAGAGCTATGTACTGTTTATAAAGTATACTCACAAATGAAGATTAACTACAATACTTTCTGAAAGCAATCTGCATCTCCCTCTATAATATAGAGTACTGGTACAGGGAGTACTGTCTTTTTTTATAACCTAGGTGACTAATTGAATTATTCATTGGTTAGCAAATCCTTATAAAACACTTGACTAGGTGCCAAGATTAAGTTTTTATATATGTTAAGATGTGTAGTCTTCACCCTGGTCCAACATGGTTGGAACTGTTACCATCTTAGTTTTACAAATGAAGAAACACAAGTACAGAGAGAAGGAAGTGCTCAACCAACGTTGCATAGGTCATTGGGCTCAGGCTCCAACTCAGGTTCCAACTCCAGAAGTGTTCTGGGGTTTTCATCTTTGCACACTCCTGAATGGTGTGCCACGTAGAAACTTTGGCACTTCCATATTCTTGTCTGTGTGACCCGAATGGTGTGTGTGGGCCCCGCTATGATGCTGCTTGCCTCTTATTACTGATTATAGGTCATTTTTAGTCAGTACTTGTTGCTTGAAAGTCCATTAGCTTGATCACTGAGGGTCTTGCGTTGGGTCTTTCTGATGGATGGTGGAGTTCTCTCTTCAAGTTCATTTTGTTCTGCACACTGTGATATTAAGGGAAGACATTTGAAGTTCCTTTGGTAAGGAAAAGCCTCATCTCATTGGGAAAGAAACCTAAACTAGAGCTTTCTTTGGGGAAGCACCCACACTTCCTGTGAATCCCCTTTCCTCACTGCCCACACCCACTCAGGCAATGAGCAGTCTTGACACATCTGTTTAATGAGAGAGTTGCTTAAATCACTTCTCTGTATTTGGTTAGCTGTTTATGGACAAGCAGACTCTGTCCAATTCGAAGTGCTGAACTCAGGGTCTGGCACAGAGCAACCACTTAACAAATTCTTAATGAGTCAGTGCGTGAATTGATGTGGGTCCCAAGCACACTGTACAGATTTGTCAACTAAATTACTTAGAGCTTCAGTGCGTGTGTGTGCGCGTGTGCACACGTGTGTAGATAAAAGAATTCTGGTTTCCTCCATTAACAAACGCTTTCGAGCACCAAAGCCGTACAATGCTATCCTAGTTGCCACCCAAAGTTAGCTAAAAAGAGACACAGTAGAGTCCTGTTTTTTTGAATTCTTGAGGACTTAAGGCACAGAAACAGTGTAGCTGATGAATTTTCACAAGGCATGCGGACAAAGAAGGGCATTACATAGGAAAATAAATGGATATTACTGACTACCGCTCCGTGAGCCGCAGGTATTTATTGTCCAAATGGACTTCTGTGAAAGGTTTCTAATGGAAAGATAACAGACTAAAGGCCTCTTCAGATGGAGGCATTAGTATTCTGATCCAAGAGTTTCTGAGGCATTAGTTTACTTTGAATATTTTCATATCTTTTTACCACTGGGGCCTTTAGCATTGGAACAAATTGATGTCTAGAGTCCAAAAAAGCTGTTTAGTGTGTGATAGTAGAAAATTAAATAATGCATTTGTCCTGCAGGCTTCTGGCTCTCACACTTATGCAGAATCGCTAGAATACCCACAGCCTCTTTTTGGAATGTCAGATATCTTCATTGGAATGTAAGGAAATCGATTTAATTACTGACCTCAGATGGATGGCATGAGGATGCAGTTGCCCTTCTACAAATACTACAGGAATTTCTGTTCCTATCTCCAGTAGCATTTGCTGACCCTGAGAAAAATGAATGCTCATCCTCAAATTCCAGCATTTTTTGTTAGTCATTACCCATGGTGCCCGTTCTCCACACCATCTCCATGAAAATGGAGAGTTATGACCGATGAAGTGAATACATTGTATATTGACGGTCTTGAAAAATAGATGCATTAAAAAGGATATCCAAGGCAAAATTAACTCGGAAGTGGGTGGTGTTAACTCTGCAAGTTCAAATTTCTGGCAAGTGCTGGTCATACAAATCTCCATGATTTTAATTTGAGGGATGGTCAAGGTCTACCCTGAGGACAGAATCCGCAGAGCAGTTAAGAGTAAAGCAAATCAAGTAACAGAAAATTCAGATTTTTTTTTTTTTTTAACAGTGAGTTTTAAATTTGTATCTGGGAGAACAGAGAAAAGAGGAGAAAGTCCTCTGGCATTTTCCCGGTTAATGTCTCCTCCTAATTGCTGTTTGGCCTAGTTCTTTTTTTGTCTGTGTTCCCTCCATGCAGGGCTCTTGGCTGCTTTGCATCTCAAGGGGTAGCATATTCAGGACTCCACTTTCAAATGTGGGTTTCTAAAAGGCAGAGTGAGACATCTGCCACCCACCCACTCTCCTGCCTACCAGGACATTCCTCATCTTGCTTAAGCTGGAGTGTAAAATTAACCTCCTGCCTACACTCAGTAGAACGGGCTGGCTCTGTATTTTGTAAGCCATCATATCCCCCAACCCCCCATACCCTGTTTCTCCTAATGGCAGAAAAATACAGAAGCAGAGAAATAGAGGAAAGCATTAAGAGAAAAAGATATCGATAGCGGGCTGTTTCCATGGCATAGCGTATTAAATTGGCCCAGTGTACTGGGATCTTGGGTTTATGACTCACCGTACAACCTACCAGCCTGATCAACCTTCCCTTCCCTCTCTTGCCTGAGTTTCTTCTTATTATGTAGAAACTAGGTGATGGGGATTAAGGAAGGAGGGCACGTGTTGTGAGGAGCATTGGGTGTTATAAGCAATTAATAACTTGAACACTACATCAGAAACTAATGATGTACTATATATTGGCTAACTGAACATAAAAAAAGAAAGAAGGAAGGAGAAAGGGAGGGAGGGAGGAAGGAAGGGAGGAAGGAAGGAAGGAAAGTGGAAAGAGGCCACATAGCTTGTGGCCATCACTGTTGCAGTCGTGATTCTTAAACCTCTTTACCGGGATGGGTAGGGATCCAGAGGTTAAAGGAGGTCACAGATACGTGGACACCAAAGGAAAGTGTCCTTTGGTGGACACACCAAAGGAAAGAGAACCAACAATCAGAGGCATTTTTCTTCACTGACTCAGAGATTCGGGAGTTACTAGCGAAGGGGATCAGAATATGCCACCCCAAAATACGCCACTTTGTCATAAGGATTATTTCGAGCCAAAGGCATTGAGAAAAAGCAAACCTAGGAAGAACCCTCTGCTTTCCCCTTTGTGGCCAAAAGCAGGGCATCAGCTTTTCACTGTGAATGTACTCTCTTTCCTTCTCCTATACTCAGAGGAAGGAAACAACCATAAGCACCAGAGATAGAAAGTTCTCCTTGAGAGAAGTCCGCACAAACTCATGTTGCTAAAATAACCCGTATCTTTCATTAGTTTCCTAGCATATTCACTTTCTCAGTTTACTGCTCCTAGAAGCTCAAACCCCTTTTCCTTTGTCTAGTCACTTCTCCACAATTTATCTCCCTTTATTAAAATGATTTTTAAGTTCTCAAGCCTAACGATTTAATTGGTTTGTCCCTTGTTTTCTTTGAAGCCCTCATCCCATAAAAATGAAAACTATCACTAGAACGTATTTGCCTTTTTTCCTGTTAGTCTGGCTTTTTGTCAGTTTAATTCACCAACCCATGACACAGCGTAAGAGTGTAGAGGAAAAGTTTATCCTTCCCTGCACTAGTGAAGAACTGTTTCTTGATTGGCACCTTCTCTTTCTAGACTCAGAGAAACTTCTCTAGAGCTTATTTAGAACTCTGAGTTTAAAAGGAAAAATACCCCATGCCGTGAATTTACTCTTTTTATCCAACAAATATTTTATTGAGCACTTTCATTACTAAGACTTACTTCTTGCTCTTCTGTGGTTGATAATCTAGCAGAAACAACTTTTTAGGCTTTTGGCGACTTTAGATTTGCTCCACTGAAAATTACCAAATAGTTAGAAGGTACCATGCCATCTACCAGTCTGTCATTTATTTATTAATCATCCATCCATCTGTCTCTCACTCCATGTATTTCTATCATTGTGCTTTCAGATATAAACTATATTAAGTAGTAATAAATGTTTCACCTTCCTAACCATCATAACATCACGTTTTAAAAATTGAAAATTTCAATTAAAAAAATTTAAATTAGAAATGGATTTTCTAATATCATGTAAAAAACACAGATTACTGTTGTGAAATAAATCTACAAAACAGTCGTGAATTAAGATACTGTACTTTATAGTAGCTAAGATAAACCTAATGGCCGGCCTAATTCAGATTTTACTTTTATCTTAAGGAATAGCATCCATTTATCAAAACAGGCAAGCATATTTTTGATTCCACATTCTATAAGGAATTTCATTAGAATATTACCTAGCATTATAATTGGTTGGAGCTTCCGATTTTTTTTCCCCTCTTACTTAGATTTTGAGAGAGATCCTGCTTGCAGACAAGCTGGGGGAGGAGCAGAGGGAGAGACAGACTATCAAATGGACTCCACACTGAGCTTGGAGCCCAACACGGGGCTCAGTCTCATGACATCATCTAGATGATGACCTGGAGATCATGACCAAGTCCGATGCTCAACCGACTAAGCCACCCAAGCATCCCTTTTCCGTCTTATTTAGAACCTGGGTTGCTAGGCTGCTGTTCTCTTTAGGCCAGAATGAGTAGCTAAGTCACCTGGAGGGCTTATTAAAAGTGAAAACCCAGATTGGCTGAAAATCCAGGCTCGATTTAGTTTTTTCAAGCCTCAGGTTGGAGGCCCTCCCAGGCTAATGATTGGTAAACCTCAGATTTTGATTCTGGAGGTCTGGGATGAGGCTTACAATCTACATTTGTAGGTGGTAGTGGTGCCACCGGTCATGGGAGCCCACCTTGACATCCACGACTCAAGGACAGAAGGGGTCCCCAAAATTAGAGAAGTTTGGGTGAGATTCACCCCCGCTTTGTGGATGTTCAGTGGACAGTTGCAGATCGTCACATGTACCTAACACTTAGTATTGTGTCCTTAATGCACTGCGAGAATGGGGCGGTGATGCTGGCCCCCTCATACCCCTGGCTTTCGTTTCGGTGTGGCTTGACACCAGCATCATGGTGCTTAAAAGTAGAAGTGTGTTTGGTGAGGCAGGACCTGCCTGACCACAATGGGCCACTGGAGAAAGAGTTATTGATGTAATTGACCTTATCTGTCAGAGTATTTGTTAAAAGTCAAGAGTTGCTAAATCCAATAGTGCTTCACTTCATTACATCGGAATCCGGGGCTTCATGCTACACTTCTTAGTAATGTTCTCTGGCTTGTTAAGGAAGGATGATGGGAAAAAAAAAAAAAAGAAAGGACAATGGGAAACACAGTTTAGGGGGTGGATATCGGGCCATTGTCTCTGTTGTTACAAGATCACACTCAACGTGTGTCTGTCTTTCCTTTCTTAGCATCTCTGGTCTATGTTATGCATAGATAATACACATCCTGTTACCTATTTTACTTTAGACAAGATTTTTGTCTTGGCTCAGAAATTTATTAATGTATGCCCTCGAGCACATTTCCTTATTGTTTCCAACTGGGCCACGTTTCCTCCTCTGTTAAGGGAATAATAATACCTAGCCTTAATTAGGTTTACTTCGAAGATTAAAGCATAGAGCCTGTGAAATGACTGGCATGTAATAAATACTTCATTCTTTCCCTTTTCTTTTTAGTCATTTGCTTAATATTAAAAATCTTAAAAATTAATTGAAATCTCCTGATTTCAGACATAATTGGAAAGACTTTTTGGTCTCATGATGTTTCGGTGTTCTTTAAGACTCAGACAGGAGGCCTCCCAGTTAAAGACTGGTAAACTTCCAATTCTGACCACCTACTCCCTTTGTTAAAGTCTTTCCTGCTGTGTCTGAAGGCAGTGGCCAGGGTCTCACTGTCTCCAGCTGATTCTTACCAGACTATCATCCCCAGGGTAGCAAGTTTGAATATGTCTTTCCCCTTCTGATAGATACCTTTGCCTTGGGTGCTCCTGCTGGCATACATATGGAACTTGATTCCAAGTGCGGCGAGAAGGGTTCGAACGGTGTCGATGCCCCTAATCCACGAGGAAGGGACATGTCTGTGGGTAGTTTCCTGCTGGTTTTCTCATTTCCCAGGCCACTTATTCCCTGAGTCCCTTAGAAACCTAATGGGAAGAATCTGTTTGAGGACACTGGGTCTTATTTATTCTCTTATTCCTAGTGTTTGGCTCAGTGTCCATACAGGATGGGCTCAATTACTGTTTTTGAATAAAAGAGCTTAGTAATAAAAGAATTTCTGCACAATCCCAGGTCATGCAAGGATCTCAGATTGGCAAGCAAATTTTTAAATGGCTTACTCAAATTGGCTGGAAAGCGTGGAGCATCCTATTAAGACCTTGTGAAACTGTTCGTTTTCAGCTCTTTGGCGGATGCTTTGCACCTTAATCGTGTGGCTGCTGGACCGTCCCCCCTTGTACAGTTTCTTGGAGATGGCCCAGGGCAGTCCCCTCATTGCGCCAAGGAGGAAACTCACTGCCCTTCTGGGGAGATTGTGTTTTCTGGCACAGAAATATGTACCAATACCTTTCCCTACCTTGTAATGAACCCAGAGATGAGTTCTGTAATTTAATACAAATGATCGTCAGGATACGTTCCACAGAGAAGTGCTGCTCATGGTGGTTATTGACCCTGTCACTTGCTGCTGAGGGTTCACCATGATTGGTAGTTGAAAAGTGCTACCATTTTCTGAGGCCACCGGCACTGACTTGCTGGCCATGGGATTCAGTCCCTCTTCAGTCCAACAAGGAATCTTTAATAGCATCTAAAGGGAAACGAAGAGGATAAGGCCGGCACGGAAAACCCTCGCATATGCCCCTAAGGAAAACCAAGACGCTGCTCTTAAATAACGGGGCATTTCTAGATGGGTGAAGACAGGTGCACCAAGAGCAGAGCCCAGGGACGCTGAAACTTGTTGGTACAAGTCCAGGGTCAAAGACTTGCTCCAAAAAGGAAGCAATGAAAGGAAACATTACGAGTAGCCTTTTGAAGGCCAATGTACCTTTGGCAACCTTCCAATTTGGGGGTTTTTCCTGTTATTTCTTGTTTTTATCCAAATAAGTAGCATTTTCATTATCTAAGTATATAAACCACTTCTCTCCTCCCATCCCCTTTATTTCCTCTTTTGGTCCCCACTGCCATGCATGTGCGGTTAAAACATCTCGGAAGGTCCGTGAGCCAGTAGATATCTCAATGAAAGTCATGGATTGATGCATGAATGATTAATTTCCCCTAGCTCTTTTTCAGGGTGTGGTATGAGAAGGAGGGTAATGTTGGACAGGCTAATTCATCTGATTTCACGAGTAGTCGTGGTTCCCTGTTGATGACAGCCTCTGGTGGCCTGGTGCAGGCGTGAGACTGCCGCATTCATTCATTTGGCATGTCTTAGTCAGTTAGGTGAGGCTAGAGAATTTCAAGCAGCAATGCTAAACCTTTAACCAGAAATGATAGTATTGCCAATAACAAGGAGAAGCAGGCTAATAACATTTCAATTTTTACATTCTTGGCCCCATTTTTCTTTCACGCTGAAATGTTATTGAAGTATAACTGCTTGTTGAACACACATTAATTCTGGAATTCGTGGTGAATCCAATCACACATAGCTGAATTCACCGGCTCACTGCATAAGCCTTTTGACATTTGAGGCCAAATGTTCAAATCACAACGCTGAAGGTCGTGGCGTGTATTAGACAGGGAAGAATTAAGAAGATACATAGCCCCCATGATCTCTTGCAAGTCTTTACAAACCTGTCACCATCACCAATGCATTATTTATCAGATTAAGTGAAGGAAATGCTATCTTTTTTTTTTTTTTAAACAAGGCTTAGTTATGGGGGTGGGTGGACTCCACTGGTGCTGTCCAATAGGAAAGCATTTTATTTCAAATGTAGACCCTTCCTATTCGACTAATGAGCCTTCTGCTTTGATTTGTAACATGTTATTGCATGTATTTTTAGGTTGATTTTATCCCATTGGACAGTCCGTCTAGAACTGGCAAACATTTGCATGAACATGGCTCATTAAGTATTTTTAGATCAGCAGTGGCCTTTACAGTACGTAACTGAACTGGAGAGTTCTGTGCTGTAGGATTCAGCTCCGTCCACGCTGGAAGGGGTGAAAGCAACTGGTGAAGGTCAGCCTGCTCCTCCGAGCAGGAGAGCCGATCCCTAAATGATCTGGAAGTTTGGAGTGCAGGGAAAGGAAAAATAAGCTCATCTTGGCATCAACTGAGAAAACTGGGATTGTCAGAATTTCTTTATTACCAGAACATTGAAAGCCTGTGTCCTGGGCAGTCAGATGGCAAATGCTGGCCCTGCTGCTTTCTGAACAACAGAGGACAACATTCTCTTCCTCGAAGCATTCTCGAGGCTTCCTTTCCCTAAAAGAGGTTGTCATCTCCCCAGGGAGAGCCGCCTTGACAGCTTGAGAGACACCGGAGCAGAGCAACTCCAGATATCTCATGGAAATGTAGTTAAAACGACCGCCACATCAGGAAATGGTCCAGATGCTCCAACATGAAGTCTGAACTTGTTAACCTGAAATTATACCAGGACCACAAAACCTCTGAAACACACATGGCTTCATCAACTGACTCGAGATCCCCTGGGTAGATCAGGTTTCAGCCAAGGAAATGCAAGGACTCCAGTGCTAAACCACAATGCCAATTAATTTTTATTCATTGATTTGGGAGGGTATGTTTTATTTATCATGCCCGCATCTTTCTCCCTCTTTGTTGGGAGTGATGCAGAGGCCTTTTAAGTTTTGCAAGCTGCTTGAAGCCTTTGCTCGCCTGTTGGAGACAATTTTCCTTATCGTTCTCTTCCTAGCTGTTTTTCTCTGTTTCTTGCTCTGTTCTGGGCATATGCCCTTCAGGCTAATTTGGATCACTCCTTTAATTCAGTGCATTTAGAAGGCTCGCTTGTCCTCGCCATCAGCAGCAGTGATTCCTTCTGTTTATATTTTTCGGACTTTGTCTATCCAGTGGTCTGTTTTTTTTGGAAAGCAAAACAGGAAATGTGGTCAGGATGGCTCCCGTTATTGGTTCATGAGCAGATCCTTACATTATTATTGCGCGTCTGCATTTAGGCAAGTGAAGCGGAGTAGGTCCCAGTGCTTGGGATTGCTGGATGGGACCCTGTTTTGAGCACGAGGTGGGGTGGTCCTGAGAATAAAGTCACCTAAATGGAGAAGGCATGATGAGGTAGTTACCTGAATAGTTGGAAGAATTTACAGTGCATTATACTCTTTGACAGGAGAGGCGATGGGGGAGTTGGGTAGAGAAGGGACATTTAATGATGGGTGTTTGTTGACAGATTCTATGTTCCATTGTTTCTGTAGGTGGGCTGGGGCATCTCAGTTCCAGAGATATTTCTGGGTTTATATCTCACGCTTCTGCATTGCTTACGTTCTGAAGCTCCTACTTCTGTGCTATATTCTGATGAAAAGAGGAAGGCTCGGGGTTGCGTCTGGAAAGATTCCATGAGCAGAAGCAAAGTGGAGCTGTGCAAGGTGGTGGAGCACCCATCCATCACCTGGAGGAGATTCAAAAATCCAACATACATGGCCATTAAGGGGTCGTAACATATAATAATAGCGATTCCATTCCAGCCGGGAAGGAGGTGCATTGATCCCACTCTTTGAATGTTCACAGGGCTAACAAGAGAGCAGAAAGTTATTATAAACATGTCTTGGTGAGATCCCTCCTCTACATGGAATGAAGAAACCCTCTTCCTTAGTCCTCATGGTACCCCAAGGGGCAGGGACTGGGAAGTCTTCTTCTTGGTTGTGAGGGTGGGAAACAACTTGCTTCTTAAGGTTCTAACCATTCTCCTGGGATAAAAACTGAAATTAGACCCAGGCGCCCTTTGGAGGAGACTGAAAATGTGACCAACAATGAACAACACACTGCCCAGCAGGCTAGATACAAGACCTTCAGCTTTTTATAAGGAACTGGCTGGGATGTTAGAGTTTCTTTATCTCAGGCCTTTCATAACCCATGAAGTGACAGATAACCCTGAATAGTCGCATGATCCCTGTGTGAGCTTTTTGGTGTTCTGAACCATGATTTTAATCCTTAGATTATTGAAGGGCTACTTTCATTTTCAATATTAATATTCACTTTATTAAAATTATAAATTGAAAAACAGTTCTTTCTTAAGCTTTAAGTTCAATTTACAAATCTAATTATTTTACTAAATCTGGCAACTTTAACAATCACTTTTTAAAGGGTTTTTTTTTACAACCTAGTTAATTAAATCACTTAAATATTTTAAACTGCACTTATAAATTTAAGATACTCGATTTTCTTTTTAAGTGCTTAAATTGTCTAACAAATAAACTTTCTCACAGGCTTAAATAACACTTGTAAATCTCATAAATTCAAGTTGTAAATATGGCGGATTTTAATTCTTCTGCATGTTACAAGATTATTTATGACTTTAGGAAATTTTTTTGTAGTTACCAACTTAAACTTACAGTTTTAAAAGTTAGGGGCTCCTGGCTGGCTTAGTCAGTAGAGCATGTGACTCTTGATCCCAGGTTCAAGAGTTCAAGCCCCATGTTGGGTGTGGCGCCTACTTAAAAAAAAAAAAAAAGAAAAGGGGACGCCTGGGTGGCTCAGTCGGTGAAGCCTTCGGCTTGGGTCATGATCCCAGCCCTGCTCGGCGGGGAGCCTGCTTCTCTCTCTGCCTGCTGCTCCCCCAGCTTGTGCTCGCTTTCTCTCTGTCTCTGACCAAAAAAAAAAAATCTAAAAAAAAAAGATGAAAGTTATTCAGTTATGTCTCATTTAAAACTTGAACCATAAAGATTTCTTAGGTATTCTATATTGAATTCTCTTAAACAATACAGATAATGTATTTAAAATGTCAGTTATACACAGAATATTCTTAAATTTAACAAAAGTAGTAATCATAGGCTGGGACTGATAGACTTCATAATTTTTGCACTTTTTTTTCTAAATTTCCCTGCACCAAACAAGAGAAGGAGAATGTAATACCAAGGGGGAATGGGGTCCCTGTCTTCAAATAGGTGAGTTAAGGACCCAAAATACTAGGGTGAAACTAACAACTTGGTTTTGCCAAAGACATTGCCCTCCTGATGTGGGCAACAAAGTTGAACTTAAGGGATTTGGGTTCCAGCCTTCAGTTTCAGTAATGTCAGAACTTAAATCTCTCCTCACAAAGTTGCAACCATCTCTAGACAGGTAGCTAACATAGGCGGATTTTTCTGTCTCCCTACTTTCTTTTTTTTTTTTAAGATTTATTTTATTTAATTGAGACAGAGAGAGAGAGAATGAAAGGGGAGAGGTTCAGAGGGAGAAGCAGCTCCTCTCAGAGCAGGGAGCCCGATGCGGGACTCGATCCTGGGACTCCAGGATCATGACCTGAGCCGAAGGCAGTCGCTCAGCCAACTGAGCCACCCAGGCACCCCGTCTCACTACTTTCTTAAGCAATGGGATGTCATCCCCTCTGGAGCATCACATCCTTATGTAAGACTTCCAATACCTCCTTGGATTGGGTACATGTTGGATCTGTATTCTCAACAAATGTTTTCTTCCTGGCAGAACTACAACTTGTTTAGGTAGATATTAAAAGCATTTCCAGTTGGATTTGCATATGTCACAGCATTGCCTGAATGTGTTCCCACAGACTGAAACCCTGTCCCATTTCTCCCACATAGCATCTCCCCCACTATACTGCGGCTTGCTGAAGCCCAGGATGGGTTTCCTTTATTGATATAGCTCTGAATTTTAATATTAATTATAAGAGAAAATGTGAAAAGGCAAACGGAAGCATTTATGCAGACCTACAAAGCCACTAATACTAATGTGAAATGCAGCTATTTTTAAAAATATGTTAGGTATTACTTTTTCACATTGGGGACTAATTATATCCCAAAAGGCAGGACCTGCCGTGGTTACTCTGAAGCCAGACCACCGGGCTTTGCCCTCAGCTATACGTCTCCTGGCCGTGTCGATAATACCTACTTCAGGTACTTCATCTAGAAAACGACAGTTGCAAGACCTACCTCAGAGGACTGTTGAGTGTATGAAATCCACGATCACAGAAGCTTCAGGAAGACCAACAGTTGCATCGTTTTAGTGATGGATATCTCCTCAGCACCCATAATAGTGCCTGGATATCCGTGCATTTAGCTAAATGTAAGTGCTTAAAACAGTGACTGGCAGGTAGAACATTTCCAACAAAAGTTGGTTATGATTATGTTTTGGTGACAACTTGCCTGCCCTCCTGTGCAGATTTCTAATCTCACATTGATCTATCAGGACATAGTTTGCCAATGATTCCCATGCCAGTGGTTTCATACCTCTATTGACTTGTGATGTGGGTGATTACTTTCACCTAAAGAAAGCCCTGGTAAAGTTGAATTACTCCAGCACTTGGGTGCCCACGTTAGTTTTAATTTCCTGGGTTTGTAGGTCTTCTTTCTTATCCTGCTCAGCATATGTGGAGCTTTGAATGTTCACTGTGTGGGGTTTTTTTCCCCCTTTAAACTATCTTATCAGTAAGTCTTCTTTCATTCTGTCCTAGCCTTTTTCCTGTTCTCTTCTTTTGTGCACCCTTTACGTGGAGGCAGTCTCTGAAGGTCAATTCTTGGCTGTTTGTTTGTTTTTTTTTCATATTTCATCTAGTCTTCCTGGCTGATCTTACAGACTCCTGTTGCTTTAAGTAAAGCTCCCTTTATCCCTATCCCTGACCATTTCCTAAATCATAACCCCCCTCCCCAAAAACAATTGCATAACATCTACTGTGTTCCCAAGCTCTGATAAGAGAAGAGTATTTTTTTCACATTTGAGACTTGAGTGGTGGTAGAAGCTTCCATTGGCTTCTCCAGAACCCTGATGGTTGTCAAATATGCATCTGTTCTCCCTTATACAGTGTTTTTCACATCTGCTGTTCACACAGTCACTGTTATCACTTCAAACCCTATCATAATCACCTGGGCTCTCCTCATTGGTGTCCCCGCCTCCAGCACATACCTGGGCGTTTACCTACCATGGTGCAACCAGAGTTGTGTTCTTCGTAACAAGAACAAATAATATTTCTTAATGCTCAGAAGCCAATGGGGAGTCTCAGGTTTCATTTCCAATTTCATCTCCCTTTAGGTCCTTCCCATATGCCTTTTTTTTCTTTACCTGAAACCCAGTCTGTGCACCATCTCTTTCTTACTGTGGTCTTCTCCTTCCATGATAGGTAGAATAATACCCTGCTACCCCTGTTCTAATCCCTAAAATCTGGGAAGATGTTAGGATACACCAAAAAGGGGAATTAAAGTTGCAGATGGGTTGAAGATGCCAATCAGCTGGCCTTAAACTAGGGTGGAGTGTCATGGATGCCTCAGGTGGGCGTAGTGTAATCACAAGCGTCCTTAAAAGCGGAAGAGGAGGGCAGAGGGTAGAGGTTGGAGGAGCTGTGACCTTGGAAGAAGTGACGCATGATGACTTGTGAAATGGACTCTGTTGGCTGTTGCGTGGACTTTGAAGGTGGAGGAAGGTGCGTAGAGTCAAGGCTTGTGAGCAGTTTCTGGAAGCTGGAAAGGGCAAAGATGCAGAATCTCCCCGAGGGCCTCCAGAAAGGAGCGTCCCCCTTTTGAGTTAGCCTAGTGAGACCTGTGTCAGGCTTCTACAGAACGGTAAGGTAATGAATTTGTGTTTTCAGCCACTACGCTTGTAGTAAATAATTTTTACAGTAGCGATAGGAAACTAATATCCCCAACCCAGTGCTTATAGTGTGCTTCTCCTTTCCAATGATTTACTTAAATCGGGTAAATTCAGGGTCCGTTGTAAATCAAGTTTGCTCTAGGACTTGCTTTGTACTTGCAGTCAAAATTCATATCTGTAACCCTTCCATATTTACCTAAACCTTGCTGTGTCAGCGCTTTCTCTCTTTTATTAGATGTACGTGTGTGTCTCTCTAACCTTGGATTGTGAATGTCCCAAAAATAGGATCCACCTATTACTTATTTTTGTAGCCCCTCACAGAAGCTTTGCATTCAAGCGGATGCTTTTTTGAATCAAACTGTAAAAATGCAACACGTTGTATATAGTGCTAAACATGAGTCCTATAGGAGTCCCCACAAGATGGAGATATTTCCTTAAAAAAATAACTTTATTATCCCATGAGACCATTTCTCCTTGACCTCTCTTGAAAACAGAAACTGATTGCTTTCTAGTTGAAGGTGAGAGCATTGGAATTTCAAGTCTTGTCTGTAATCATAACTCAGGATTTAAATATAGAGAGAGATAAAATGGATATTTCATTGACCGCTTTAAGATAAAGGTTGCTATGCACATAAGGTAGAATTAAATCCATTTGCTTAAGAGGACTTTGGTAAACAGCACAACTTTGTGTTTTTGCAAGTGCAGTGTGGGCTAACGGTGGACTGTCTCGTGGAGCATAGTTGTATTTGATGGTGTGTATTCTGTGTTCTCTTTAGGAAGAGGTCAGGAGAAGATGAGGGAATTGTCTTACTTGCCACAACTTAGTTTGGTTTTTTTCTACTCGAGTACAAATTAAAATCAAGGATACACTCTCCTAGAGACACTTTGACAAGGTACAACATTCCAGGTTGTGTGGACACAACATTCTACGGCTATAATATGAGAATGTGAAGACACTTAGGATGTCTTCTGCAGCTGCTTCTGACAGGCAAGATTTGGATGTTTAAGCTCAGAAATTCCTATGTCTTCATCAGTTCTTCTTTAAGATCCCTTCTTTAAGATCCCTTCCTTGAAAATTACCTCGGTGCCATTTGCCTTTATGTTTAGTAATGGCTGGCTCGTTCCTCCCGTCTAATGTCCTTTTCTGAGAACTCAGCGGAAGCTACCTGTTCTCCTTCCATGCCAAATCCTTCCTGGAACTGTGTTCTGGGAAGATGAGAAGAAGTGTGGGAGCGCGCGTGGACATGCTGAGTTCGTTGGTTTCAAAGTGGGTGGATTGACAGTTTGAAAGCCCAAGTTTAAGCTACAAAGACAGGGTTGAATATATTTTAAATTCCATGGAAATGTATGAGACTGTTGGATTTATCCCATTAGGTATGCAGTATTTATGTTCAGAGTAATCCAGGGCCGTTATTTTCCATCTGAAGGCACCCCAACCATAATGACACTGATTGGCCAAAAAAAAAAAGACTTGTTTGAATAACCTGTCAATAACTGTCTCCAAATATTTAAGGGCCTTGCAGATAGAGAAGAAAATTATCCCCTTTAGTGCAGCATATAGGGCAAAACCAGAACTTACAGGCAGATGTCGGGGGGAGGTAGAGTTCATTCATTGTTAAAAAGCATCATCTTAGAAGCTGAATAAGCATGGAGTGTACTTACAATGACTTCAGTTTTTCACGAAAAGTCTAGAGGGTCACTTCTTAGGGGAAGGTCTGGTGGGAAGTGATAGTGGATAACCTTCATGATCTTTTTTCTTCCTACCAAACTTAAAATTCTGCTATCAAAAAGCCACACACACACACACACACACACACACACACACACACACACACACACAGACTCATATGCACTTTGAGTTTTGTTTCTGTAACATACTAACCCAAATTAAAATGATCACTAGAACAGACTTTACTAGCTGTTGACTTTAGACAGGTCAATGAAGATGGCACTTCCAGTGCAGTGGTTGATGAAACCAACTTAACCTGGAAGCACTGCTTCTGGTGCAGGGTTGGCGAAGGCTAGGGTGATAAGTGGTCGTTGGGAACATGTGAAATGAAGCCTCAGGTAAATAGGGATAGGAAAGTGCTTTTGAGCTTCATCAACCAAGCTCTTCCAACCAGTCAGTTGTGTTTTGCCTGCACTCTCTGGGATACCAAAACTCTTCAGGTTGTGTAGAGTAGCTCATTGCAGTGAAAGTTGTATTTCAATGCTCCCCTCCCCCCCCTCCCCTTTCCTATTAAGAAAGAATGAGTTGTCAGTGTTGGCTCTCAAATACTGAGCTCTCCTTAGCACAGCTCTGACCCCCATGTTGGTAGGGTCTCTGTCTCCTTGAGGGATTATATTTATGGGGGGTCAAGGTTCTCCATTCTTGCGAATTCTGTCACAGCCTGGATGGCTTCCAGCACTAACTGGGTTATCACCTGACCAGTGGTAGCTAATTGCTCTGGGAATTTGAATCTTGCAGGATGACCGGAGTCCCATTTTGCTGTCACTGAACACCTCCTGGCAAAGAAGGTGTGATTTCCATGGGGTGGTGCAGATGACTTTTTAATTAGGATTCTACTCTTTAGTGTGTGCTGCCTTAATAGGTGGGTTAGAAAAAAGAAATTTGAGGGTGTGGGAGTGCTTAGGAAATGGGGGAGTTCTTGTTAATTGGCATTAGAAACCAGAGAAAAGTAGCCAGAGAAGCCTCTGCAGAAAGAAGCTATCCATGCTGTGTGGCAGGTGGGAGTTGGAGAGGGTGGTAGCTGATAATAGGGAATAATCCATGATTACACCTTTTGCAGCAAGTTAAAAATGCTCTAGTGATGTGACAGGAGCTATTAGCCCGTTCTGATCAAAGAGAGAGCAAGTTTTACTGATGACATTTGTTATCAGACCAGCATAGGTAAAAGCTTCTAATTATCAGGAGGACATACACTTAGTTAAAATTGGGAGCCAACTAGATTGAACTTAAACTTAGTTGATTTAGGCTCCACGAGGCTCATTTTCTTCATCTTTTAAGTGTGCATAATAGCGCTTGCCTAATCACATTATCTTGCAAGTTAAAGCAAATGATACAATGCGGAGAAGGCACTTAGGCTACGAAACGTCCATAGGCAGTATTCAATCATTAGCTTAGGTCCTGAGAATATTGAATCCTGAGGAACCTAGAAGTTACCAAACACACTGTCACCCTTTCCTGGAACAGCCTGGATCTGGTGCATATATTTGGGTTGGAGAGAGGGTAGGACACTCTGTAGACTTGAGTTTAATAACGCCTTTTGCTTCAGAATACATATTCAATTAGCAGCACATCTCTGCTGTAATTTTCCTACCACTCCCAGAGCTGGATCACTCTAACTGCCCCTTTCTCAGAGAGAAGCCACAAAGTTAGATACTATGAATTTATACAATATTTTCACTGGACCAAAGAAGGGCATTTGAAGGAAACTGTATTTCCTTGGAGAAATGCATTTCTCCAAGAAGATCTGAGAGAACCATATGAGGTTTTCCGCTCAGAACCCGATCTCCTGACCACATTATTCACTTATGCCTGACATATATCAGATTTATACTTAAAGAGAAGGAGAAATCTCAAATAGGATGGAGATTTAGGTATATGGCAAAGACCTTCTTTTTCTTTCTTTCTACCCCCCAGTATGGGAGTGAAGGAAGGAATGTTGGAACTCTTTGTCCTTCTTGAATATGTGATGGACACCACCTGATGGCTAAGCCACTCCTTCCTTGATTTTTGGGTCCCATTGGTAAAGGATGTTGTAAGCATGATACTGGGAAAAATACTGGTCCTGGTAAATACTTTTCAGATTTGACCTTTGAATGACTTTCCAGCAGAAGATTAAGTAGAATCATGAACAACTATCAGCTAGGAGCTGTGGGTTAAAAAGTAAGTACAACCAGTAATTGAGGAGACAGGCATGTGTAAATAATTCCAATTAACTGAGCCCTGTATCGACATGGGTTTGCTTAAAATGGTTTGCAAACACCACAGAATGGTGTGGGGGATTGTAGGGAAAGACTCTCCTCTTTGAAACAGCGTTTGTGGCCATAGCCTAACGTGATACGATTGTATGTAGTTTATTCCTTAACCTAACAAACATGTATTGAACATCTTCTGGTCCTGGCACTTTGTTGGTTTTTGGGAAATTACTTGTGCTTGCTGACATTAAGGAGGTTATGGTCCAACCAGGGAAGGAAGACCTACATGCACCCTTACTGTGAAGACTTAATGTAGGATTGCCTGGCCATTGACTGGTAAAGCACAAGTTGGCATCAATGAGTGACAACCTGCCACCCGCCCCCCCATCACCACTTGAATTTTTATTAGGTGTATTATGTGCTTTCCTAGAGATGATTTTCCATAAGCTTTGTAACCACCCTTTGAGGTTGACTTCCTATTTCGTAACTATAAAAACCAACCCAGAGTTGAAGGATAGTCCTAAGTTCACGTAGCATGCTACTACAGGTTCCAGCCCTTGAGCCTAGATTTCCTGATTCTGGTATCTTGAAACAGCTGGGTTGATCCCAGCTGTTTGCCCACCCCAACCTCTGGTTCAGAGCCATTGCTCGAGAAGGACTATTTGATGACCTTGTTCTGCAACCAGGGTTGACAAATGTTGTTTACCCACTAACACCTTCTCACCTCAACATTTATTCAAAACCCCCAATATCCAGGGGATAACCACTCTAAGAATCCTGGAGTAAAAATCTTTATTGATATAGGCTGTAGAAGATATTTCACAAGGAATAGAGAATTGAGGAATACACCAGGCACCTTCTTGTCTTCCCCATCCCTGCTACTGGAAAGCAGTACGAAAATTCATCCTATTCTAGCTAAGAATACATTTATTGAAGGCTCTTAAAATTGCAGTGAAATGCAACACTTTGCAAACCAACTTGAAAACTTCGGAAAAAACTCTCAATTTTTTGTTGTTGTTGTGTTAATTCAAGTTCCCCAGTGGACTTTAGAGCAATTAAGACCAAAAGAAAAGTAGTTGAAACCTCCAACTTTTGCTTCAGCACATTCTGTCGTATTTCATCTTTCTCTTGTTAGTGTAAATGCTTGTTTTTCATAGCTAAGACTTAATGTTCTGGGATCTGGTAGTGTTTTCGTGATGCAGTAGACCACAACTACTATTTGTTTTGTTTTACTTAATGAATTAAACACATACTCGTAGGCACGTCTTTTGCCTGATGGCTATTGTAGAATGTGCTGTTCGGTGAGTATTTAAAGATCCATTGAGTTATTAAAGGAGGAAGCTGCCATTACAAGGAGATATATTGATGTTTTATTGTGGATTACTGCCAACCAGTTAATGGCTATATAAATTAAAACCAAACAAAACAAGCAAACACTTCAGTGTTTGCTTTGTGGTTCAGTACCGGACGAGTAAAGCTGTTGAATTTTCTTAGTCCCTGTCTAAGGAATTAAGACAACAAGCATAAAATGAATAAACACAAAGCAGAATCAGGCCCATAAATACAGAGAACAAGCTGATGGTGGGCGGGGAGGGGGGGGGCAATGGGGAAATGGGAAGAATGGGTGAGGGGGAGTCAGATAATAGGCTTCTAGTTATGGGATGAATAAATCATGGGAATAAAGGGCACAGTATGGGGAATATAGTCAATGATACCATAATATTGCTACATGGTGACAGATGATAGCTACACTTGTGGTGAGATGATCATCATAACGCAGCATTGTTGAATCACTGTTGTATCTCTGAAACCAATGTCTACTATTCTCAAAACACAATCGACTGAAAAGAGACAAGACAGACCTCAAGTCCGTAGTGCTGAAATGAAGTTTTCCACTTAGGCAGAAACTAAGGATTGCATCCATCATAGGAAAGCAAAAGGAGGCTTGAGGTTTGTATAGTCAAGACAAGAAGGTCTCCTCAAAAGAGCACTTAGCTAGCCCCATAAGTCAGGAAAATCTTCCCGGTGAAAGAAGATGTATGCGGCAGCCCATGGGCCCTAGTCAGGGGAATGGTGCCCATGCAGGATTGAGCAGCAGGAGTTTAGAATCTGCACTGAAAAGAAGTAGAGGAGGTTTGGTGCACCCTGGTTTAGGAGAGCAGCCCACGAAGGGAGGGGATTTTGAGTGATCCCTGCAGCCAAGAATGGGTTGGCAGGATGAGTAGGAGGTGGATACATGGTCTTAAGCTGAGATGAGTGGTGGAGTGGGAACAACTTAGAAAAAGGGCTATTGGGCAAAACTTGGAGAAAAGTGTGAGGCTTTTGATCTGAATGTGAATCGCCCTGGTAAGCAACCAGATGAACTGTAACCTTGTGTTTTTGATGGGAATAAGCTACGGTCTGACAAGAATGATAGCATACTTACGGGAAAGGGTGTGGGAAATCGAGACCATTCCAAAAAAAAAAAATAAAACCAGGCCAGATAGTCTCTATTACCATAAAGCCCCTTGGTAAATAAAAAGGGGAGGAAATGATCTGTGCTCAGAAACTCTGAACCAAGCAAACTCTTGAAGCACAAAAGAGGAAAAGTGATTTGCTTAGAAGTCGAAGTATTATGTTGTCGGTATTTTGTTGTCGGGCACAACTAACAACGTATTAGTAGAGGACCCATGTTTCTTCTCAGACTGGACCTTTCCATGATATGTGACTGGTCCTGACTTGAAGAATAAGGAGATAAATGGTGAAAGAAGGAAAATAAGGACTTGGGGACGGGAAGCACTGTACAGAGGTGGAATGTTGGAAGCCAGCTTTCCATGGGGGTTCAATGGCACAGGCGTGGGAGTCACAAAAGCACATCAGAGAGGCAAACCAGAGTTGTCCTACTGGGCTGACCGAGCAGTGAACTAGGCAACGTGGAATGTGAAACCAATATTTGAGTTGTCAATTGTCGAATGTAAGGTTTCTTTAAAAGCGATTGCCCTGACAGTAAGTGACAGAACTTCCCAGAAACGAGTAAGCAGATGACCTCTGTTACAGAGTAGGTGTCAACCTCAGTTGACAATGTGGGAGAACCGAGAGAGGATGTGGCATTTGGAAATAGGCCTGTCAAGTTCATCTTGGGGGGTAGGGAATAAAAGGAAGACTGAAGAAAACATCCAACTAGAAAAAACACATTGGAAACTGGGAAATGCAGTTATTCTAGAAGGTGAGTTCGATGAAGGCACAGATTTTTGTAGGCTCTATTCACTGCTTTATCATCAAACTTAGTGTCTGACACGTGGGAGGCATTCGGTGTTTGTTGAATATTTGGATGGGGAATGTTTCCCTCTGACACTGAATTTTTCCCCAACCTTTATGTATTGATTGGTACTCACACTGCATTAAAAGATACATTGTAGGGGCATCTGGGTGGCTCAGTCAGTTAAGTGTCCATCTTGATTTTTGGCTCAGGTCATGATTTCACGGTCATGAGATCAAGCCCCCTCGTCGCACTCAGCACTGGGCATAGAGCCTGCTTAAGAGTCTCTATCTCTCTCCTAGGGTGCTTGGGTGGCTCAGTGGGTTGAGCAGCTGCCTTTAGCTCCGGTCATGGTCTATCGAGCCCAACATGGGTCTCCCTGCTCAGTGGGGAGTCTGCTTCTCCCTCTCCCTCTGCTGTTCCCCCTGCTTGTGTTCTCTCGCTTGTGAGGTCTCTCTCAAAATAAATAAAATACTTAAAAACAAAAAGATTCTCTTTCCTTCTGCCCCTTCTCCACCTCTCCTAAAGAAAAAAAAAAAGATGTATCTTAAAAATACTTTTTAAGTTGAAAGCATTCCCTTTACAAGCTCAAGAGCCCCCTGAATCTTTAAGAATGAGGTGAAGGACCTCTCTTTTTCTTAAATCAGAAAGGGCCACCAGGCGCATTGAATGGTAGAGGGTAGAAACTACCGGGATGGTGTCCAGACTTCATTTGCCTGGGGGAATGAGTCACAAACTTGCCATAAGTCTGAGAGCAACTGACCATGTATCAGTGCTATATTGTGGGGTGTGTATGTGTGTATACTCCCCCTCCCAAGATTTTATTTATTTGACAGAGATCACAAGTAGGCAGAGAGAGGGAAGCAGGCTCCCCACTGAGCAGAGAGCCTGATGCGGGGCTTGATCCCAGGACCCTGAGACCATGATCTGAGCCGAAGGCAGAGGCTTTAACCCACTGAGCCACCCAGACACTCCTGTGTGTGTATATTTCTGCCATACGAAGTTTATATTCAGATGCAAACCAGGGTGTTCATCAGAGGTAATGCCAATCATGATTCTTTTCCCCTTTTTCTTAAGCCCTTTCCTGATAATTTACCATGGTTCACTCTTGACCTTGTCTACTTTCTGATCCTTTAGTATAAAGGATCAAAAAACAAGAGTTTGTTGTGTGACACTGTTTAGTTTTGTTCATTTTTAATGGTTTTCGATTTACTCGGCTGCCTCATTAAAACACCGGAGGAGAATGTTTCCCAGCACTCAAAGCGCAGGAAAACAACTTATAAGAGGTGGACTCTGGGAATATGGGGAAAAGGATCCTTCCAGATAGGACATATATGCTAATGTTGTATGTAGATAAGAACTATTGCTGTCATTGTAGACATTGTGTACCCTCAGTATTTCATGAGCTTTCTTATTTTTACTGGTCTCCTGGAACTGGAGTGAAGCCATGGGGTGAGTTTTGGTCAGTAAACAGAAGTGTGACAAGCTACTTTTTGGTGGAAGTAGTTGAAAGCCAGTGAGATGCCTCGTCTCTCCCTTCCCTGCCTCGGCAACCTTGAGATTGTGGCATCACAAGATGGCAGCATTATGGCTCCCAGAGTCCTGGATGGAGGCGGTCCCCCATTGACCTGCTTTGGATTTTATGTGAGCAAGGAATAACCCTTCTTCCTATCAGGCCACTGAGATCTCATTGCCTGTTGAACCAGTTAAACTAAACTATCCTGCCT
>CM052800.1:152946372-152976799 GCA_028533885.1 Nasua narica | reverse complement strand
GTTAAATTTGGAAATCCTTGGTGCGATCAGTGACGATCAAAATGAAACCACGCTCATGAGACAGGCAGAGGAGGGCGGAGTCTGGGACTGCTGCTTGTCTCTCTTTCTCTACCCTGCCCTTTTTTTTTTTTTTTTTTTGCTGGATTTGCCTACACAGCATTTGGGCCCAACTGGTAACTTAAAAGCAGCTACGACTGCCACCCAGAAACTGGCTGCCTCTTCCCTGTGTCGGCGCTGTCCTGGGTCTTAAACTTTGGGCAAGGCGTTGTTCTGCACTTGGTCCGTTGGACCTTTAACCTTCTTCTATGCTCCACGCCCAGCATGGAGCCCAACATGGGGCTTGAACTCATGACCCTGATACCAAGACCGGAACTGAGAGTAAGAGTCGGCTTCCCAAGCAGCTGAGCCACGCAGGCACCCTGGACCTTCAGCCTTTGAAAGTGCCACAGGCGGATCTTGTGCCTCTAGCTTTGAGCAGCTCGTCCCAAGGGACCCAACCTGCCATAGCTCAGGCCTGACCCCCCCACCGTGAACAGGTGTGTGGGAGGAGATGGGGGTGGGGGGAGGGAGGCAAACTTGTCACCTTTGAGAATTGTCCTCAAAACTTCATGTTTTGTATCTTGTTTCAACACGAAGGTGGGGGCAACTTGGTCTGCATCTTAATTTGAGTTTTTAAAAATTGGGGCACAGTTACATGCTGTTGACACCTGACGACCATGATGATCCTCTGCCATTTTGGTTCTAAGCATGCGCGGGCAGTTGACCTTCCATGTTGTACTTGGAGAGGAATCATTTTTTCACATTGTTGAGTGCCTGTTGGTCACCAGCTGGGACGTTCTAGCATCCTCACTGTCCAGTGTCTACAGAGCACCCTCTGGGTGCTGGGCCTGAAATTAGTGGTTTAGTAACTAGATGAATAAAACTCTTTGAGGGCAGTGTTTTGCCCTTCTCGACCTTGCGTCATCAGGCAGTACCTTGCACACACACAGACCTCAATGAATGTCTCTTGCTTTGGATTTAAGATAGTGGTGCTGTGTGAGAGCTCGAATAATTCTTTCTAGCTCTGGCCTTACTTGCCTTGTCAACTCGTGATACTGGGTTAGGACCAGAGTCCCTGGGATCACTTTTTAACAAGCCTCCAAATGACTTTGTGGCAAACACCTGTTGGGCCATGGACCCTTGCAACACAGCAGCCTTGACGAACTGATGCCTGGGGGTCTAGACACGGCTTGGGTCACATTTCGCCTGTCTGGGTATTGGTTTATTCATGAAGCTCTAAAGTTGTGCTACTAAATGCTTGTAAAGTTTTCTCCCAGCTCTACCGTTTGAATTCTTTCATTCATATCTGCATTTTCCCAGGAGTGTAGTTTGCATGTTGTGTATGAAGACTGATAAGAGAAAGGGCATCTTTGGTGATCTAGAACATGAACGATGCTCTCTGGCTTTAACGTGGCCCTCGAGATGTGGGCTCAGAGCAGTAAGTGTCCTCACCCCCACCACTGACAGCTTCCTGCAGTTTATTTCCAAGCCAGTTTCCCTTCTCGGTTACCTCCCGCTCTGCCTTCTGCAAGGCCATTTGTCCTGGATTAGCCTCAAATGGGACTCAGACCTCTGCTGAAAATAAGACCGCCTCCCTCTACAGACATTCTTTCCTGTTTGTTTTTCTCCTCCAAACTCAGGCTGGAAAAATAAATGAAGGATTATGCATATGTATCTTTTCATTCGGAGCCCAGGTTTGGGATGTTGAGTTGTGAGGCTTGTGATCACCCATTCTGGCATTAAGACGACTTTCCATTCTGTTCTCCTTCCCTTGTTCCTGGACTCGGGCCCCCTCTTTCCAATGTCTGTTCCATTCCTTCTGTGATCATTATAGCTGGGTGTGCATTTGAATGTTTAGCAACATCTACTGCATTTACCAGGCAGCCAGCCCCCTTGTGGGTCCTTCTGGTTTATCTGATGTGCTGCACTTGAAAAGCCTTTCCGTCTCATCTTCTAAGGTAATTTTCTTTGTACTTTAAAAGACATTTGCTTGCTTTTGAGATTCATTTCACTTAATTTTGCAGTTATGCCAGGGTTCAACTTTAATGCACTCAAAACTTAGACTGTAGTCTTTTTCCTCTCTTTGATTAGTTTAAGATTTCCCTTTTTTTATTATAATTCTTCCCAGTGTACCTGTTGAGCACACAAGCCTGAGACTCATGATAGTATTTTGTCTTCTCTTTTCCTTCTTCCCTTTTTTTTTGGTTCTTTCTCATCCATTACATGTCCATTACATATCATTTGGGTATTTACCTGCATGATTTCAAAGTCTGTATTGCATCATTGAAAATCAGCTTCTTTTCTCTTTAAGATGATTTTTATGATGCTCATTGTTGAGAGATGCAACTGCTAATGATGTTGGGGTTTTGTGCCAGAAAACTTTTTGAATTTGTGTGTGTGGAGAAAATTTGAACGGAGCTGAGTGCCATCTATTCTGACATCCAATCAAAGACAATCCTGTGTGGCTATTAAGCAACATGGAAAGAAAAACAATAGTAAAAACCAAAGGCTAGCTACATCCAGAGTCTCATGGACAGAAAATTAATATTACATTGTTATTCTGCAAGTTCTAGCAAACACTCATTAATCAACACTCAGTGATTGCATCTGGATACACAGGGCAACTTATAAAAATTACAAAATCCTACCATGTCTTGAATGCACGCTAGTGATTACACAGACAAAAGTAATTAACCACTTGTACTGAGTTTCTACTTAAGTTTTTATTACCAAAATTAGTGGCTTAAGTTGGAAGATATTCTTTGAACATTGGCACATAAAAGTAAGTATTCACAAACAATTTTGAATTCCATGCCAGAGAACGGTTACCACGAATGAAGATGGGTAAAAGGCCTTCTATTTATCAATAGATCATTTCATTTTAAGAAATGGTAGTTAAATTTATAAGTCTTGCACTTAACAATGGTCCTTTCCGTTGCCCTTAGATATTGACCCCTTAAAAGCCAATATTTAGAATCTATCGTGAAATAAGATAAAAATCCAAACTAATCAACACAGATGGGTTTGCTACTTCAAAAGTTGTCTGAATTTTTATTTAGCTTATTTCAAAATGTGACAAACCTATGTGAGCCCCCTTGAGAAAAACAACACAGTGACCTTAGCTTAAAATGTTACCACACTAACTTTTTTCTTTTAAATTGGTGACTAAAATGAACTGGATATCAACAGTCCATAGGTTGGAAGCACACTCATGAAAGCTCTTCTTCCTTCAGTATCTCTTGGAGAAGTGACTTGTCCTCATCAAGTTGTAACTTATACTCTAATATTATGATAAAAACATACATGCAAACTTGGATTTCAGTATCTCTTACTAAGACTTGTATTTCAAAATCCTGTGTTCCACCAACCTTCTTGCTTGGTACTAAAGTTACTTGTTCATAATAGAATCCGATCTCAAGTAGAATACCATGCTTTACCTATGGGCATATATCTGTCTCCGGAAGGAGAAATCCACACTGAGTTCTGATCCTTAATTTTGGTTTTATTTTAAATGTTTTTGAATATCAGATCTGAAGCTGATGGTTTTGAAATGTGTTAATAACATTAAACATTCTATGCTTTTTGATCAAGTGTGGGGTATCTGAGGAAGCGAAAAGTCAAGTACAACATTCTTTAACCTGCTTTTAATTAGATCATTAGGGATTTAAGGCTCGATTTGGTTGAATTACACTGCAGCTCCTTACTCTTAGCTATTGAGTTTATTTAAATTACATTTCAAACTAGTCATTATAGAAAAGGGTTTTAGGAAATTTTGTGAGTGAAATAAAGGACAACTCTTTGGAAAGCATGGTGGGATCTTTTTAGTCTGAGAGACTTAGAGAAATGTCATTTGTCTTTGGAGCTCAGAAATAGGAAGGTAGTTTATAGCAACCTCTTCAGTACTAGATTGTGTCATTTTTTGTGTGTCAGCGTACTGTTTGCTTTGAGACGCTTTGAAAAGCATTAGCCCTGCCTTTTGATGGTGTAGACACACAGAGAACCAGTAAATCTGTATTGCTTCAAAGTTGGGGAGAAAGTCACCCACCTAGAATTTCTAGTTATTAGTTAACCTTTGAGGGGCTTTCAGTCTTGATGAGTTTTCTTTTACTAGAGAAGAAATACAAAGGACTTAAAATCAGTAATTGTGCAGAGTATCTGATTTCTGGGGCAAAATTATCCATTCTATGACTATGGAGCCCTCCATTAATATATGCATTAAAATTTGGGGAATCCATCACTCTGTCCTTTGAAATGCCCTGCTGACCTATCTCTACCATGTGATTCTAATGGTAATCCCATGACCAACAACACTATCTTTAGGTTAGCAATGAAATCTTAAAAGCCAATTCAAGATCACTTTAGTCTCCATTTTATTGTGTTGTGTTTTGGTAATAAATTAGTGATTAAGATGTAGAATATTAAACATATGGCCTTTATTGATGGTAGTTTTCTCTATTTGCTCTTTTTTGTTTCATTTTGGAAAATACAGTGTTCTAATTCTTAATTTAAATTCAATTAGCCAACATGCAGTATATCTTTAGTTTTTGATGTATAGTGTTCATGAATTCATGGTATCCACTGCTCATCACATCACTTGCCCTCCTTACTCCTCTTAAATGTATGTGATTGCACTATCATAATGCTGTTCTTCCAAAGGTAAACAAGTCATAAATAGCAATATATACAAAAATTAAACAAAACCTAAGTTAAGAAAAAAATGAAACTAAACAAAACGATTTTTGTTTTAGAATTTTGAAATATCTAGGCTTTGTTTCATTGGAAGAGTTCTCCATGAGATTAAGAACTCACTATATTTTGTGAACTATTGTTTTAGGCATCTGATCCTTTTTTCTTTGGAGTTCGTGAAGAATCTTAAACAGACTCCTTGGTAGAGAAAGACAAAGATAAAATATTTTTCAGTTTGCTATGGTAAAACAAAATATTTATGGAAGGCCTACTATTTGTGAGGGTCTATTCTAGCTTGTTGAGATACATTAGTAATTAGAAGAGACACAGATCTATGTTCCTGTAGGGCTTAAGTTCTGGCAGGGTCAGTACAAGAAATACATAATAAACCCTTAACTGAGTGAATTCTATAGAAAGCTAGAAGGTGATAATTGCCATAGTTGGGTGAATGTAAGGCAAAGGAGATCAGGAGAGGTTGCCATTTATTTGACTTGTTAGGATGGCCCTTATTGAAAAGATAGCCTTTGAAATTAAAAAGGGAAATTAGCGGAGTAGATATTGTTGGGGAGGAAAACTCTTATGCTACCTTTTAAAGATTCTTCTATCTTGTCTAAGAAATAAATGAACTTGATACAAATTAAGAGGGGGGAAAAGTTTGATTGCATGCATATCAGTAATAAAGTTGAGACTCAAAGAAATGACCAAGGTAAGTGGCTTTTGTACACTTTAGGTAAGGATATGTAAATCTGTAAGGAATTGAGGAGACATAGGAAACTTATATTCAGGGGTTTCAAATACTAAGGAAAAAGTAACAATGTTTATATAGGCTTCTTGGGCCCTGAATTCCCTAATTCTGACAATAAGGATATCTCCTGGTTCGGGGAGGGTACTTTTGACATGGGAGACTTATTTCCTGCTTTTTGGAAACAAAGGAGTGTCAGAGTACTCTCCGTGCACTGGCTGTTTAGGTACGTCTAATTAAAAACAGTTAATATGCCATCAAGACACATTTTGGGGTGGCCTGCCTTGGACCACTTCAATATCAAATAAGAACATTTTGGGCAGAAGGAAAAGCCCAAATGAACCCTCTACAGTAGGAGAAGCTAGTGGGGTTATAGGAGACTATGTACATTTGACAGGGGAAATACATGGGAATAAGGAATCTTTTGGGGGCTTGGTCAAGACATGAAACGATGTGACTTACCCTTTTCAAGCCGTGACTTTGTCTTCTGTCAGAATTTTAGAATCTAAGGAGAAAGTAGTAGGACTAGTTGGGAGGCTAGTATAATTATTTGTCTAAGCATGCTATTATATTTGCTTCAGTCATTCTAGCAGCAGTGGGTATGGTAAGAAACAGTCTGATTTGGATGTATCTTGAAGGGAGAGCCAACAAGATTTCCAGATAAATTGGACTTGGGATTGTGACAAAAAAATCTATCAGCAATGACTCTGATCCTCTTGGTCTGGCTCCTTTAGGATTAAAGTTGCCCTTCACTAAGACTGAAGAGAATGTGGTGAGAATGGGTGGGAGGTAGGGATTTCAGTTCTGGATGTGTGTAGTTTAAGATGACAATTGAGCTTCCTAAGTGGAGAGATGCCAAGTCAAAATGGGAAGTTGCAGCTAAACACCTATAATTCGTGAACTAAGTGAGAAACTGAGAAGGTAATAGGTTCTTGCAAAGGGTCTCTGTGGCACACACATTTAGTTGATTCTGCAGATGAAATAATCATTGGTCAAGCCAACTGACTTTATTTGCTTTTAAGCATGTAAAGCTGTGCACATACTTTATCAAGCAAACATATCCTACCAGAGGAAACACTTGACCTTTAACATCGAATGAAGTGCTCACAGCCCATCTGATGGGCAGAGGATTAGAGCACAGAAGGCAGAAAGGTGATATCATTCCTGTTCTTATCAGCACCAAGGCAGAGTATATTTGCTCTCAGCAGTGCAATTAGTGAAGGGAGAACAACAACAAACAATAAAACCTGAAATCCAGACTCCATTGTATACAGTAGATTTGTTTTGGCTCTCTAGCCCCCACATACTTAGCCCTTGATGACGTATTTGTTTTTCTGTGTCACTTAGTATTAAACTTTAGAATAAGTAAGAACAGATGCTCTTCACTGAGCATCTATTCTTGTCGGCCTCTGGATCCAGGTAGAGGGATTAGTTTTGTAAAAAGTATAATATTGAAAGAGTTAAAACAACGGATAATTAAAACCAAAACTGCCCACAATCTCATAGTCACCTCAAGTCAGTGGCTTCATTAAAAAGTGTCACCTTTTAGGGGTGCCTGGGTGGCTCAGTTAAGTGTCTGCTCGCTCAGGTCATTATCTCAGGGTCGTGAGATCAAGCCCTATGACATCAGCCTCCATGCTGGGCAGGGAGCCTACTTAAGATTCTCTCTCTCCCCCCTCCCTGTGCCCCTCTTCCCCCACTTTCGTGCACACTCTCTTTACAAAAAAAAAAAAAAAAAAAACAACTTTGGGGCACCTGGGTGGCTCGTTCAGTTGGGCATCTGCCTTCAGCTCGGGTTGTGATCCCAGGATCCTGGGATAGAGCCCCACCTTGGGCTCCCTGGTCAGCAGGGAGTCTGCTTCTCTTCCCCTGCCCCTCCCTCCTGCTTGTGTATGTTCTCTCTCTCTCTCTCTCTCAAATAAAATCTTTTAAAAAATTAACTTTCTAATTATCCATAAGCATGTAATAACTAGATATTAATGCTAACATGGGTAGAATTTTCTATTTTTAATTTTCATTTAAGTTCGTAATATGCTAGAGCCCATGTTCACTTGGGTTTTGTATTGGTTTGGTTTTAGATATCTCATTCCAACACTCTCTAACTTCCTAGGCAACTAGTATGAACAGCCTGATTAGACCTCTACACTTTTATTTAGGTGTTGTTGGTGTTGGGTATATATTAAAGAGCATGTCAAAAGAATTTCCTGAAAAACTGGGTTGGAAGTGTGATAGTAATACACTGAGTGTGGTCCTTTTAGGATCCTGCTACACACAGTTCTCTGTAATTAAATTGAATGGTATATCTTGGCAGGTCTGTAGATACAGGTGTATTGTTCTTAATATCCACACGATATTTCATGGTATTAACTTATCACATTTTTTAGTTGATCCTCTATAGATGGACAATCAAGATAGTATTACTTTTTTTGTACCGACTGCAGCGCTCATGAAGCATTTTATGCAGTGTGTGGCACAGAGTAAGCAGACAATAAATTCTAGCTGCTATTATTGACACATCTGATGTACATAAGTGCTGGAGCCCTGTACTCTAACATGGTTACTAGAACTTTCCTCTTCCCCCTTGCCCGTACTCCCTCGTATCTTTCTCTTCCTTTCCTCCTTCAGCTATAATGCTTCTGAGTCTTAAGCTCCCTCTTGGATTTGAGATCAGTGTCTGACCTTATGAGGCATATTTCCATATATTTATGATATTTCCCTCTAAACTTTTGGAAATCAAACCTCATTTGTTCCTCCAAAGCTAATTCTCTCCCATATTAGAAAAGAATTGTATCAATGTTACAGATATTCCTTTACCCATCTGTAACTTGAAATTATCATCCTTGCTTTTTTAATGCCTTCACCTCCATATCCAGTTAATCACCAGAATATGCCGGTGGGGTTGCTCTCTTATTCCTCAAATACCTTTTTTCCGATTTATCCTTTTATCATCCTAATTAAATATTTATGACTTCAACCTAATCACAAGCTTTTGTCTTTATCCTGTCAAATATGTTACCGTATACTAAATTAAAATGTTAGGACATGCTTTCTATACATCACTTACTATCTAAAATAAGCCAAAACGTACCTTTTAATCTACAGAATGAAAGTCACCCAATCTTAACCTTTTTGGAGGAAGGGACATTACCCAAGGTCAAGGCATCTCCTCTGTAGAATTCCAGATGGCTGTGGTCGTTTGGATACATCTAATAGTAGGATCTGCCCTTCTTCCCAAGGGAGATGCTTCATTTTTAGATAATTTAGATTGTGAGTATGTTCTTCCTAAATTTGAGTTAAATATGCCTTTCATTGCTTTCCATACATTTCTCTTAATTTTGCCTTCTGAAATTCCAGAATAAGTCTAATTTGCCTGAAACATAACATTCAAGTCCACAAAGAATACTACTATACCTCCATCCCATTCCTGTAGGCCACTTCTGACTTTTACGTTGCTAAAGTAACAGACTTTCTAGGTTCCTTTGCCATCTTGGTCAGCCCATCTGGGATACAGTAAAAATCTTCTTAAAATATGGACCTTAGTGGGGGTGCTTGGGTGGCTCAGTGGGTTAAAGCCTCTGCCTTCGGCTCGGGTCATGATCTCAGGGTCCTGGGATTGAGCCCCACATGGGGTTCTCGGCTCAGCAGGGAGACTGCTTTCCCTTCTCTCTCTGCCTGCCTCTCACCTGCTTGTGATCTCTGTCTATCAAATAAATAAAGCTTAAAAAAAAAAAAATAGGGACCTTAGAATTGAAAAGAGTCATCTAAATGAGAAAGAATTTGTTAATTTATCAGTATTTGTTTAAAGATTGTTAAAAAGCAAAATTAAGTTTGCAAGATCTTACTGTCTTTATTCAAAGACTCATGAGTCAGGCAGCATCCAGTTTGGCAGATAGAAAGGGGACCTGAGGAGCTGTACAAAATGAAAGATGTTAGCTAGGCAGAAGGGAGAGGGAATAAGGAAATGATACTAGATGAAAAACTAGTCAGTTATTGCAAGGTCACTTTAGGAGATAGGAGAGGCCTATCACTTAAGTGATATCACTTAACTGAACCTTTCTTGGTTGACTGGTTTAAGATGTAATTTCTGGGAGAACCAAAACCAAATCTCAGGTTGGTGATGTGGGGCTTAGCATAGTGATTCCATTTTAGGCCTATTGTATTTAACAATACTTACTTTGGGCAGACTCAGTGTGCCAGGTAATACTAATCTCATGAAACTTAGGAGAGATCACAAATATAAACATTAAATCTAAAAATGTATGTAATCTGCAAAGTAATGACCATTGTCATTAAAGAGATCCTTCCAATTTTTTAGTGCTGCATAAAGTCCCACATGAAATAGGAGAGACAGGGCTCATCAAAAGTTTTAGATCTTGGTGGGCCAACCTGGCTGGGGCGTGGGGTGTAGTGCGCCTGGGTGGCTCAGTTGGTTAAGCGTCTGCCTTTGGTTCAGGTCATGATCCTGGAGTCCTGGGATTGAGTCCCACATCAGGCTCCCTGGTCGGTGGGGGTGGGTGGGGAGTCTGCTTCTCCTCTCTGACCTCTTCTGCTCTCTTTCCCTTTCTCTCACTCTCTGAAACAAATAAAATCTTAAAAATAAAACAACAAAGATCTTGGTGGGCTGACCTTCAGATCTTTAATCCATGCCCTGACAGCACAAGGTGATACACATCTTTGATCATGAGCTAAGTAGGTTCAAAAAGATTCCTCCTTCCTAACTTCAGAATGACCTCTTACTACCAACTACAAGAGCTATCTACTGATGGTGGTGCAGGGGAACCGAATTTGTTACCTCAAAATAAGCCTTTTTTTGGCATAAGACGACTTTAGGTTACTTGTAAGAAACATCAGATAGCTCTGAAAATGGAGGAGTTCCTTTTTTTGTAAGAGACATTGGTATTTATAAAGGAAATCCTCATTCATAAGAGTGTCTCCTTTTCTGTACCAGGAAGAGCAGGATGACTATAAACCTCTAGAAACTCTTACCTATGGAGAAGATAATGATATAAGTCGGTATAATGACCTTACTCTTGTTTACTGGGCTTTTCCTGGTAACCTCCCATAACCATGTCTCCCCTACCCCCAACATCTTGTTGTCTTTAGCTCGAGATACTGTTTAAGGTGGTAGCTTGGGCCATTTTGGAGAGTCACTCAGTTTTCCTGGGTGTCCCCCAATGTGTATGGGTGGTATTTATGTCATTAAAGTGTTTTTCCCCCCTGTTGATCTGTTTATTACAAGGGTGTTTTAGCCAAGAACTTGTTAAGGTAGAGGGAGAATTATTTTTCTTCCCCAACAGTGCCCAAGTTAGAGGAATTTGTGTATCTAAGTTTACTTGCTGTAAATGGTTTAAGATACACCATCTGTGTCCATCCCCAATCACCAGAGGGTGGGTTGGTGTGTGTGTGTGTGTGTGTGTGTGTGTGTGAGAGAGAGAGAGAGAGAGAGAGAGAGGTTGTTCCCATTCTCTAGTTCATATACTGCCATCAGACTAATCTTCCTGAAACAAGATTAGGTTGATTACTCGTAAGGGTGACTTTTGTTGAGGGATATTTGGCATGAAAGGTAGAAACTTATCTAAGAACTAGAGCATTTTTTTTTCACCTTTGATAGCAATATGGTTCTTTCTCTAATGCTCAACTCCCTAACAGAGTGGCCCAAGAATTTCTATTTCTCTGTTATTGTAATAGAGGTCTTCAGGCATGAAGAAACCTAAGGGTTTTTTTAACCCACCTCAGCCACCTTGGGTCCTAGGAAGTATTGATTAAAAAACACCATTCATAGGAGCAGTGGTTGAATTAATATATTAGTGTAGGATGAGACCTGAGCCCAGATAAAAACATTTTAATTATTTTCTTTTTTAGGCAGTCACTTAGGCTGCTTTCTGACATCCGAGGCTGAGAGTGTAGTGAACACAGAGCTGTTGGGAGTAGAGATTCCAGGCAGAATGTTTGTGCTGCATTCAAATGTGGGAAGATGGGGAGGGGCTTGTGAACTGGCCAATCGATCAGCTGCCTCGGGAGACCTGGCTTCAATTCACAATATAATCATATCTAGATAATGACCCGTAAGGGAAAGCTGAGTTCCTTTATCTCTGCCTGTAATGAATTTAGCATATTTATATTTAATCACAAGACATCAATGTCAAGCTCCTTGTCAAAAGCCTGTTAAGGTGGAGGAAGGAAAGGGGGAAAAAACACACAAAAAACAAAAAACCCTTGCAACCGCACAGAAACTTTCTCCTCTGTTTTCACGTGAACCTTCTCAAAGAGCCAAAGTTTGGGGTGGCTTCTGCTCATTGTCTAGGCTTCCCCTGGAGCTGGCCGGCCACTCTTGAAGCCACAGTGTCCAATATTCCTTATTTTCTCTTTTCCTCACGCTGCCTTGATCTGTCATCAGAGAATTTTATCACTTAGGCTCAAAAACCTATTTCTATTCCCTTCATTTTCTCCATCTGCTCTACTAGTGTCCTGTGTTAGGCACCATTTCATCTTTCCTGTCCCTGAACCAGCCTCCAGAGCGGTGTCCCCTCACTCATGTTTGCCCACTGAAGGTCATTTTTCACTTGGAAGAATGATCTTAGAAGTCACTTGGATGGCATCGCTCCTCCTCTGAGACCCCTGTGGTGGCTTCCCATTGACCTTCCACATAGTCCAGGGGCCCTCAAGGGCTCCACTCATGCTCCAGGGCTCTTCTTGAGTCCTTCTTCCTTCCGTGCTCTAGTTTCTTAGTGCCTGCAACACCCTGCACTCTGTCCTGCCTCCTTTTCTCTGCTTTGACTATTCTACCCTACTGTGCATACCAGTCTCCTCCCACACTATCTTGCGGGTCTCAGGTGAACAGCCACCGGCCACCGTTTCAGAGAGGTGACCCTGACCAACCTATTTAAAATAGTCCCTCCCGGTATTCTTTTCCTTCTTTGCATCTTTCTTGTTTGTTTCCTTCAAGCCATATATCACGAAGTAATTTTTTCTTTAATCTACTTTTGTTTTGGTCTTTCTCCCATGATAGAATATATATTTCACAAGATCAGGGGCTGTGCCAGTCTTGTTCACTGTTGTTTTCCCAAGCACCTAGCCTAGTGCCTGAGCATGGTGAGTGCTCAATAAATAAATATTTGTTGGTAATCAGTACTGCTGAAGTAGTCTCTCTACGCCCTTACCTACGGGCTGGAACAAGAAGGAAGACTGAATTGAGTGGTACATCCCTACAAGAAAGCAGGGCTCTTCTGTTGTCTGCCTCGGGTCCATAGTGCAATCCTAGTACTTTCTTCTTATTTTTTTAAAGATTTTATTTGGAGGGGGGGAGAAGGAGTGGGGAAAGGGGTAAAGGCAGAGGGAGAAGCAGGCTTCCCACTAAGCAAGGAGCCCAATGCTTTCTTGATCCCAGGACCCCAGGATCATGATCTGAGCCAAAGCCTGATGCCTAACCGACTGAGTCACCTAGGTGCCCCACAATTCTAGTATGTTCTTATGCCAATGCCACGTGCTGTGTGTTTAGCCAGGCCTGCTTTATGGATGGGTGGTGCCCGTGGGGCATTATTTGGGCAAAGATCATCCCATCCTTCTTAAAGGCTTTCCTTGACGTAATTGACATGTACTCCAGCATTCCAAGAACAAAGAGGTACAGAAGATACTGTGTGTGTTCCACCACGCCAAGTCCTCTGCATGCTTTCTAACTCCCCTTTGTGGGTGATGTTACCCCCATCTTCAGTGGAGAAGCTCAGGCTGACGGAAGTGGGACAGTGCGCCCAGTGTCCATGTGGCTAGTGGATCCTGGATTATTACAAGGCACTCTGACTCCAGGCTCGGTATCCTAACTCTGATACATAGATTTGACTTAAATAAAGAGCCTTCTCTTTAAATTGTTTGATTTTTACTGATGCTGTGGTAGTAACATTCTATGTCACCACACAATATTTCCTGGTTTCATTGGGTCAGTCTCCTCTATGACAGAGAAATCCAGAAATTCAAGAGAGGCCAAGCCTGACCGGCAAAATGCATATAAAAAAAAGGGTAGGTAGTGACGCGATATGAAAGTTTCATACCAACTACTTTACTCTTGGCCATAATGTTCATTTTGGTGGTTGTGGACCTAGCAATAATAATTGTTCCTACATGCTTACTGCTGAGCCAGTATTCGTTTCCAGAATAATTTCAAAATAACTTTACTCGTAGATGGACAAGGTGACCAGTATATATTTTCCTAAATTTGTCACTAGTTTCAGAATTTAGAGTGAGAAATTAGAAGAATCCTCTGGTTAAAAAAAAAAAGAAGAAGAAATCCTCTGGTTTATCATGCTTTCACATGGTGTGTGTTCACACACTGTGACTTTATATGGAGAGTATCTCCTTTAATCTCCATACCATAAGGTAGGGAACTATCACACCATTATATGGTGGTAGAGTCTGATTCATGGGAAGCTTTAGGCAATTGTATTTTATTATTGATTTATTTTTAAGGAGAGAGGCTTCACGCCCAACGTGGAGCCCAACACGGGGCTTGGACTTGGGATCTTGAGATCAAGACCTGAGCTGAGCTAAGAGTCAGACACTTAAACCGCGGAACCACCCCGGAGTCCCTAGGCAATTTTATATTCCAGACCTTATATTAATGTCCACCCACTTGGTTTGTGGTGCTAACCCCCCACCAATATACCACTGATCTCCTGAGTCATAGCGCCGTAGGACTAGCGAAACTAACAAAGCTGTCAAAGACAGACAGACTTCACTTGTAAGTCCTGGTTCCCGCTTTTCCTAGCAGCGGAACCCTGAGCACAGTTCTTACGTTGCTGTGGCCGAGGTTTCTGATGTATCCAATGGAGATGATCAGAACCTGAGAGTTGCTCAAAGAGTTAAATGAAGTAGCATGTGGAAAACACAGGGCGGGTGATGAAACAGTGTCTCCTCACCACAGTCTCCAACGTGGGCCTTGCTGTCGACGGTCTGAGGTGCACTTGGCCTTCCCTGGCTCTGGTCCTCCGTGCTGCCCGCATCACTCATGCCTTTCTGTGGTTTGGGGATCGTACGGGGGACTGACTGCCTATTTCTCAATGCTTTAAATGTCATACTGCTGCTTTTCCTAGGCAGTAATTTACCTTTGACAGTGATGGATTATTATTCAGCTATGATTCATAGCAGGGTTGCCATATAAGGACAGAGTGGCCTATCAGTGAGGAGTGCTGCTGTTTTAAATATGGGAAATATTTTCAGTAATTTCCTAATTAGCATGAGTAGATATAAAAGCCGTTTGCTGAGCTCTGTGAGGAACACGTTCTAACTCGCGTATACATGCATGTGATGAAATTCCCTCTGGAGTGGGGATTCATCCAGTACACGCTGTCTAATGGGATCTGTCCCCTAAACACGTAACCCAGTGCCCAGGTTGAGACCAGTGAGCTAGAAGTTCAGATGCCAACTGAGGGGGTTGCCCAAGGAGACATTTGAGATCTTTGTCTGAGCCTCTCTTCCTGATAAATATGATAATGATCTTTGACCTTTCCTACTCCATGGGAAACTTACAAGGATCCGAATCTGGAAAAAATCCAAACTTACAGTCAAAGGATAACATGATTAACTTGGTTTTATTTAAATCATCACTGACTGGTTTGCTGCATGAGGTCAAAGCCAGTTACAGTAAGAATGTCTATGATTTGTCATGAGGGAATCAGGTAAGGAAAGCCGAGTAAATAATATGTCAATCTTTAAAACTAGAAAAAATGCAAAAACCAGCAAAAGAAAACCCAACCCCCTGCTACACTGAGTTCAGTTTCATTATTGTCCATATGCAAAAGTGTTGCCATCTGTCCAGAGATACTTCCTACGCTATTTGGAGAGGCTGTCTTGAGTGTTGTCATTGGAAAGGTAGAAGAATCCCTCAGCTTCTAATACACTCACTCGTTGAGCGCTTAAGGAACCAAAGCTGGGAGATGTGGTCCTACCACAAACTGCTCATGAGGTTAGACCCTGAGTCTTAAGACTCCCAGACTTAGGATTTAGGACTCTTGCACAAGACAGTGGCAGAATCCTAGACCATACTATCCAACCTCCAGTTATAATGTTGTGACTGAGGTTTAGTAAGTGATTTTGATGATGCTCAAAGCTCCAAGCGATTTTAGTTCAGTTACTCCTCTTCTCTGAAAGTAAAGATTTTCAGAGTCTCTGGAACCTCTACTAATGAACCACAGCACTCCACCTGATCCATATACCTTAGGAAACTAAAATGATACTTGACATCATGAGTAACTTTATGTCCGTGTCCATATGGCTGGACCATGGTGCCACATATTTGGTCAAAACTATTCTTGATACTCGAGTGAAGGTTTTTTTGGAATGAGATTAACATTTAAAAAAGATAGACTTTGAGAAAGGTAGATTAACCATGTAGTGAGGGTGGGCTGCATAAAATCAGTTGAAGGCCTTAACAGAACAAAGCCTGATTCCCCCAAGCAAGAAAGAGTTCTGCCAGCAGATGGCCTTTAGACTCGAAATGCAACTCTCCCCTGGGTCTCTGGTCTGTCAGCTATCCTTGCATATGTTGGACTTAGCACACCTCCCCGACTATGTGAGCCAATGTTAAATCTGTCAGTCGTTCTCTATCTCTCTGTGTAAATGTATACCTCATGAAACTTAGATTAATACTACACATGTCCTATTGATTTTGTTTCCAATTGATCCCTGATTAATACGGATTTTGGTATTGGGAAGTGGTTGCTGCTTGTAATAAATGCCTAAAAGTGTGGGCATGGCTTTAGAACTGGGTAATGGGTAGAGGATGGCACATGTTAGAAAAAGCCTAGCTTGCCTTGCGGTGACGGTTGGTGGAAAGAGAGATATTACAGGTTTTGTGGGAGATAGACTTGATAAGTAATGAAGTTGAATATTTCATTGAGTGAATTGTTGAAGGTGTAGCCTGGCTTTGGCTTTTTGCTCAGAGCAAAATGCCAAAAGAGAGCTAAATCGGGACGCCTGGGTGGCTCAGTGGTTACGCGTCGCCTTTGTTCAGCTCATGATCCCAAAGTTCTAGGATCCAGTCCCACATGGACCCCTTGTTCCATGGGGAGCCAGCTTCTCCCTCTTCTTCTGTCTCTTGCTTGCCTACTAGTGCTCTGTCTCCCTCTCTCTAATAGGTAAAATCTTAAAATTAAAAAAAAAAAAAAAGGTGTGGTTATAAAGAAACCAGAACTTGAATGTTTGTAAAATTGTCAGCCTATCCATATTGTGAAAAACGAGCAAGCACTTTTGGAGGAAACACCAAAGGTGTGGCTGGGCAGTCATTTGATAAAGAGATTATGCGTGTGTGACTCCGCGGGGAGACAGGAATAGACGTGAGGTTAGACCGGCAGAAACACGGCCAGTTTGGACTAAAGTGGACGCAAATAGTATGACATGAAGGAAGACTGCCAGATTTCTGGGCTGCTACAGGGTGAAACGACAGAGCTGTCGGGCAGCTCACATGCCTTGCCCTTCAAGCAAAGGGAAGAATGACCTTCAAGGGGATTGGGAGATTGGCAGAGCTGCCACTGCCCCCGTGGGCACAGGGCACAGGTTAGGGAGGTGAGACGTCTGTCTGTCTCCTGAGTTGTAGAAGACAGGGCCACCTCCCAGGGTTCAGGGGGCCCGGTCTGCGGCTTGGGCGGAGCCATCCCACTCACGGGCCCCCAGGACAAAGCACCAGACCCGAGTGGATTATTCTGGAGCCTTAAAATCTAACGGACTCTGCCCTGCTAGGTTTCACACTTGCTTGAGACCTGGGATTCACTGCTCCTTGCCTGTTTCTCCCTTTTGAAAGGGGAAGGTCTGTCCGATTTGCCTCCCACCACTGAATTTCTGAAGCATATAATGTGCCCAGATTCACGAGTTCACAGCTGGGGAGGAATTTTGCCTCAAAATAAATCCTTAAGTCACACCTACACTTGATTTACATGAGATTTGGGATTCACTGTTGATGTTCGAACGGGTTCAGACTTTGGGAATTGTTCAGGTGGGGGTGAGTATGTTTGGTATGTGAGAAGGACGTGAATTTTGGGGGGTCGGAGGGTGGAGTGTTACGAGCTGAACGGTTTTCTTCCTGAATTTCATCTTTCGAAGTCCCAAACCCCAGGACCTCAGAATGTGACTATATTTAGAGATTGGACCTTTATTTATTTAAAGATTGTTAAAAATTTGAGCAGAGTAACACCGAGCACAAGTTGGGGGGGCTGCAGTAGAGGGAGAAGCAGACTCCCCACTGAGCAGGGAGCCTGATGCGGGGCTCGAACCCAGGACCCTGGGATCATGACCTGAGCCAAAGGCAGATGCTTAACCAACTGAATCACCCAGGTGCCTTGAGATTGGACTTTTGAAGAAGTTTGATTCGGTTAAGATAATGCCATTGAGGGGCGCCTGGGTAGCTCAGTTGGTTGAGCAACTGCCTTCGGCTCAGGTCATGATCCCGCAGTCCTGGGATCAAGTCCCGTATCGGACTCCCGGCTCTGCGGGAAGTCTGCTTCTCCCTCTGACCTTCTCCCCTCTCATTCTCAGTCTCTCTCTCTCTCTCTCTAATAAATAAATAAATAAATAAATAAGATAATGCCATTGAGTTGGGCCCTAATCCAACCTGACTGGTGTCCTTCTAGGGGGAAATCTGGACATACAAAGATGCTGGGGGTGACACTTGCACAAAGGAAAGGCCGTGTGTGGACACAGGAGAAGGTGGGCATCTGCAAGCCAAGGACAGACGTCTCGGGATAAAGCCAACCTTGATGTTAGACTTCCAGCCTCCACACCTGTGAGGAATTAAGGTCCTGATCTTTCAGCCACCGGGTCTTTCTTATGGCAGCCCTAACAAACTCGCACTCTTGGCAGACTTCTAAGTAGATCATTTTGAACTGTTCACATGTTAGTGAACCTTTCTCTGTGCGGTTTCCGTCCACATGCATCCATAGGATGCTTGGGTTGCTTATCCCAAAAGTCACGCAGCTAAAGGTTTTCAGCTCCTCTGGAATCCCGAGACACCACGTGAGCCAGGTCCATCAAGGATTTATACTGAATTACGATTACATCCAGCTTTCATTGTGTTGATAGGTATTTTTTGCTGTGGTTCACATTGAGGATCATTTTTTAGTTTCCACCATGGATAAGTGCGGCCCATTGAAAAGCGAGAGAGAATCTATTCATCTACCGACGTTGACTTCACTTGCATATAACCCCAGTGGGAAGGATACATGAAAAAAATAGTATATCTTATTAGAATGTATTTTCTTAAAAGTGTGAGTTGGTTGTTTATAACCAGATCTCTCCTTACTTGGCAATTCCATTTTCTCTCTTCTGGCAGCTACTAGGAACGTGAACACAGGGTTGTCTTAATATATTTTGCTTTGTTAAAGATTCTGGAGGTTTGTGGGAGGGAAATCTCTAGATGACCAAAATTATCTTTTATCTACCCAAACTGAAACAAACCTAGTAATCCTAGACAGAAATGTCTGTATGCACGTGGATGATGCCTTAGCATGGTGTATCAGATTGACTGCACCTGCATTTCCTTATGGACACTGTTATTCTTCTGACCGCTGGGAGAGCGGGGAGTTCAGGAGATATTTATTATAAAAGTTCAGTTGTCATTTCCCCAAACAGCTTCGGGTCACTGTGACTTGAGTTCTTGGGGATAGTTTTAGAATTTTTTTTTTAATCAGAATTTTCCTTAACTATATTTGATTGTTCCGTTTTCTTTTCATGGGCTTGCCTATAGCATTCCTTCTCCCCATTCCTTATTTGCTTTTTAAACTCATTGCGTGCTTACATAATTGAATTGGCTAGTGTTGTTTGCAAAGTAAGCAAGACGAGGCATGATTATAGGTCTGATTTATAGTGCTTGAAGTTTGTGATGTTAACATTCATTTTTAAGAGATTACCAGTGCTTTCCATTGGCTCGTTTGCATTCAGGTAGTTGAGGCTGAGAAGTTGAAATTTAGGGAAAGAAAGTATTTTTATAGGAGGTTTGACCAAGCAAGGACCTCTTTCCAAAAGGTTCTCTTCCTGTCGTTGGAAGTTTTTATGCAAGTGATAAAGTAAATGCTTTATTTTAAAGAACAGATGAAGATTTATTTACTACCCAGTAACTTTTCAAAACAAACATTAACTGGATTAGGGACATACTGATTCTTAATGTGACTATTAGCATGATAGACAGTCTTTCAACAATAAGTCTAGGTTTGAGAAATGAAATTCCACTCAACTGTTACATCAGAGATGTCATTATTTAAAGGTACCCCAACACCAGGTCATCACATTACCATGTCCTTCAATTTGAACTTTTTTTTTACAGACTAGATGTTTTAGATGGTTCATTTTCATGAAGTGAGGAACCTAAGCATTATTTTATCCATGGCAGCTCTAGCAACATACTCAAAAATACACTTCAAGAAGGCAGCACTTTAGACATTGTTTCCTTGTGGGAGGAAATCCACAACTCAAAATAATTCTCTTTGTTCTTTCGGCTTCTAGGAAATGTCTTTAGGGATGGATAAAATGGTACTTTGTGACACAGGTAGCCTTTGGTTTCATTTTCTGTTCCTGTCCCCTGCCATATCCCTCCAATATTGAAACGCTGTTTTTTTTTTTTTTTTTTTATTCTCCACCCAGACATTTATTTGCCAGAAATGATCAATTATGTATATGACCGTCATTAGTTTTTGGAGGAACACTTCTTAATTAGATCCCTTCTGCCTTAGTTTTTTTGTTGTTTTGTATTGTTGTTCTACTAGTTTCCTTCTCTCTCTTCTTTTTTTTTTTTTTTTAAGATTTTTTATTTATTTATTAGAGAGAGAGACTGAGAATGAGAGGGGAGAAGGTCAGAGGGAGAAGCGGACTTCCCGCAGAGCCGGGAGTCCGATGTGGGACTCGATCCCGGGACTCCGGGATCATGACCCGAGCCGCAGGCAGTCGCCCAACCAACTGAGCCACCCAGGCGCCCTCCTTCTCTCTCTTCTAAGAGAACTAGTGCACCCTTCAACTGGGTAGACGACAATGCAGGAAGCACGCCTTTGATAAACAGTAATGAACCCATCTCAAGTATTTCACTAGCTAATTTACTTCATTTTCTGTTGCTTCCTGAATACCGCACTTTTCTCTTCCGCTTTCTTTCCTAGAATCCAAATGTCAGTCTACCTTTCTTGTCATGATTTCCTTAAGCAAAGAATGAGCTTCAAGTTTTGGTCAAATGCAGCTGCAACTAGGCTATTTATTCCTCACCTTTCAGAGCTTACAAATTTCTCTTTCATGTGTTTGCTTTTTAACTGTGACGTGATGTGAGTCTGAAGAAATAATGCTTGTCGGTGGGATATGCTGCTTCATCGCTGTGCAAAAAAGAAATAAAAGGTGACTACTAGCGTTTTCATCCTCAACCAAAGAAATGCTAGAGTTAGCCATGAGTGGGTGAGAATTTGGGGTCCCAGAAGGTGTCACATGCGTTACAACGCTGAAAGTTTCCTCTTATCTGTACTTTAATTTTACTAACAATTAAGATTTGCTTCCATGAAGCCTGTGACAAAAACCAGTTTGCTTTGTAGTTAAGCATCTGTTCCTAGTCTCGAAAACAGGCAGCACGCTACCCCTCTTGCTGGGAGAGTGTGTCAGGGTTGTATGTGTTTTGAAATGTTGTGTCACAGAGGGTCTGGAAGCCAATTACTTAAAAACTCCATTGCATTTCCTTATGTTGTTGGTCCTATGTTTGTACTTACTAAATGTACTGTTCCAGTTGGTACATAATTTAAAGGTAGTTTTAGGTTGTTTGCATCACAGAATTTAAAAAAAAAAAAAAAAGTGAACCATCAAAAAAAAAAATTCAAACCCATGAATGGGATTAAAACAAAAACAGTTGTTGGTGTTATAAATATGAAAGAGTATTTGAAATTATTTTGAATTAGAGAATATTGAAGTTTTCTGTACTAAGTTTGGTTTATAGCATGCTTTATAATGGGTTTTAGTGGATACTTTATTTTCTTTCTTTAATTGAAAAACTGTCCACCATATTTCTATAAGTAGGAGACCTTGAATTTCTGGGTTTTACTAGAATATATCAGGGAGAAATTTACTGAAATTAATCGGTAGTTTTTTTTTCTTCTGAAAAGAACAGGTCTATGAAAATACTTTTAAATTTTATTTTTTGTAATTTTATTTTCAGATCACTAATACTCGAGTACACAGGGACAGGATTTAAGCCATCTTTTAGTAGTGGTTTGATCCCTTTGATAAAATGATTGCCAACTGATGAGTCAGATTCTCAAAATGATCTTTCTCATCTTGCCATCATGCTCATCGGTCCTAATAAATGTTTACAGTTTCCTTTTAGTTGGCTCTCCCTCTCCTGCAATCTGTGGCAAATACACAGACTACCTTCTCTGTGAGATTATTGGTACTTAGTGATATAGTTAAACTGTGTGACTTAGTATTTAACTTGCATTAATGAAGTCTCTGATTCAATCTTTGCCATCTCTGCAGAACAGTTCCTAAGAGTGTAGTTCAGAATATTTCTAAAGGAAATGAAATAACGAAGTGAGGTATTAAGCACTGTTTTGCATTTTAATGCAGTTTTTTTGGACATCTTCAGATTATTTACCCTAATGACAGAAGTATGATAATATAATAACATTTTTCCTAACCAGAACCTTTACGTATGCTACAATATTTTTGTTATTCTTTGAAAAAAATATCCTGTGAGAAAGCCCAATTTTATTATACTCATTTTAGATAGAAAATCTATAATCTCTAGAAAGAATTGATTTCCTAAGAATTACAGATAGATGGTGACTGCAATGGAAAGCAGTACTCTCCATTCAGCTGTTTGCTATTCAAACCATTTGTACACACTGGCAGAATCCTAATTTTGTGTGTGTGCCTTGCATAAGTTGAGTCAAGTGTGTTGGAATATTTATTCAGATGCAATTGTCCAGAATAACTCTGACAGATTAGGATTTTGTCCACAGCTAGAATATCTTAATTTGTCAGTTATCATTTTTGTTCAAGTGTATTGTAACTGTTTCATAAATTTTAAGATCTGTTTTTAAAGATTTGAGAGAGCGTGTGCGCAAGAGAGAACATGTGCATGCGCACAGAAGTGAAGGGGAGGGGCAGAGGGAAAGAGCAGACTCCCCACTGAGCAGGGAAGCTGATGTGGGGGCTTGATCCCAGGACCTGGGGTCATGATATGAGCCAAAGGCAGACACTTCACTGACTGAGCCACCCAGGTGCCCCAAGATTTTTTTTTTTTTTAAGTAATCTCTACGTTCAATATAGGACTTGAAATCACAACCCGAGATCAAAATGGCAGACGCTTAACCTGACTGAGCCAGGCAGGTGTCCAATTTTATAAAAAGGGACTTTTCTTTGCCCTGTTTTTTTTTTGTTGTTGTTGTCGTTTTAAGATTTTATTATTTAACAGAGGAAGAGAGATGACAAGCAGGCAGAGAGGCAGGCAGAGAGAGAGAGGGGGAAGCAGGCTCCCCGCTGAGCAGAGAGCCGGATACGGGGCTCTATCCCAGGACCATGAGATCACGACCTGAGCTGAAGGCAGAGGCTTTAACCCACTGAGCCACCCAGGCGCCCCGCCCTGTTTTAATTAAATTTTTTTTTCACTATTGGGTTTTTAAAGTCTGAAAAAAGAATCTTAAACTTTTTTTTTTTTAAGATTTTATTTATTTGACAGAAAGAGATCACAAGTAGGCAGAGAGGCAGGCAGAGAGAGAGGGGGAAGCAGGCTCCCTGCTGAGCAGGGAGCCCCATGTGAGGCTTGATCCCAGGACCCTGAGATCATGACCTGAGCTGAAGGTGGAGGCTTTCACCCACTGAGCCACTCAGGCGCCCCTTAAAAATCTTGTTTTAACACTTTTTTTTCCTCCACAATTCCGGTATTCTTTCTCCTCTCCATGGCCTTTAGGACTTCGGGTTTTGAATTAGGAAAGGGTACGCAGAAGATGGATCCCTCTGAGTCTCCGGGCTTACAAAGGAGTTCGGGGTTGGGACCAGATATCTCACAGCTAACCTTATTGCCAAGTGATGGTTGGGAGCTTATTTTAATCACAGGAAAAAGAGGCGGAGGGAAGAGGGAGAGACTGAGGAATCTGGACCTGTCGAAGGTTCTGTCATAGCTCAGCGCAGAGGCCCAAGAAGAAGTCCGTGTACGCAGAGATAAGGAAGGGATGTCAAAACATTTTTTCCCTAGCAGAATTTTGGCAGAGGCTGAACGTTTCTCTTTGGCCAACAGAGGCTCTTTCTATTAAACAGGAGAAAAGCCATGATTTTGAGACAAGCATTGAGGTAATTTCTGCCTGATCTTTAAGGAGGTGGGGCTTTCCCGTTTTTCCATTCTGGCTGCTCCTGTCTGGGCCTCTCAGACACCAGCCAGCTTGTTCACTTCGGTCCTCAGTTTGCCTGGGTCCAACGAAGGAAAGAAAGCTGGGTTATTCACAGGTGTATTCAGGACCGGGTGTGTATGTGAATGTGCATCTGAAAATTTCATACAAAAGAATACCAATCCGCTCTCCCATGACTGGCCCATCAAGAAAGGAATTTCATACTCATTAATAAAAGGTATGGATATTAACTCTTGCCAGCAGAGAAGTTATTCTTTGAACAATTTGTTATAGTCAGGTACCAGTCTAGGTGCTGAAGATGCAGTGATGAACAAAATGGCGGGATCATATGCTCTCCTTGCTCTCTTGCAACTATGATGTGGGTGAAGGGAAGGGTGGATATTAACGCAAGTCGTCAAAGTGCTGAAGGTTTAGTTAACAAACTGGAATCTGTTCTTTGGAGGCAGGAATGGTGGTTTTCTGAGACCAATAACCAACTGGGCAGACTTACACTGCCCAGTGTAAGGGTAGTTACCCAGAGTCAGGGTAATTCTCTTCAAGCCAATTCGTGGGCTGTCACCCAATGGAGGAGTAGAAATGGAGCGGGTAAGGAGGGGGTGGAAGAGGGTTGCGGGTAAAAATGTCACTGACCGGGAGAGGTGTGGGGAGGGGATGATGGGTAAAGTGGGTCAGCAGGCCAGTCATGCTGGGTTTTTAAAGTTGCTTTAAGGAATGTGGCCTTTGAGGACTTTTGGAAGCCAGTGGAAGTTTTTTTTTTAAGCAGGAAAGATCTTTCTGGCTGAAGTCTGGATAATGGTTTGTCGTGAGTACCAGAGCTGATGGGGTTAAGTGTCTGCCTTTGGCTCAGGTCATGATCTTGGGGTCCTGGGATTGAGCCCTGAGTCAGACTCCCTGCTCAGTGGGGAGTCTGCTTCTGCCTCGCTCTCTGCCCCTCCCCCCACTTGTGCACTTGCGCACTCTCTCAAATAAAATCTTTTTTTTTTTTTTAAGATCTTATTTATTTGACAGAGAGAGAGATGAGAGGCAGGCAGAGAGAGAGAGAGAGATAGGGAAGCAGGGTCCCTGCTAAGCAGAGAGCCCGATGCGGGACTCGATCCCAGGACCCTGAGATCACGACCTGAGCCGACGGGAGAGGCTTTAACCCACTGAGCTACCCAGTCGCCCCAAATAAAATCTTTCTTAAAAAATGAAGTAGAGCACAAAATGGGTGAATTGAGAAATCTTTTGGTAGTCTGATTGGTGGAACTTAGGAATCGGTTGACAATGGAGATGACAGAGAACAGGGAGGGAATCAAACATGACTCGGATCTATGGAATTTTTGAAAACTGTTTCATTGAGATACAATTTACACACCACAAAATTCACCCATATTTGAAATATCCAGCTCATTAGATTTTAGTATAATTTTAGAGTTGTACTGCCAACATGATAGCCGAACGGAAAAAAAGCCCTGTATATTTGACATACAACATCACGTTAGTTTCTTGTGTATAACAGGGATTGTTTCTCTACATGGTGTGCTCACCACAGTGTAGCTCCCATCTGCCACCATACAACACTCACAATACCATTGACTGTATTCCCTATGTGGTGCCTTTTATCCCTGTGACTTACTCATTGCATAACTGGAAGCCTGTATCTCCGATTCCTTTTCATCCATTTTGACCATCCCCCTACCCCCTCCCTTCTGGAAATCATCAGTTCATTCACGGTCTAATTTTAAAACACTTTCATCACCCTAAAAAGAGAAGTCAAGCCCATTTACAGTCACTCCCCATTCCCAATCTCTGGCCCTAGGCAACAACTAATCTAGTTTTGATCTGTATAGATTTGCCTTTTCTAGACATTTCCTATAAATGGAATCACACAATGTGTTTTATGTCTAGGTTTTTTTTTTTTTCCCACTGAGCAGAATATTTGAGGTGCATCCATGTTGTGGTTTACCTATGCAATTTGAAACTACGGAGTCATTTCTTTTAGAGAGAGAGCACCAGAGGAGATGGGATTAGCAATGAAGAAGGTAAATGTGATGAATTGGGTTTTGCATATGTCTGGAGTGACGTGCCTCTTAGATATCTGATGGAACCATCTAATTTATAGATGGTAATTGAAACTCTGCTCATAGATTAAAAAATAGAAGAAAGAAAAGTGCTCTGGGACTGGACCTTGGGGGTATCCAACAGTTCAGAGGAAATACCTTTGAACCAAGAGGACTAACAAGAGCCAAGTGATGAGAATGTTTCTAGAACAAGGGAGTTGTTAAATACATCAAATGATACAGATATGTCACTTAGGTTGGGTGCTGAAAATTTCCACTGGTTGATTGTCATGGAAGCCATTGGTGATGTTAGAGTTGTGTGGCTTGGATGATTCTAGTTTGAGTGGGGTAAAGGTTGGAAGAAGAAGAAAGGTAGAGCTGAATACTGCTTTTGATAACAGGATAGATTTTAGCACAACTAAATATAGTCAGGAGGATCAGTGCAGGGAAACTGGAAAGCTGTGTGTAGGAAAAAAAGGCAACATGGCAGGCGAGCATCCTGGGAAAGCAGAAAAACGAGATCAAGGGCATGCTTGCACAAACAGGAAGATGGACATCCCTCCCGTATACCAGGAAGAAAATGTAGGACTTGGGGGTGGAGAAGCGAGTAGATTTATGATTGGTTTTAGGACTTCTGTTTCCCCCCTGTTGATACATTTGCATTGATATGGATGGCCGGTTTCTCTGAAGGCAGTTGGCTGCATTTAGACGTGAGGCACGGTCAGCCTTGTGATGGAAGACACAGAAACCTGGCTTCATGAGCTCGAAACTCAGTCACTTAAGGAAACTTGTGAATCCTCAATAGTTGACAAAAATTGAGTTTTTTTCAGAACTTACCTTACAGATTTTCATGACTTTGGGTCCTATGTCCTGCTTTCCCTGCTTTCTCCTGCTCCCTAATACTTGCTCCCCAGCCTTCAGCAATTTCTTCCTTTCTTCCTTCCTTCTTTGCTTCCTCCCTCCCTCCCTCCCTCCCTCCCTCCCTCCCTCCCTCCCTCCCTCCCTCCCTCCCTTCCTTCCTTCCTTCCTTCCTTCCTTCCTTCCTTCCTTCCTTCCTTCCTTGAAACATCCTTGCTTGGAAACAGGACCCCTACCAGTGTAGTCCAAAGCAGGACGTGAATAGCATGTAGTAAGCACCTCTAGCATTTGAATCAGCAATTGGTTCCTTCACATCTCTTTACTTTAATCACAGCAATTGATCTGCAAATCAGGTTGAGGAAAGAGCTTGGGGATTGGCGCAGACCTATTGCTTTAGTAAATGAAACGTTTCTCCTGCTAAGAATGCACACCCCAGCACAGGGGCCATTATGTCAGGGGGCAGGGTTTCCTTTAATTTATGACTGTCCTCCCGCCAGTTTGTAGGTGAATGCATTAGCACACAGTTCAGACCAGAGGCCTCATAAGCATCTACCTTAGGTCAGTAATTGCACTTGGGAGGGATCTTGGGTTAGTCCCCTCGTCGGTGGAAGATGGAGGATTATGAGCCCTGCTCTCTTAGTTCTCCCTCATGGACATTCGTCTCTCGGATTCCTCGTAACGGCACTGACCAACATGACAAATCCTCTCGCCGACAGCCCACACATGATTCAGGGACTGTCTCAAGTTCCGTGGCTGGGAAAACTTTGTTCTCGGGGGTGAAGACTTTTAAACAAATGTTGTAAATATATTTTAATTATGTCTGTTCTGGCTTGACTGCGCCAGAGGAAGCAATTTTTGAGGAACTCATTTAATCTCCCTGGAAAGTTTGGGTTTTAATGTCGAACAGCTCGTGAGAAGAGGAGCTTGGGGGGGAATGGGGCAGGGGAGAAGCTGCAGGGCTGCAGGCTGCTGGTAAGTCGCATGTAAAAGACTCATCTTCATTCCCAAGCAGGGCATCGTTAATATGTAACAGTTAATACCCTATATTGCTTCTTAGCTGTTGCTCATTAGTTGGAGCGTTGCACGATATTGGAAAACACCCGTGAATCATGCAGACTCAAACATCTCATTTTCCAACCCCGCGATGTTTCATTAATACTCACGCTGGAAAATGCAAAACATCTGATAGTCTAATCGGATTTTGTGCAAATGAAATTATCAAGTTGGGAATGGGTAGACGTTACCTCGCCCCGTTCAAACCCAAGACTGCATCTAGTAACAACAGGAACAAATTAGTACCATCACCCTTCATTTTAGATAATTTATTTCGTGTTTGAGTGGCATCAAGCCATGTGTACTAGTACTGGTGCTGATACTTAGTTTTTAGGGAGATTTTTTGTTTTTGTTTTTGTTCTTGTTTTCAGGGAGATTTGTCTTCATCTCTTGGACTGACTCTGCTAGGCTTGTAAGATGCTAAATGCATCTGTTACCTCTCCATGTGTCTAGTCATGCCCTGGGTATGAACCAATGGCTTACACATTTCCTCCTCTGTGAAGCCCTTCTTGACCTCTCGTTTCAGGGCACAATTCATGCTCCTTGGGAATGTTTCCACCTTGCCTGCTAGACTCGGAGCACCCTGAGGGGCTGCTGCTTCTCATGCTCAGCACAAACCCTTGCAAACCTCCGATGATCAGTAAAGAACTGGGATTGAATGCATGCGTGTGAATGAATGAATCAAAGCAAAAGATGGGGCCAGACCATTGTGAAATTCACCAGGTGTTGTATATGTAGAGGGGGCCCGTGTGAGTCAATATGTTTAAAAAAATGAAAAGTATAAACTGAAAACATTCTCTAATAGGGGCTCATAAAACTGTTAAAAATCAGAAGGTGACTACAAAGTAAAATTATAACGAAATAAGTGAAGAAAACGTGGTGAGAAAGATTTCTTGAGGCATTTAGAATACCACAGGTCTTAGCAGTGTGCCCCTGAGTACATTGTCAGGGAACCTGTCCGAGTTGTGCATCGCTGCCTAGCACCGTCCCTTGTATACAGTAGGTGCTAAATAAAAACATGGTGTCTGAGGACCACAGACAGGCAGACCATCAGCCATGAAGGTGCTCTGTGGAAAAGCTCACCTGTTTCAAAAAGCGTGATTACCAGGGCAGTAGATCTAGGCCCACGAATATGGGGGAGCTTAGTGCCAGAAATAAAATCTCTTAAGAACGCCATCACTTCCAGGTGCCGCGTGACCAAGGTTAAAAGCAAAAAGAGCCTTCGGTGGCCAGCCCGGAGGGTGTTTGTCCCCTAGGTGTTGTTTTGTGCTGGTGGCTGCTTTGCTTTTAGTTTCGGTACCGAGGATCCTAAGGAAGCAGGAAGAGAGGTCTCAGGCACAGACCACCCTGGGTTAGAGCCTTGGGTGGAGGCCGGCTGTGCTGGGAGGGAGAGAAAAGGCCTCAGGGGGAAATGTTCTCTAGTTACCCACAGCCAAAGCTTCCCTTTGGCTTCAGTCTTTCTGGGTTGTTGATGTCTCTGTAAGGGCAGGTGGACAGGTTCTGTAAAAACAAAAATGTCGGGAAGCTTCTTTACTTCTCAGTAGTTGCATCTTTAAAAAAAAAAAAAAAAAAGGAAGAAACAAAAATCTCAAATCACTGCTCTTCTTATTCAGAGTTCAGATAAATAATTTGGATTAAAATGCCCCATCTTTACCATCATTAGAACGTATTTAATGAATACAGATTCCTTGCACCTGACAGACTTCACGCTCTGGCATTTTATCTGTGAGCAAATAGTATCTTTGGCTTTATTTGACGTATTAACAAATAAAGCTTTGTGTGTGTTTGAGGGACTGACTCATGTTTTTTGAATGTGGTTTCTTTTCTTACTCTCTGCATTAAGTAAATGTGAGAGACCGCTTTATAACTTGTAATCTCAATATTTAAAATTTGAGGGGTTTTTGGTGTGTATATATGTATACACAGATAGGTTGATAGATGGATATGTAAAAATGAGGAATTCAGATGCAAAAGAGAATGCAATGAGGTGATGATACTCTTTTCAGCCACCCTTAGTGTTTTATAATCCTCATTGGTAGATACAAATGGGGTTTTCTCCCATAGCCAGACAGAGACCTGCTTTACGGGAAGTTACCCCCTCTTAATTTCTGTGCAGTCTCACCAGGGTAAGCTCCTGGCAGAGTTTACCTAAAGCACACAGAGGACAGGGTGGGAGGGAGGGTGAACTGAGAGATCAGGGTTGCCCATAAAGTCGTCCTTCCTACAAGCCCAAATCCTCCGTAATCCAAGAGCGGGTACTATTCAGATCAAAGCAGAATTGGCCCAGTTGTGTGGGAGGAGAATCAAATTTCAGGCTGTCCTTAGGACCCCAGAGGAAAGCTCCCAGACCCCTAGTCCTGATGTTTATTAGCTGGTCTTCATTTACATATGATATCTCAGTGGGCCCCCTAGTGCCTTATAAAGTTGGGGACTTTGTACTTGATACAGAGTCTAATGGAGTCCTCACAAAGACTCTGATGTAGATACTGTTGTTTTATTTTTATTTTTTTTTTTCAGAAGAAATTTTTTTTTAATTTTTTTATTAACATATAATGTATTATTTGCCCCAGGGTACATGTCTGTGAATCATCAGGCTTACACATCTCACAGCATTTGCCATAGCACATACCCTCCCCCATGTCCATATCCCTACCCTCCCCACC
>CM052800.1:152853427-152945872 GCA_028533885.1 Nasua narica | reverse complement strand
TCACTGTGGTTTTGATTTGTATTTCTCTGATGCCGAGTGATGTTGAGCATTTTTTCTTGGGTCTGTTGGCCATTTGGATATCCTCTTTACTGAAATGTCTGTTCATATCTTCCGCCCATTTCTTGATTGGATTATTTGTTCTTTGGGTGTTGAGTTTGGGAAGTTCTTTATAGATTTTGGATACTAACCCTTTTCTGATACCTAATGGGAGAAGATATTCGTAGATACTGTTTTAAATGTATCTCTTAACAGGTAAGGAAACTGTTCTTCTCCAAGTGTGGTCCAAAGGCCACAAGCATCCATATACATAAAAAAATTTATGTCCTACCTTTTCCCAGAATGACTTAAGCAGAGCCTGCAATTTGCAGCATTGCCAAAAGTCGCACAGCCAATAACGTGGCCAGACTGGGACTCAAAGGCGCCACTGGCACCAACATTCACATCCAAGTAAAATGACTTACCCAAGATCACGAGCTGGCAAGTGTGTGATAGGATGTGACCCTAGCTAAAGACTTGGTATAGTTCTCTCTCTCTGTGCTACAGTTGTATTCTCTTATGGAGAAATTAAGAGTAATGAGTAGCATAAGTTTTTGTTAATTAGAATGCTTAAAAGCTGTGCAGCAAGTTTTCTTAATAGGAAGGGAGTTAGAATCTTAATTCCCACTCCCACTCCTGGTGTTCCTCCCTCTGAATCATCACCCTGGAAGAGTGGATATTAAAAGTGCCTCCCTGTGTCTCGTGCTATCTTAAGATCTAAAGAAAGCGAGTGGGCCAGTGAGAAGAACGTTAAATATAGATACCTGCTAAGCGTGCTAGCTGCGTGCGGCCCAGTGCTTATTAGCATTTACATATAATTTAAATTTCAAGAAACTTATGAAGTAGGGAATGTTAGCTCCTGTAATTTTAAGCTGTTTGGTTGGTTGGCTGACTTCTGTTAACCATGGGCCTTAAAGGATGGATAAGAGGCAGAGAGATAAGGAAGGCAGAGCGGATTCCCAGGCTGGGGAAAATATGAGATTCAGTTTAGAGGGAGGGAGTGTCACGTTCTCGGGACTTGCTGGCTGGAGTGAGTCAGTAACTACCGATAAATTCTCACTGAGTTCTGGCATTGAAGCACTGGTGTGAAAGGGCCCTCGCTTTGGAACCACATGGCTGGATCCAGTCCTGGGTCGGCCATGAGCAGCTGTGTGACCTTGGGCCAGTTATGTGACCTTTCTGGTTTTAGATTTGTAATGTGGCATAATAACAGGAGTGTAGCATCATAAAGAGTTAATATACAGGTGCGTTTCTGCCTATCATGGGTCCTTTATCTGCGTCAGCTCTTAGTACTCAAGTCACAGTGGGAATACGAAAGTATTAGATATAGTCCCTATAAATACAACTGTGGGACTAATGATCTACTTGTGAAAGGGTGGAGAAATGTCTAAGTGGGATGTAATTAGTTAATTATATGAGAACAAAGGAAGAGACGAGAAAGAAGATGGGTTTGCCCCAGGCTTAAATACCACATGAAGGTGTTTAGATACCATTAAAACCCTCTACTTTGTTGGCCCCTTTGTTCTTTCTGGCCACTATGGCCATTATGATAAAGTCCTAGATTTTAATGTGCATCAGAATTTTCTAGGGAATGGTTTAAATGAATATCCTTGAGCTTTTTATCTCCAAAAACCTTATGACATCTGAGTTCTTGTAAGTTGGTGGTAGTGGTTCGATGGTGGTTTTTCCCTTAAAGTAGGACAGAACCCATTTTCTGACTAGGGGCCCAGCAACTTGTCTCTTATCCTCAAGTTGCCTGACACCGTGTGTGCCTGAAAGATAAAGGAGCCATTGTTCTGGACTGGGTAAACATGTGAAGACAGGAACATGTTCATGGTGATTTGGATCAAATTACTTGGGAACAATGAAGAAGGATGTCGGAAAATTATGGCCATATTTTGGAGATCGGAAAAAGAAAATGGGGCCTGGTACAACTGAATGGTCAGAAGCTATTCTGGTAGGCTGGCTTGAAAAAACTGAGTTGGGGTTTGAAAAAATAACATTGGGGCATGCCCAGTGGCGTGCAGCTTTGCGATCTCCCAACAGAAGGGAGGTTAGTCTTGACAATCAGGTGTAGCAGCACCTGGGTGACTCAGTCTGTTAGGCGTCAGCCTCTTGGTTTCAACTCAGGTTGTGATCTCAAGGTTGTGATATCCAGCCCTGTGTCCGGGCTCTATGCTCAGCGGGGAGTCTGCTTGAGATTATCCTCTGCCCCCTCCCTTACCCTCTGTCCCTTCTCCCTTGCTCACGCTCTCATACACTTGCTAAAAAGCAAAACAACCCCCCCAAACAGAGAATCAAAGTGGGGCTCATTTGAGACCAGGTCTACGATAGGGATGTAGGCCATCAAAATACCATTGGGCAGTTTGTGGTGAGGGTCATTGTGGATAACAGCCTCAAAGATGTCGGTACTAAGGGGATGAGTACGCAGTGGCGGTGGCTGAGGAGGCTTGATGCTGTAGGATATGTAGGGAACCCACTGTTGTTAACAGAATTAACAGCATATTTGAAAGCCTTCAGCTTTACCAGAGGTATAGTCTCAGTGGCTTTATTTTTTATTTTTTTTCCAGTGGCTTTATTTTTAAAGCTAAACCTGTTACCCCATAGGAGATCCTGTACGTAAGTAGGGAAAGAGATTTTCACCGTGTTGTCTACGGACCCAGACCTCTTATGCTCAAACGCCTACTTTTCTGTTCCCTCTGGGGTGAATGGAACAGGTTCTGTAGCCTGCCTGTGCTGTTTCCTCAGTCTGAAGATCCTTGTGAGAATGAAGTAAGTTAATATACTGCAGTGTTTGAAATAATACTCAACATTGAGAAATTCCTTGATGTTAGATAGCGTCAGTTTTTTTTTTAAGATTTTATTTATTTATTTGACAGAGAGAGAGAGATCACAAGTAGGCAGAGAGGCAGGCAGAGAGAGAGGAGGAAGCAGGCTCTCCGCTGAGCAGAGAGCCCGATGCGGGGCTCGATCCCAGAACCCCGAGATCATGACCTGAGCCGAAGGCAGAGGCTTTAACCCACTGAGCCACCCAGGTACCCCAGTGTCAGTTATTTTTACTTAATACGCTTTCTTGCAACCTCAAGTGTTCGAAAAAGACCTAGCCCAGATTATCTAAATTGCAAGGATGTTTATTATTTGACACAACATACGTTATTTCTTCAGCAGTTCAATAAGGATACCAGAAAACCGAGTTCTTTGGGATTTGATACTAGGTAATCCCCAGTGAGCAGGGTGTATTTTCAGGCTGGCTCCACCATTGGTAACGAGATCACTGTAACAGTTCTGGCCATAGCATCCAGACCCAACGTGGTCTATAGAAGAAAAAAGGGTCCTTTTCTTCTGGGGTGTATCTTTGTAAGTCCCAAAGTCCCCTAGCATCCTGTCATTCACATCTCAGTGGTCACAATTACTTCTGGTGCCTATTACTGGTAAGGCAAATGGATTGGAATTTTTCTGATCGGCGTAAGAAATCGCACAGCCTCATAAAGGAGAGTACAAGATGGGATTTGTCTTGAAAAGGAGGAAGAAGCTAGTCAACAGTGTATCCGCTAGAGATACAGGTAGAATTAGCATCGGAAACAAAGAATCCGAGATTCGAAGATTGAGATAGTTTGCCCAAGATCACACAGTTGGAAAATGATGAGCCTGTTTTTTGAACTAGAGTGGTAAACCCTGAAGCTCAGAGTTTCAAAGTCCTCCTTTCACTGTTATTCTTAGACCTATTTGCTTTGGGTAGCGCGGGCATCTGTCTGAAGTCTGAGCGCCGATGAAGTCATTGCCGGGGAATGGTATGGAATGGAGGATCCCGAAGACGACAGCTGTGTAGTCGAGCACCAGCTCGTGACTCTGTAGGCATCTGAGGACTGTGGATTGGAAGTGACCTGGGACTCCAGGAGGGGACACATGTGACTTTGTGGGTCAGGGCTCTTGGAAAAGAGCTGTCACCCTCTATGACTATATGAGATGGACCACATTGCTTGAACGGATTTATTTAGTGTCATCCTGGCTCTTCAGCATCAGATGAATTCATACCCTTCAAAGGTGTTTTGTAGGAGTGAGTCATTGGGGCCCCTCTCCATCCTCGTTTCCCTTCTCATCAATCCCTATTGACAGACCCACGGCACAGGTGAAATAATGTGGTTATTGGGGTCTTTAGAGGGAGTGTGTCCTTCACTCTGGGTAATTAAGAATGGCTTCCTGGCGAAGGTGCCGGACGAAGGTGGCAGTATGATCTGGTAGATGGGGAAATTGTCAGCAGTCTTCGGTTGACTGATAAAAGAGGAGTCACAAAGAAAACCCATAGAAACCTTGCTCTCGGAACTGAGTAGGTTGCAGAAGCTGTGCTTTAATGGAGTAACGCCGGGCCTGAAGTCAGAAGGCCGTGCTCTGTCACTCACTGGTTGCAAGATGACCAATGTGGCTCTTGAATTTTCTTCCTCTGTAAAATGAGTCTGATCATGACAACTCCTAGCCCTTGTAAGAAATAAGAGGGTCAAATGCATGTAGGAATGCTTGGAAAGTTAGAAACTGCCCCCCAAGGGACATCCAGGCATCTTAACTGTTACCTCAGTGTTACCTTACCTGTTACCTCAATGTTTGGATACCAGAGCATTCTTAGTGTGGTGACTTTGGAGGGTCTTTTGTCTGTTCTATTTAAAAGTAATGGCTATTTTCAGAGGCAACCGGCAAGAAAAGTTAAAACTCTGACCTCGGTTTAGATCATTTCAATTTTTTAAATTATCCTCGTTTGCTACGGGCCTGATATTTTGACTCCATCAGAGCACCAGGAGTTTTCTAATGACAAAGATGGCACCTCTCTTCAGAGACCCATGAGGAAACAAGAATGGGGAGGGTTTGCACCAAGCTGCCGCACCGGAGTCTCCTCCTGTCGTTCTATATAGGCAAGTCAAGAGGGAGGCTTCCCAAGAGACAAACTGCACCCTGTTTGAAGTCCTGCTGGAAAATAGAAACTGGCTTCACATCTCTTCAGCTTTCTCCTCAACAAGATTTTAGAGAAGATAATGGCAAAATGGCAGGAAACAAATTTTGATAGATGGCCAGGGGGCATGAGGGTTGGGGCTGTGTCTCTCAGAATTCCACGGAAGCACAAAGGCCCTTAATTCCACACACTGGTGATAAGCTTACACGGAGCTGAGAGGGTGAGCGTTGGAAAATCAAGATCTAGGGCTTCGTTAGCAGTCTAGAAATGAACTGAAGGTAACCGGCAGATTTCTGTCAGCTTCAGAGAATGGAATTGACCTGTGTGCATACCTCAAGTTTGATTTGTGAGTATAGCTTAACACTTAAAACATTTGAGTTTATTAGTAGTAGTTAATGTCAGGGTGGCCCAGTTAGTAGAGCGTCTGACTCTTGGTTTTGGCTCAGACCATGATCTCAGGGTCATGGGATCGAGACCTGTGTTGGGCTCCACACTCAGCATGGAGCCTGCTTGAGATTCTCTCTCTTCCTGCCTGTTCCTCCTTCCCCACTTGCTCTTGCTCCCTCTCTTAAAAAAAAAAAAAAAAAAAAGCTAATGTCTAAAGAAAATGAAAAATTGGCTTATTTTCATCAGGTCTTGCTGCCAGTCCTCAAGGTAGATACTCTAAAATGCATATTCATAGATAAGCCTCTTAGGAACCTTCGTGTCTCCCTTAAGTACTGATGTTGTCCACATTGAGGTGTGACTGGCTGCCAGGACTTGCTCTATTCCCGTATTTTCTATGCCATGGAGTAAAGGTCTGCCCTCAGAAATGGTGCCGACATGGGGAGATAGTATATATATGGGGAATGGAGTTTGGGGCAGGAGGGAGTATCAGTCACAGGGGGAGCACAGATGTTTTCTTTCCTGTGGATCCATCAGGGGAGAGATACGTATTATCACATCAAGGTAGTAGGAAGAAGGGTGAGAGGCCTGGCCTCAGCCCTCTGTGGCAGGTGTACCTGGGCCAAGAAGTGAGAAGTGGGAGGTCTAGGAAAGAGTACTGATGGCTAAGTCCCTGCAGCAAGGAAGGTAACAAAAGGTCGACGTGGATCCCGTTTAAAGATCTTCAGCTTACCTGGCTTGCTGGGGCAATCCTTATTGGGGTCTGGAGTAGTCAAATATGGCTCTTGGAGACCCTGGGACATAGCACATGCTGGACTTCTAACCTGCACTTGATACTGTCCCCCTCCTTTCTCGCCAGCTCCTTTGTTGAAATAAGCATCGCCAGTTTTGTGGGCTTGGTGTTTTCAACACCACCAACCACTTATCGCCTCCTGGCTCTGATTTGTTGAGGGAAAACAAAGCTTCATCATAGAGGATGTGACAAATTGCTTCTTACAACCTCTGCCCCACGAGGATGCCCTGAGCCCAATAGACAGGTGACTTGCCACCCTCCTAGCCTCCCACTAGCTCAAGTGCAGACTGCTTATCCAGTGTTGAGAGAAGTCATACTATAAATTGGAATCAGGTCCCTTGCTTTTCTAAGGAGGTGATTTTCTCCCCCCCCCTCTTTTTTTAGTGGTTTGTAGAAGTACCATGAAGGTTCTCCCATCACCTTACCTATTCTGTGCTCTTGTCACAGTGAAGGACTTAAAAAGGAAAATTGATGTATACTAGAGCTAGTAAAGATGACATACATAAATCAATGTCTGGTATTTATATAATGTCACACTTAAATTATTAATTCCTTCTTGACAGTAACAAATGTATAGTGAAATTTACTAATTTAGACTAATTGAGGGAAAGGCCAATTATATAGCAAAGCCTCCATTAACTGGAATCCAACTAGCAAGATCCAAAATTAGTCAATTCTGGGTCTTCGCGCATTTGTAAGGGAATTCACCACTCTTAGGAAAATCAAGATTTCAGGGACTTTCCCCCTGAAAAGTGATTTCTAGATTCTGTCTTAGGGTCAGTGCAAGAGATTTCCTCTTTCACCAAACCCTGATCTTTCCCTCCACTTAGCTACATAAAGTGCAGCAAAATCCTGAAATGCCAAGAAAACAGTGAAATGAAGTCTTGTAGAAGTGTAATTAACATGATCTCCTGTGAGCCCTCGGTAGCTCAGGACCAGTGTGCAGAACCAAGCTAATGACAATAATAATGACAACAATGTAGACTTCACTATCACTCACTCAATAACAAGTGTTTTCTGGGGTTTAAGTCTTCATTTTCACCGTCACCCTAGGAAGAAAGTTCTGTGTTTACACCTGTTATACATGTAAGACAACAGAGGTTCATGGGAGTTCATTATTGAAGGTCACTGTAGTAAGTGGTAGCAGTGGGGATCTGAATCCATGCTCTCTGACTCCACAGCTGGTTCCCTTAACCACTGCTAGAACGTTCCGAGCATCCGGCTGTTTGAAAGAGGTCTTCGGAGGCAGTGAGGTGCTCCAGCAAGAGATGGACAGTACACTGATGACAGCTCAAACATCTAAAGTATATCGAATGATACTGTAGTTGGAATAAAACTTAAATATAATTCTAACCAGGAAACATACCTGGCTAAAACCCCTTAACCCCATAGAATATCAGTGCTAATGGATATCAACTATGGTATGCTACATTACATATATAATGTATAAATTAAAAAAGAAACTGGGTAACTTTCCCATTTCATAACATCATGCAAATAGAGTTCTCCAGCTAGATTCCTGAATGGAGGTACTTGGACTCCACGTGGAATGGAGGCTTCGGAAGTCTTTGAAAAACAGGAGTCTTTTCACTACCTTCGAATTTTTTTCTTTTCCAGTCTTTACATTTTTAATTTACCTGGTGAACTCTCCGTTTATAGAGAATATAGCCGTGTATCAGGATAAAGGATCATCATTTCTAATTAGGGTATAAAATTAAGGGTCATTTCCTATAAAATACGTATGGCTAGGAAATTATTGAACTTGAGTCCAGGTTGCAGATATCTGTGTTTGGCTGTACCTCGGCTCGCCATGCATTCTGAGGTCTATTACCCAAAGACACGCACTCCCATAGAAAAAAAAAAAAATGAATATGGGAAGGAAGATTGTCTTCCTGTATTAAGACCCTGAAAGAGCAATCTGGTCTGCAGTAGCTTCATTAGTTACCTGGCTGCATTCTTGTTGGTTCTTAGAAACTTCTACCATTATCTATAAGGAAACTCATTAGATTTACTAAGAAGAATTTAAATTACATTTCTTCCGTGACCAGTTATTCGATAGGATTCTAATAATCTGACAAAGAGCAATTTCTTCAACTTGGGAGGGTATGATAATCTTGAAGAGAAACACTGCCAAATGTATTATTTTACTTTCCTTCTCATAGCAACTCATTCATCCCTTCTCCTTCTCCTCCCTTGTCAACCTGAGTGATAAAAAATTACTCTTTTTAGCGCCCACTTCCTCACAAATTCCCTTTTGTATTCAAAATTTAGAATTTTTTTTTTTGAAGAGTGTATTTATTGAAGACATAGATCATGAAAAAAGGAGGGGTAGAGAGAAGCAGAGTCCCCCCTCAACAGGGAGCCCGACGCAGGCCTCGACCCCAGGACCCTGAGGTCATGACCTGAGCTGAAGGCAGACACTTAACCAACTGAGTCACTCAGGCACCCCATAATATAGAAGTTTGTAAGAGCTGTTCTGGATTCATTCTTAGCATTTTAAAGACCTTCTTAAATCACACGAAACAACTGACAGGATTCACAGCCTTACTGAGCACCTATGGAGTGCCAAGGCCTCGTGTAGATACCTGGGATTCATCTGTGAGCCAGTTGGATACATGTCCCAGGCTTGGTATATTGGGCGTTTCTAGTAGAGGAGACCGGGAATAAACAGCGTATATTATAAATCAGGAATATAGGAAGACAGAAGGTGGAAAGGTCAGTGCGATAAGAAGTGAGTAGATTAGGGGCGCCTGAGTGGTTCAGTGGGTTAAAGCCTCTGCCTTTGGCTCAGGTCATGATCTCAGGGTCCTGGGATCGAGCCCTGCATCAGGCTCTCTGCTCAGCGGGGAGCCTGCTTCCCCCCTCTCTCTGCCTGCCTCTCTGCCTACTTGTGATTTCTTTCTCTGTGTCAAATAAATAAATAAAATCTTTAAAAAAAAGTGAGTAGTTAAGAACATGAGGAACTGAGAATAAAGACTGCACAGGTTGCAGTATTAAATAGGGTTGTCAAGGTAGGCCTCAGAGAAAGGTAACATCTGAGCTGATGTGAGAAAAGTGAGATTGTGACGCCTTTGTCTAACAAACTCTAAAGGTCTGTCCCCTCCCTCAGACTCAAAGTCCCATGTCTTAAAAGGCTCCGCATGTGTACTGTGCCTTCTCACCTTTAATTTTCTGTCTTCCTCATCTCCCTGCTTTGCCTCCTACCCATCCTCCCCCCACACACAGCTTGCTCTCCATTTGCTGCCTATGGTTCCTCTAGTATTGCAACTATGTTCCCACCTCAGGACCTTTGCACTTGCTCTTTTGTATACTTGAAATATACTTGGCTAATAATCCATATGCTTTCTTACCTCCTTTGCTTTCCTGAACCCTTCTTAACCATGTTATTTTAAATTGCAATTCCCCCACACCCGGGAGTTTTAATCTCTTACCTGCTCTATTTTTCTCCATGGCAGTTTCTCATCATCAAATATGCTATATGTTTTTGAACTGTTAAAAACGTGTATATCTCCCCCTAAGAACGTCTACTTGAAGGGGAAGGATTTCTGTCATCCTTGACTACTGAAATATCATGACTGGCACAAGAAAGCATCAAAGATCCTGTTTTTTGAGTGACTGAGTGGCGCGTATGAGAGTTGTTTTATTAAATGGGTTCTTTTAAAATCTAGGAAAAGAGTTGGCTTTTTAAAACTAATGCACTAAATGGGTCATTTTGTTGATGTTCTTTAACATTTTTAAGCTATTATAAAAATACCCTTCATCAGTGGATTGAATAAAACTCCCAACTAAGTAAATTGGAATCAATTGGTTATCGTTAGAAATACAAGCAGCATAAAAAGGCTATTGGTGGGGGGGGGAGGAGTCTTCCAAATAAACAAAAATAGATTAAGCTGTTAAGTACAGTATTTTAATATTGGAATCCTTATTGCCCTCCTGTTCTCCAACTGAATCTGTTTTACATCTCAGTAGCCACGTGAACAGATGTGCATAAGCCCCACACAGGAAAGAATGGTTGAGTAGTTCATGTGCAAGACTGAAGACCCAGAGTGCTTGTGTGCAGTCCTCTCTCTGTCATTAACTTGCTACAAACCCGTTTCGCCTCCCCATGCCATCACATGCCCATCTGCCAGGCTCTTCTATGGTTAGGGAGGGAGCAAATGAGGGCCTGTGAGAGAAGCCTTTAAAGGAGACATCAGAATTCTCGTGATCCGTCTCTGTCTGCCCGGGCAGATGGAAGTCACTGTAACCAACCAAGAAGAGTCAAAGCCCAACATACATTTCCAGGCTGGCTTGTGTACAGCATTCCAATCAGAAGGGATAATCTCATGGTTTCTAGGAATGAGACGATGGTGAAAATGTTCTTTTTTGTCCTTGCATCCAGACCCAAGAGTTGCCACTAGCCTCGGACAGCTTTCAACATGGTTTTACTTCGTTTGAATTTACCATTTCTTTGGGCTTTTTTTTTTTATGTCTGAAAATATTTTTTCTTAGTGGCAATTGAAACACAAAGAGAAATCAACATTTTAAAATTCAGATAAGCGGAGTTAGTTTACAGTTAGAGATTTTGAGCACACTGCTTTTGTGTGATAATATTTGAAATTTATTTCCACAAGTTATTGCACATTCATTTCTGGAGTTTTCATTGCAGAAAATTGCCAGAAGGAATGGATTTTGTCTTCTTCAGCTGGCAGAACAATTTTCCACCTGTCGCCCAAATATTTGATGAGAAGGATTATGTTACCGGCTTTGAAAGTTTATACTGTGGATCTTTGGAAGTGAGAGGTCCCTAATGAAAGTACCCTGATATCAGAGTCCAGCTTGCGAAAGTGTCTATGAAGCCGTGGAAGGATTTCTGGTGGTTAGAAGCAATTTCTAAAAGACTAGTTTCGATGACAGAAACATGTGCGTTTGCACCAACGAGTACATGCGCGCATGCGTGCATGGATATGCGCGCGCGCGCATGGATGCACGCGCGCGCGCACACACATACACTTTTCAACTTGCTGCGTGGCAGCTGACTTTTTTTTTTTTTTTATGCTGTAACAGTATTCTTGTATTGAGCAAAACTCTTGTGGCCTTGCCAAAGATCTGAATTAATTGCCTGAAATTATTGTTGTTCATCTTCCTGGTAAATGGAACCAAAGAGAGGCACTGGTGCATGGGTGTAAATGAAATTGTTGTTTGATTTCAGGTTCAAGTAATTGACTGTCTCCACTGAGTTTTATATCCCTCTGTAGTTTGTTAGGTATATAGCCAGCATCGTCTGTACAATCAACAAAAACAGGTTTCAGAAATCCATGCATAATGGCAGCAACCTTTTAAACTGTCAGAATAAATATAAAACTGTTTTTCCCTTGTTTCTTCAAACACTTTATGGACATTGTAAGTAACGATAATATTGCTATTGCCAAAAGAATTTTTCTGAAGCCTGGATTTTGCTGGGCTGTGTCAGGACTCTTCAGTTACCTCTGAGGAAGGGCTAACGTTCTTGGCCTGCGTTTCAGTCCCTGGATAATGAGCCCCTGTCTTGGATTTCTATCTTACCTTCTATACTCTGTACCCTACAAGGCAGTCAAGGCCAACCCTTGTTTCCTGCATATTCCTTGCAAAGTACCTAAATCACCATGCTTTAGTTCATGCTGTTTTTCCACCTATTGATCAAATTTACGTTTTAACTACCCATCATGACTTAATACAAAATCTGCTCTCTCCAAAAAGCTTTCCTGAAGCATGCAGCTGGAAATAATGCCTTCGTGAACTCAGACCACGTCACAGACATTATTTGTGGAATCTTTCGGCTTAGGTTTTTTCTACTCTTGTCAGTTGCATACAAATCTAGAATACAAGGGATTCGATCTTTAAGAGCATTTTGTTAGGTTGTTTATGTGGACGTGATAGCCTCGCTGCAGAGTTATCTGTATTTTCTTCTGAAAACCTACTCCGGTTTGTGCTGGAGGTTTGTACTTCCCACCGCTCAGTAAGGTCACCTGGCTTTTCATTTGCTGTTGGCCCACCACTGGCGGGGCCACCCTGGTGTGCTGAGGGCTTCAACAATCTGCTAGAAGTCAGTGTTGCTCATAATCTGTCCTCGTAGCATTGTCAACTGATGGAAACACAACAACGTTCACATTGGGTGTACCCAAGGCACAGGATAGAAAAGCTGACCATAAATCCTTCAACTCTCCCTTCCTCTCTATATCCCCTCCCAGGTGTACCTTCCCAGACCTTTCCCTTCAGGCTTAGCCTCTGGGTTCCTTCTTCCTTCATCTGGGTACAAATCGAATGAATATATTTGCTTACCTATTTTGTGCTTTCCAAGAAGAGCTATACCATCCTCGGTACAGGCACTGTGCAAATCTGGGAGGAATCCTTCATCTTTTTGGAGCATTAAGTTTACTTAAAAATATGAGACAATTTTTGTTGGTTTTCATTAGCTAGATATATCAAGTAAAATTCAAAATTTGCCCAAGTTTTAAGTTCAAACAGGTAATAGCTGAGAAATGCCTTCTGTGTGGTCCCACTGTTCTCCTTGATTCTCTGAAGAGATCTATATTATTCTCTGCCTTTAGGATTATTTCAGTACAATAACTTAAAAAGCAGTAGGATTAGGATTTTGAGATCACTTAGCCTTTTTGTAGTTGATAGATTTTGTTCCCTCTTTACCTTCTTTTCCAAAACTTTGTCTTGTCTTCTCCCCAAAAACCAAAGTTTCTGTCCTATCTTCAGGAATATGCCTCTCTTGGATTTCTCTGACCAAGGTAGCTGGACAGTTGATAGAGCATCTGGGCTGTCATGCAATCTTGTTCAAAGAATTTGGGAATAAGATGTATGGGTGGAAAGGAATGGAAAGGGAGGAGCTAGTTCATCCCTGTGGCATGGTTATTACCCTGTAGCAGAGCAAATCCTGACATGTGAGTTAATTAAAAATAGGCAATGTGTTTTTTGGTTATTTTGTTTCCTTTTATTTTTAAAGAGTGGGAAATGAGATTGGGAAGGTCTGATACCTGTTCGTGCATAGACCTGTGCTGTTCCAGAGCTGGAGATGAAGAGAGCTTTGTTGTCCCCTTGACTTTGACCTAGGATGCCACGGGGTTGCGGAGCAGTTAGGAAAAGCACACTACTTCTAGCGTTTAACAAAGCATTATGAAAAGTGAGCATTTACTCATGACATGTTTTTCTGATTTGGGCTGGAACTTCTGAAATTCTGTAGGGTTATACTGGAAATAATGGATTAATCAGATTCTGATGGTTTGTTGTCTGAGAATTTTAAATAATACAATAAAAATGTCTATCTTTAACCTTGATTTTTAATTATTATTTATTAAGTGTTATTAGTTTTCTATATTTGCTTGGTATATTTTTAACAAGAGAAACAGTATAGATAAAATCAAAGTACTTTTTTTTTATACCTCTTTCCATCATCTTTCCCTCCATCTCCCTAAGAGCAGCTTCTCTTGGTAATTTAATATCCTTCTATTCCATTTTTATATTTTAGCATGCATTTATGTACTTGTGAGTAATATTTATTGTATTGCTTTATCCTTCTGTTTTATAAAATTTATAAACATGAATCCTACAGCTATATTCTTCTATAATATGGGCTTTTTTTTCTTATATGGTGAGATTTTTCCATGTTGGTAGGTAGATCGATGGTCCCTTCTTATTTTAGGATAGTATCCTATTCCACAAATATGCTTTACCTGATTTATTAGTTCTACTCATAGTAGATGGGTATATTGATTTTACTTTTTGTCTAGAAAATTTCCAGAACATATTTATGCATGCTTATTTTGGCTCATGTGCTGGTAGAAATTTCTCTGTCTCTAATTAAAAAACAGTGGGAGAAATTGTTACTTAACAGAAATTGGTTGCTAGGCAGAGTCTTTTAAGTGATATACTCCAAAGGAAGGAGTGGTCAAAGGAATTGGATGTCATTGACATAATGTATCCCTCTCCCTATGAATAGGGCTAAATTTAAATTATCTTAGAAGTTTTCTCTTTACCCTTTGAAAAATTACCAGACTAGCGATGCTGAATGGGCCAAACCCTCAAGATGGGGGCCATCATGCCCCTCATCAAGAGGGTTCTTGGCTTTGCATGAGAAAGATGTAAGAGGAAGCCATTTGAGAAAGGGATAAAGAGTTATTAAGTAATGAAATAAGCAAGGGGCTACTTCATAGACAGTCATGACCTCTCCTCTTATATGGAGAGGAGGATACCCCCTTTGCCTCTAATGAGTTTTAAAAGTTTTTTGTTTTGTTTTTTTTTAATTAGCTAACCATATAGGGAGGTTAACTTTGGGTTTATCATTTACATGGAGTGGTGAGTTTTTCCATTGTCTTAGGGTTATGTAATTACCAACAGGGAGCAAGTTTAAGAATGTCCAGCCCGGGGCGCCTGGGTGGCTCAGTTGGTTAAGCAACTGCCTTCATCTCAGGTCATGATCCCGGAGTCCTGGGATCGAGTCCCACATCAGGCTCCCAGCTCCATGGGGAGTCCGCTTCTCACTCTGACCTCCCTTCTCATGCTCTCTCTCATTCTCTCTTTCCTAATAAAATAAACAAAATCTTTAAAAAAAAAAAAAAAAAAGAATGTCCAGCCTATGTGGCCTTTACTTGAACAGGAAGTGAGGTCTTGTGACTCTTTTATAACCTGCTGACTTTCAGGTTAACGGTCAGCCTAAAACCAAAATGGTTTTCCTTTGGTCAGCTTGTCTCCCTGGTCTCCCTTCTGTCCTGCTTTAGTAGGAGTCCACAGATTCTTTGGCTACATATTTTAGTATCTCAGAACACTAGATTTGGAAAATTTTTCATAGTATTTGACCTAAAGTCTTCTCTAATTGAAGTCCCATTTTCTTTTTTCTCCAGAAGTGATGAAGACCAACCACTTGCCTCTACCTTTAAAATAATGATGTGTTCCCATATGCTGATTTGAAGGGTTTTTTTTTTGTTGGGTTTTCTTTTTTTTCCTTCAGACTGCATGAGTCCAGTCTCTTAGGTCGTTCTCCTAGGATTTCTTGCCCTAGGTCACTTGTGTAGTTCTAATCAAGGATTTTTCAGATTGATCCTTATCTTTTTATTTTTTTTAATATGGCTCAAAATTTAGAAATGTGATGGCCTTGAACAGGGCTGACTGTATTACCTCATTTTTATGTATGACTTTCTGAATTTATACTTATGTATAGATATATACATATCTGTTTCTTTATTCAGGAAATATATATTATGTTCCTTCTGAGCAAGCCTTCAAAAGTTAGAGCAAATGTATATACTCAGTACACATCATGCACTAACAGTACTGGGTGGCTGGATTACATTTAGCGTGTAGCCTATTTGGTTGACCAGTTAGGGCTTTTGATATGTTGCACAAAGGAAGTTTTTACTATTAGGCATTTATTTAGTTGCTAAAAGAGGGATGATGTGATTATTTAGAGTTTACTAAAAGATATGTGAAGAAAGTTTACAGCAGGATTGTTTTCAATAGCCGAGCAAAACAAAAGCGAAATGGCCATTGACAAAAAAATCGATAAGTAAATCATGATCTCTTCACGCAATAGAATATTGCAGTGCAATGCTTGATGTCCAACCCATGCATTGACAGGGATGGATTTTAAAACCAATGCTGAGTCCACAAAGCAGTCAGAAGAACAGAAATGGCCAATAAACATGAAAGATGCTCCACATCCATAGCCATTAGGAAAATACAAATCAAAGCCATAATGAGATACTACTTCACACTCAAACTAGGGTGGCTATCGTCAATAAGAAAGATTGTAAGTTTTGAAGAGGATATGGAGAAATTGGGACCTTAAACATGGTTGGTGGGAATGTAAAATGATGTGGGCAGTATGCAAGAAATAGCTCTTTCTCAAAGAGTTAAGCCTAGTTACCATATAACCTATCAATTTTATTCCTAGGTATAAACCCAGAAGAAATCATATGTCCATACAGGGCATATGGGTGGCTTAGTCATTTAAGCGTCTGCCTTCAGCTCAGGTCATGATCCCAGGGTCCTAGGATTGAGTCCTGCATCTGGCTCCCTGCTCAGTGGGGAGTATGCTTCTCCCTCTACCCTTCCCCCCACTTGCTCATGATCTCTCTATCTCTCCCTCTCTCTCTCTCTCCCTCCCTCAAATATATAAATAAAATCTTAAAGAGAAATCATATGTCTACGCAAAAAAGTGTTTGCGAATACCCATAGCAACATTATTCATAATAGTGAAAATATCCCAAATGCCCATGAACTCATGAATGGGTAAGCAAACTGTGGTATATACTTGATAATTTAAAGGAAGGAAGGCCTGAGCTACGCTACAATGTGGATGAACCTTGAAAACATTCTGCTAAATGAGAGAAACTGGTCATAATCCATGTTATATGATTTAATTAATATAAAATGTCCAGACTATGCAAATCCACAGAAAGAGAAGTATATTAATGGTTGCCAGGGGCAGAGAAGGAATAGAACTGCTAATGGGTACAGAATTTCCTATTGAGGTGATAAAAACTTTGTCTCCTTAGATCCAGGGGTGCTTGGTTCACTCAGTCTGTAAAGTATGTCACTCTTAATCTCGGTCATGAGTTTTAGGCCCATGTTGGTCATGGAGCCTACTTAAAAAAATAAATTAATTAAAAAAATAAACTTAGATTGTAGTGGTGGTTATCTAATTGTGAATATGCTAAAACCATTGAATTATACACTTGAAGTGGGTGAATTTGATGGTATAGGAATTCTATCTCAAAAATATTTATATTTTAAAGGCAGTCCAAAGAATGCATGTACTCTATTGTGATTTTTATGAAGCTCAAAAACAATCAAGTAAACAAAATGTTGTCTACAGTTATGTACCCATAGGGTAAAACCATAAACCTAAAGGAGAGAGTGAGCTAAAAAAAAAAAAGAAAAAGAAAAAGAAGAAGAAAGTAGAATAGAATGGTGGTTGTTAACAGTGTATTTCAGACAGGACGTCCTGTTAGAGGGGAACATGGTGCCGTCGTGTTGGGAACGTTCTGTTTCCTTAGGATGAGAGGAACATTCCTTTTTATTCTGCGCTTCCTCCCTCTTGTTCACATTATGCATGTTGTTTTAACCCTTGCTTACTACTAAAATGTTGATATGCATGAAGCACTGTATGGTAAAAATCTGAGTGCAGCCTTCTCTACCCTCTTTTTTTAACGACTTTTTTTTATGTCGAGAGAGAGCACGTGAGAGAGAGCATGATCAGAGGGGAGGGACAGAAGGAGAGGGAGAAGCAGACTCTCCACCATGACCTGAGCCAAGGCAGACGCTTAACCGACTGAGTGACCCAGGCCCCCTTCTCCACCTTTTGCAGGAGATAGTGCATCTGCCATTAGTGGAACCATATATGTTTTTACTATTTCTGTTCCCTCAGACAGACTGGTAGGGAGGACAAGGGGTGACATCCTGTAGAGGTGGCCCATTGCTTTAGCATGTTAAGGAGTTTTGGGTTAAACAAATCTGAATTGTTTTGTAGTAGAAAATGGAGGGAAAGCATTTTTTTTTTTCCTAAAAGGAAGGATTTTGTTTTGCTTTGTTTTGCTCTTTGTAAGAGGGAATAGCAGAGGAGGAATAGGTGAGGATAAGAGGGACATGAGAGAAAAAGGATAAAACTACATGGGGGAGGGGCGCCTGGGTGGCTTGATCAGTTGAGCTTCCTATTTCGGCTCAGGTCATTATTTCAGGGTTTGGGGCTTGAGCTCTGTGTCAGGCTCCAGGCTTGGCAGAGTGTCTGCTTGGTCTTCTCTCCCTCTGCCTCTGCCCTTCCCCCTGCTCGCTCACTCTCGATTAAATAAATCTAAAAAATAGAAAGAAAAAAAAGAAACTACATGGGGGTGTGAACAAATTGCTTTTATGAAAATGACTACCTGAAACCCAGTTTTGATTGTTGTCCTGTTACAGAGGAGGAATTGCATCAGTGCCACAGAGGAGGTAAGCTGAATTAGTTTATAGAGGGAGAAAAATATAGGAGCTAAGAAATGCTCAGTCTTGAGACTTCTCCCCATGGCTCCTTGTAGAGATGAACAGTTGATCCTAATGCTGTGATTTCCAACCCCATGAATGGTTTGGTTGGTGAGAATTTCATCTGAGATCCCATTTGAATCTTAAAATACAAGATATTTATAAGCCATGGTATATATTATATATATGTATATCCGTCTTTGGATTGTAAGATCATTCTACCATCTGAAACATCCCTATTGGCCTTTTTAAATATGTCTTTCTTTCTGCATATATGTCCATTTTTCAAAAACTATCAAAGTAGCATGGTATTTTAAGCAGCTGCTCTAACGTTGTTACACACTTATCTAAATTGGGTCTCATCAGCACCTTAATGAACAAACACTCTATAACCCAGCCTTAATTAAAATGTTTTTTAAAATTAAAGCAGTGATCAGCTCTGTGTGCTTTCCTTAGGTATTGAACTTGAGATGCCTTGAGGAACAATTCGCGTGATTGTTTGAATATCCAAAGTCTGACATTTCATGACCTCGTGATACCCAGTCCTCAAAACATTGCACGCTTTCCTAATGCTAATATCCTCATATAATATCTGCTAATTCTAAAAATTAACATTTAAGTATGTTTGTTTTGTTCAAAGACTATTTTTGGAATAAATTCTGTGACAATGCTTAAGGAAATTGACGTCATACTTGGATGTCTAAAATCAGATTTTAGGAATCATTTTTCTAATCAGTTGTGCACCCACTTGGCAGTAATCTGATCTAAACTCAATTCTTTTAGTCTTTGATGAGCTCTCATGTGGAGCCAAATCTAAATTCCCTCCAAGGGCGATGTTTCACTTGCCCTTTTTCTGATCAGTGGAGCCCTCCCAGAACTGAGCTTGCGAAGATGATTACAATGAGCTCGGCAATTTCAACCAATTCCTGAAATGCCTTGGCATATTTTTACCCTGAAAGGTGTTTAGGCAAAAGGAGGAAGTTTCAGCTAGAAGGAAAGAAATACTTCAAGGTAACTTTGAGTTTAAATGTCAGAGTTTTTTTTTTCACTTGAATCTTGGTTTCAGATGGCAGAAAGAACTCTGTTAAGAGATATGTTTCTATTTCCCTAAACTTGACTTCATCAGCAGCTAGTTGAGTAAACTTGGCCAAGTTATTTAGGTTCTATGACTGACACTTTTCTTGTCTGTAAAATGAGTTAAGTGGAATGATTTTGATAGTACTTTCTATCGTTAATGCACGAAGATTCCTAAGATAGATTTGAGCCACTCTGCCCCTTTCTGCCTTTTCCATAACGAACATGCCCCAAACGTCCCTACAAAGTGTTTTTCTTAAGCACCTATTTTCAGAACAGCATAATACTGAATTTTGCCCTTGCTCTGAATACTTGCTGTAGAAACCTGATTAACAGTACTCACCAATTAGTGATTATCTTTGGTATCTACCAACCTTGTTTAAAACAGATCTATATTAAACAAATCATAGTAAACAGATCGAGAATTATTTCCTTCAAGTCCTTTTGTGACTTTAAGACCTATTTTTAGGGACACCTGGGTGACTCAGTTGGTTAAGCATCTGCTTTCGGCTCAGGTCACTATCCCAGGGTCCTGGGATTGAGCCCCACATTGGGCTTCCTGCCCAGCGGGGACCCTACATCACCCTCTCCCTCTGCTGCTCCCCCTGCTTGTGTGCTCGCTCTGTCAACTAACTAAATAAATACCTATTTTTTACTTGTAATTATGATGACTCATCTAAAATGTAACTTTAGATAAAAGTAGGTTTAGATAAAAGTAGGTTTATCTAAAATGTAATTTCACAAACAAAAAAAGCAACTGAGAAGAGACACTGCTGTATCAGTAGATAATTTTTAAGGAATGACAGATCTGGGACGCCTGGGTGGCTCAGTTGGTTAAGCATCTGCCTTTGTCTCAGGTCATGATCCCTGATCATGATCCCTGAAGTCCTAGGATCAGGCCCCATGTCAAACTACCTGCTCATCAGGGAGTCTGCTTCTCCCTCTGCTCCTCCCCCTGCTTGTTTTCTCCCTCTCTCTGTCAAATAAATAAAATCTTTAATAAAAAAAAATCTGATTATTCACTTGGACAGTCACATGGATAAAATTAGTTTCAGAGCAACCTGAAATTCCTTTAAGAACCTTTGAAATTAAGAATGCACTCTTCCACAAAAAAAAATGCACTCTTCTGACTCTTCAACTTTTTTTTTTGTTTTAATTGGGCAGAAAAGCAATGTGTTACTTCAAAGATATTTAGTCATAGTAAAATCCAGTGTAGCCATTAAAAGAGAAATTCTTCTTTTCTCTCTCTGCCCTGCAGTGTTCATAAAGAGTCTACAAATACGGTCTGTTATTTTGTGTGTGTCCCAAATATAACTGGCATAATTATCTTCATATTTGGCTCATTAAGCATTACATTCTTCTGTGAATCACTGCAGTGTGACAATGGCCCAGGAGTGAAACAGTTCCCTGACAAAGGGAGAAAGCACAATTCTGTTCTAGTCGTTTTACCTTTAAGTCTACCATTGTCAATTGAGAACATGGCTTTGATGTATAATTAATCTAACAGAAGCCTACTGTTTTCCAATTACTAATAGAAAGCCAGTAATCTGCATCATTTGCGACAAGCCCAGACCTTCAACCAAACCCGGAGTCCACATTTATCTTGTGGGTTTGTGTTGTTCCCCATAGTCATGGGGAAAGCAGCTCATTCTTTAGAAAGTGCTCCTTGAGTCCTTGGACACCAGAATTGTAATAAGAGTGGGAGCTCACGTCATCAATCTTAGCTGCATCTGTACCCCCGCGCACGGCCTCGGAAGCGTGTGGTGCCTCGGAAGCCAAGTGGATTCCCTGATCACCCCGATCTCTGTGGTTGTCTGAGTGGTTTCATCTGGGATCAGTGAGAGGTGGGGACTCCAAGTGTAGGGTAGGCTGGGAGACCAGTGAATTGTCTTGTTGTTTTTTGTTTGTTTGTTTGTTTTTGCAATGTTCGCATTTTAATCTCTAGGATTATGCCAAGAATTTAAGTGTTGAGAGATGAAGGATTACATTTTTTTCCCATATGAAAAATCTAATTTCTGCCATCCAAGAAAAGGAAATTAACCAAAAGGGATAAGTGTTTATGTCACTTATGCTGGCTTTCACTGCGTATTCGTTGTGCCTCATACCCTGATAATCTTTAATGACAGATGAATGCCCAGATTGCTCTATTGAGTGTATATTGACATATCTGATCTTTCTGTACTCTCCATAGCGACATTTGTTTCAGCCACATACCCGGGCACACTGCCTGTGGATGAGTAAATGGTTACTCGCATTTATGATGGGTCAAAACTTTGCCTTCACTTTTGCTTTTATCGCATTTTATTGTGGGCTTCTATCCTTAATAAGTCACCTGGACAAAAAAAAAATAAGAACACCTTAGAAGTTTCACACTGAGACCTTATAGTAAGCAATTGTAGGATCCTTGTGTTTTGTTTTGTTTTGTTTTTTCTCTTTGTTCTGAATTGAGACTTTCAGGGTCTTCTCTTACCTTTGCTCCAAGGACCCTGGTCTTGCCAGTGGCATTCCTTAGAGCGGATAAACAAGGAGGTGGTTTTGTGACTGGAATCCCTGTATGTGGTGATCATCATTGTATTCCAGGGGCTCCTTCCTGAAAGATGGCCAATGTCCATTTACTGTGACTTCTAAAACCAGGTGGTCATTTTCAAAAAGGTTTTATTTAACTATATGAGAGGGGAAAAAAGAGAGCGACAGAGAGCACAAATGGGAAGGTGAGGGAGAAGCAGGCTCCCTGCCGAGCAGGGAGCCCCACATGGGACTCGATCCCAGGGTGCTGGGATCATGACCTGAGCTGAAGGCAGACACTTTAACCGACTGAGTCACACAGGCGCCCCTCAACTGGTCATTTTTATAGACAGCATGTTATATTATTATCCATCCAGTGGAAAAAGATCATTTCTAAGTCTCTCGTTTACTTTTACATTTTGCATCTTAGGGGTTGTATAATAGGGATGTGATGCAGCATGGGTCTAGGGGTTTTTCTGGTGAGTGGATTCTAATGCCATACTTAATAGCTTTCTCCAGGACTGCTGTGCACCTCCTTCTGTCAGCTTTAAGCACTGTCTTACACTATTTTCTAATGTTTACCTTTGTTTTCTTGTGATAAGAGTATTTAGTGTGCTTTCTGTCCACTTTACAGTTACGGTGTTAAATTCTAATTCTAATCAACTATAAACATCGTTGTTGGTCCTGTTTGAGAGCCCTTAGGTTGATGATTCTAGAGTTACCTAAAGATCAGTTCTAGGGTTACCTGGGTGGCTGAGTCAGTTAAGTGTCCCACTCTTGATCTCAGCTCAGGTCTTGATCTCAGGGTTGTGAGTTCAAGCCTGAGCCTACATTAAAAAAAAGAAAAAAAAATCTAAACAAGTATAAGTTAAAACATTTAGATAAAACTGTATCCAAAACGTATGCAGATCCATTTTTAAAGGAAGAATACCAGAACATATTTCCTTCCCCAAATTTTGTAATGCTATTGCTTCTGTAAGTTAATATTTACAATGGCCACAGAAACTGTATTTGACTAGGCAAGTATTATAGTCAAACCACTTTAATGTATATTTGCGCTTCAAAAAAGACGCTGAGACGGGAGAAGGAGTAGAAGAATGATAGTGTAGTGATCTCAGCATCTGTTCTTTCTTTTCCCCACTTAATTAACAAGAAAATTTTGATCCTCTCCTGGACTCCCTACATCTTTGCCCTGGAAATCACCTCTAAATGGTAGGAAAGGTTTCGTTCCTTCCAGGGCACGTGGACCCCATTTGACTGATGGTTTAATATCTTCCCCCAAAGTACCAACTAGTATTGGTTGTTTCTTTTAATTTCAAAACCTGTTCGGTGGTAACACACATCATTACCAATCTCCTGACCCAGGCCTAGGTGCCAAAAAATTAAATGCTCTCTATAAGCCATAGATACCTGCAAAGTGTCAACCTACTGATGACAAAGAGCAAACTGGAATGGCCCTGGTGATATGTATATGTCGTCTGATTCATTGGTATGTGGAGGTAGGGTGCTGAGATAGCTAAATAATTAAATCACATCATGTAATTAAACTTACTGTTAGAGTGCTCTTTTCCTTCCATTGTTCTTGCTGAAAGCATGCAGAAGTTTCACCCCAGTGCAATTAAGCTGATTAGGTAACACTAAGCTGCTGAAGTGTGTAGTAGGCTTTTCTGTTGTTTGCTTTTTTTTTTTTTTTTTTAAAGCTTCATAAGTCAAATGCCAGAATCTCAACGTACACTTTAGGTTTCTAAATGCTGTACATAAAGCTCTTTACCAAACACATTACAACGAAGTCTAGTGGCCTTAATCCTCAAAGAATTGAGGATTGAGGTCCTTAGAATTGGTCACTGGGTTGTGATACTAGGGAAGGAAAATCTTTCCTTCTCCCTTCTAGGTTCTTTGGCTGGTCTAATCATTTAACTGACATGGGGCAGAGTTACAGGAGGTATACACACACACACACACACACACACACACACACACACACACTTAATTCTGTAAATATGGGAACCCCAAAGGTCTGAGGCTACCAGGCAATTAAGGCAATTGAGGCTTCTATGCTATTCTGAGTTAAGGAGAAGGGGTTGAGGTCTGGAACTACAAGTGGGGGAAAGACAATTCATAGGAAGATGGGAGGAACACATTTTGGTTAAAAAAAATAGCTATTTATTTATTTATTTTTAAAGATTTTATTTATTTGGCAGAGAGAGATCACCAGTAGGCAGAGAGGCAGGCAGAGAGAGAAGGGGAAGCAGGCTCCCTGCTGAGCAGAGAGCCCGATGCAGGGCTCGATCCCAGGACCCCGAGATCATGACCTGAGCCGAAGGCAGAGGCTTTAACCCACTGAGCCACCCAGGCGCCCCCCAAAAAAATAGCTATTTAGATACACACACACACATCTATTTTTTTTTTTATCCATCCCATGGGGATAAGTGTTTCTGACATAAAAAGTTATCTATGAAAAAAAAATTACCTCTGGTCTTAATTCTTTTTATCATACAGTCTCGCCATCCATATTCTTTGAGAGGGAATGGAGAGGTGTAAAAAAAACAAAACCTTCTTACTGTATCCGTTGGGTCTTGATCGCCTTCGGCTCAAAATAATCCACATGTCATAGTGTCACATTTGGGGTCATGTATTCTCGCCATGAATCCCACCTTTGAAACTTCCCCACGAAATTTCACAGTCCAGATGTCGAGCTGGTAGATTGCTCTCTTTGATCCAGTCTCTAGTCCTGACAATAGGTCAGTTCAGTTAAAGTCATTTCACACAAGCAGTCAGGTATGTATTAGGACACAGTTCTATAGGAACAGAAGGAAAGCAGTTAATGATCGGAGCAGGGTGCAATCCTGGTTTCAGAGTTCTGAGGGTAGCCAGTCAAGATTTCTAGCTGTCAGGCTCAAGGCATCTGCAGATGGAGTGAGGACAGGCAGTGGCATTTCGACAGTTTCCTGGTTTGCAGTTCGATCGGCTCAGATGATCTGAGTGGCTCACCCAGCAACAGGCACAGGGACTGTGTAGACACAACCTCTTGTGATTTCTTTGAGTATATATCACATTGTCCAACTTCAGATTACATGGCTTCAATAAAACAACAGTGTCCGTCCTCAAGGATTTCAAGTCAAAAGGTTGGAGAGAAATTCAAGTATTAGTTTGGAGAGTGGTAGCGATTAATTTAGGATCCAGCCCAGCTTATGGGGAGAAAAGAAAACCTCTAAGACATTGAATAGAACTAGAATCTGATCTCTGTAAGTGTGTATTCTACTGAAACGTTATTTTTCTCTACAACCATCCCCATTTCCATCGAAGATAGCCACACTAAGACTAATTTGTTTGCCAATCACGTCTAGTTTCAATAAAGTTGGCTTGATTGTTCATGTAAGGACAGATAGAACAGTGGTTGACCATAGAGAATCTTTTAATCTGTTGGGCTAGAAGTTTTTAGAAGGAACCTCAGATTTTTAAAAGCTTTTCAAGGCTTGCAGATACCCTGAGTTTCTCGTACCCATCAGGAGTGACCTTCTTACTCACCTGGTAAGGCTATGGAGAGCCCTGTTTTCAAGGGGACTTATTGGCTCCATAAAGTCCATGGAAGCTCCTTAAAGTTTTCTGGTTGTATCTGCCTCTGTGCCTGACTCTCAAACATGACCTTCTAATCAAGGCTTCGGTTACAATGTTTTCATTTGTATGCTGTTGCAAGGAGAATAGATTCTTAGGGAACTTACACAAATAACTATATTGCCATGAAATAAGAATACTAAGAGTTCCAGAATTCAGAGAATTCTGAAGAGATCAGGTCGGGGAGATAAAGATGTTTCAGTTCTGCTTATAAAGGCATATTTTACCAAACTGCTGTTATTGTTCACTTAGGAGGAAAAGTTTCTTTATGTCTTAAAAACAAAATATTAAAGGGCCAGCAGTATTTCAAACAAGTCATAACAATAATCTTTCTCATCACTTTTCTCAGTCCCTTGTAATTCTTGTTGATCTTGATCTTTTGTTAGCAATTTTATGAAGCTATCAGTGTTTGTTTTTTTCATTAAAGTTCTGTAATTTCTTACCTCATTCAGTGATAGAACCTGAAAGTTCTTAGAAACCTGTATTCAGTAGTACTTGTCACAGTCCTTTCCATGAATTTCTCTAAAAATGAAAGCGACACTGGCAGGAACACTGTTCCAAAAGCGTCGGGGTAAAACAATAAACTTCCTTTAAATGACCAAAAACTTAAAAATGGCAGTCGTTGAAGATTAGGGAATCGCTCACCATTGATCAGGAAATTTGGTTATCTCTGTGATGCATAACATTTAAGATAATAACTAGAACTGCAAGAGATAACATTATACCAGGACAATCCTGATTTTTTCGAAAACACATGCAATTGTAGAATATTTGTATTAATAACATTTACCCATATAATACAACCTAAGAATGTTTTAAGTAATCTCTAACCCCGATGTGGGGCTCAAACTCACTACCCCAAGATCCAGAGTCAGATGCTCTTCCGACTGAGCCAGCCAGGTGGCCCAAATATAACCTAAGACTTATTATCATTTATTTCACAATATTTGCCATGTAATTAATTTACCAGTAAGCCTAATGAGTGTAAACTACCTCCTTCTCTCCACCCCCTTCCTTTTTTAGTACGGAGAGAGAACAAATCTTTTGAGATTCTCTAGGCATTGCTCAAACCTGACAAATAGTTTGAGGCCAAGAAGACTTCATTTAGAAATAGACTTTTGGGAATTGTGTCAAAAATATCAAAAAGAGGGGTGCCTGGGTGGCTCAGTGGGTTAAATCCTCTGCCTTCGGCTCAGGTCATGATCTCGGGGTCCTGGGATCGAGCCCCGCATCGGGCTCTCTGCTCAATGGGGAGCCTGCTTCCCCCTCTCTCTCTGCCTGCCTCTGTGCCTACTTGTGAACTTTCTCTCTTTCAAAAAAAAATAAATAAAAATAAAAAATAAAAAATATTTAGGCTTTTAAGATTACAGATAATTATGAAACAATAATTATGCATTTAACCAAACTGACAAAAAAATTTCAAAGGCAAGTATAGAAGGGTACATAGTCCAAGCAAAACTTAACTGTTTCAATATGAAGATTTGGGCTTACTTCAGTAATCAAAGACTTGATGATGAAGATAATGTGAAGTGCAAGAAATTAATTCGGTAAAACACTAAATATTTGTTTCTAGGCAAATTACTTAAAACGTAAAGAAAAATCTTTCGTAGTATCTTATCAAGAACAGACCAACTGTCCAGGAAACTTGGTCCTTCAAGCAGATTTAGATTTATATAAGCACACTAGCGGCATTAAAACTTGGTTTTAAGACTCCTATCATAAAATCAATTTTTAGCCAACTCGACCATAGAAGGTTTCCTTTTTTTTTTTTTTAACCCTCCCTCTGGTCAACTTTCTTTGCCCATAGGTGGTCCTTCATTTTCCTTCTTCCCATTCTGAAATAGCCATTTAGGCAAAATCATTTCCATTTTTCTCAAAAAAGGAAAAAAAATCTCTGTACTTCATACCTTTTCTAACTACAGCCCAAAAATATATATATATATATATCAAGTATTCCTTGAAATCAGCTCTTTGCTGCCTTGTTTCTATTAGCCTTAATTATGTATTAGAATTCTTTTCTTTTTAAAGATTTTATTTATTTGAGAGAGAGCTAGGGAGCAGAAGCAGGAGGAAGGAGAGAGGGAGAAGGAGAAGCAGACTCTCCATTAAGTAGGGAGTCCAATGCTGGCTTGATCCCAGGACCCTGGGATCCTGACCTAAGCCTAAGGCAGAGACTTAAGCAGCTGAGCCATCCAGGCGCCCCTATGTATTAAAATTCTTAATCCTTAGAAACCTTAATTTATAGTTAAGCCCTTGTGAACTGTTTGTCATACGCGCATTCTTTAAGTTGGCGAAATTGTGAATATTTCATGATGTCTTACAAGCATACACTTTCTCATAATATAGTTTATTTTGTCTGTGGTGCCAGACACATATCCTGGCAGATCCAAATATCTTTAGTTTCTCTGTAATAAGCTGAAAGGGGATAAACTTATGTTAAATAACCAATGTTTTTGTATTTCATCTTACTTGGAAATGAACTAGAGTCAATGAAATGCCATCACTTAATGTAGTACAATTTTTACCAGTGGAAGTCAAAGAAATTTAGCTATTTTTAGTAGATATACCATAGAACAATCATTGTTGAAATGATTACCTAAAAACTCTCCTCCCACTTCTATCTAATTTCCCTTTTGAGCAACAATTTTTAGATTCCTTATGAAGAGTTCTTGAGACATTAAAGCAGTTAGCCATCGTTTTAAGTTATCTTTCTTGCTGACAAAGTTCATAACAGAGGGAGCATGAGTTCATTTGACTTTTCTAAACACAGGTAGAATATAAGTGTTATACTTAATGCTGATAACTCTAAAATTAAACCAAAATTAAACTAGCTTTTGCCAAAGAATTATATGAGAGCACCTGATAAACATGAGTTCACTTCCATTATATTTCTGAGATTTAGAAATACTTAATTTGATAAGCACTAATTTATCTGCAAGCCTATTTTTTTTTAAGATTTTATTTATTCATTCGACAGACAGGAGAGACATCACAAGTAGGCAGAGAGGCAAGCAGAGAGAGAGGGGGAAGCAGGCTCCCCGCTGAGCAGAGAGCCTGATGCGGGGCTCGATGGCAGAGGCTTTAACCCACTGAGCCACCCGGGCGCCCCATCTGCAAGCCTATTAAATGGAGTTCTTTACAAATTAATTTGGCAATAATATCTAGAGGTAGAAAAATATCATATATAACCTACATCCATAGATGAATAGAAAAAAGCAGACACAGAGACTTTGTAGCTTCCATTCTTAAAATTTTAGCTATAACTCAGGTGCAATTCAAAACTCACTAGTTTATGAATCCTGGTATCTCTGCGGTTGGAACAGGACAAAGTTACCCACTTAGATGGTTCTAGTTTTTTGCTAGTATCTGTGGAGAAGTCTTTTAAGATTTGTCTTTGTCCTTGACAAATGGTCTTTATGATAGCTGTGGACCAGATTGGGCAAAGGCGCTTTTGAGGCTCCCCTTCCTATTTTTAGTCATAGGGTATAGCTTCCTTTGCTCCTGGGGTGTTCATACTTCAAGGACATGGTAAGATTTACATCTTCAAGGGACAGAGAAGAATACAAGTTTTCTCCTAGGATTTTTGGAGCGCGTCTATCAGAAATCTAGGGTAATTTCTCCTTTTTCTTAAGTGCATAGCAGTAGTACTTTCGGTGTCCGGATTATTTCTATGGTGTCTTCAAATGTCCGACGGCAAATAGGAAAGCGTGAGCGGACTTGAAGTTGCTCTTAAGAGTTAAGGATTTTGTATCTCTGAAGATTCAAGTTGCAAATCAAGAATTAATCGTTCTAATTGTTCTTTGTGTTTTGTTTTTTTGGGGTTTTGGTGGTGGTGGTGGTGTTTCTTGGTCTACATTCCTGTAAGCTATGTTGGAAGAATTGGGTAGTTTTTTCCACTATACCAATTCCATTATTAAAGACTTTGACTAGCCTACCCAAGCGTACTATTTTGATTTTACCTTTTTATCAGGGAGGATACTGTCTGTTAGTATGTAAATTATAAGATTTTTTGTGTGTGTTCTGGAGCTTCAGGGTTTAGAGTGAATGCCCTTGAAAAGACTGTACAAACTGTTCAGCAAAGGCCTTTGTATGTTCTCCTGTTTTCTTGAGTGCCCAATGTAACCTTAGATCAGTTCACCTGAGGGGGAAAGTCCTCTACTTAAGTTTCTGTAAGCCCCTGAGAATCAGCCTCCAGCTGAATGAACCATTTCCTGGTCCCGTACAGGAGGGCCTGGAGATTTTTCTGGCCAACTATTGCCTCTGTGAGGGAGGCTTTATATGGGGCTGGGAGGGCTGACTTGCGTGAGAACTACAATATTATCATGGTTGTGAAGAACACCCTTTAGCAGCCAAATATATATTCCCTGTGAGTGGCCTTGTGAATGGCCACTAATCTTTTTAATTCCCCTTTTAAAAGTGGTAGGATCTTCTAAAAGTAAGGGTAAAGGGCTGTGTAATTTCTGAGCTATTGTTCAGGGGACACACGTTCTCTGAAGGGAGGTCCACAGTATGTCCACAAAAGACTTAACTTCAGAAGCCCTGAAGCTCGTAGAGCCTGATGATGACAGAGCCCAGCAAAAAGAGCCTTATGTTTTATCCTAGATGTTTCTCGTAAATTTGCTTCCTGGCCTTCTGCCTTTATATCAGTAACTTTTGCATTTGGGGCCTAGAGATGAGGCTGGAGTGCTCTGTAAATCTTGCAGGAAAAGAGAAGCTAAAATAGGCAGCTGAGTGTTTAACTGATTTTTCTGGGAAAGTGGAGGGAAACATTCGGGAAGTAAAGGAATTTGGGGAGGCAATCAGGCCAGGTCTTAAAAAGGGAAGTTTATGTTGATTGTGGGCTTTAGTTTTTATTCTGATTTCTGTTCTTTAATCTTTTTTTTTTTTTTAAGATTTTTATCTATTTATTTGACAGAGAGAGAGAGATCACAAATAGGCAGAGAGGCAGGCAGAGAGAGAGGGGGAAGCAGGCTCCCAGCTGAGCTGAGCAGAGAGCCCGATGCGGGGCTCGATCCCAGGACCCCGAGATCATGACCTGAGCTGAAGGCAGAGGCTTTAACCCACTGAGCCACCCAGGCGCCCCTGTTCTTTAATCTTATTAAGGAAATCTCTACTTTTTCTTTGGTCTTTCCATAGGAACTGGTAAGACAATTGCTTTATGATGAGAGCTTTCCAATTTCTTTTCACATGTAGTTTTACTAAGTCAAAGAATCTGTTGTTATCAGTCTCATCCACTAATGAGTAGGATCTATTATTTTTTTTAATTTATTTGATAGAAAGATCACAAGTAGGCAAGCAAAGAGAGAGAGAGGGAAGCAGGCTCCCTGCTGAGCAGAGAGCCCGATGCGGGGCTCGATCCCAGGACCCTGAGATCATGACCTGAGCCGGAAGCAGAGGCTATAACCCATTGAGCCACCCACGCGCCCCAGGATCTATTATTCTTAAAAGCTACTCAAATCAGTAAGCCTTTTTCTGGCTTAACTAAGGATACAAGAGGAAGCAAGAATACTAATAGATTTTTACCAGAGTCACTATACCCAAGGAACGAACTACTAGTTCACACAAATATTTTCTCCTGCTAATCTGAATTTGGGGGAAAAAAAAAAAAACAAGAAAAGGACTTTGACCACTTTCATTTCCACCAGATCCCACAGCCAGAGATCTGGGAAACTGATGTGGTAAGAATTTTTACCATCTGCCAGCTTCTGTCAAAGGTCCCAGATCTCTCAGCCATGGAAGAAGCTTCAGAGTAAGCAGTCCCGGTGAGTGGAGGGCTCCATGTTGGGAGACCAAATCTTCAGGGAAGAACACTTTTTCCTTTTTCCTTCTAAGTTCCTTGTCTGGATTAATAATTAAATTGGTATAAGACAGGTTAACGGGAGAAAACAAATGAATTTCCTGCATAGGGGAACCCCAGATAGAGGAGGGTCCCAGACACTCTGGCAGTTGAGGCCTATGTCATCCCCAGCTAAGGAAGCGAGGTTGGGTTGTGGGACTTCTAAGGAGAAGCCAATAATTCATAGGAAGATAAGAGAAGCCAATGCTCAATAAACAAATGTTTACCACGTCCTAGGAATCAGTCTTTGTGATGTAAAAGTTTATCTCAGGCATTAACTCTCCTCCTGGTCCAGATTCCATCTTAATTCTTTGAGACAGTTAAGGGAGAAATAAAAAGCTCTTCAGGAGTCTTGGTCTTGATTGTCTTATCTTGAAACAATCCACATGCAAACACGGCATATTTTCAGGTCATGTACTCTCCTCCCCCTGACTTTGTAGGGAAAAAGTCTGTAAAGCTTTAGGCATTTTTTGGAGTGCTCAGTACTGGGGATTCCTGACATGCCATTTTTTTCTCACAAGCAAAATAATCTGCTGGATGGAAATCTACATTTGTCCTTTGCCCATCCATCTATCCCTTAATTTCCATTCAATAATTAATAATACGCTAATAATAATTTCTATTATATAGTGAATGTTATATACCATATGATAACCTGGTCAATCTACACTTACCCACTTGGCTGTATGAAGCAGTTTTGTAGTACTACAGTACTATAATGCTATAGTATTCTTTTTCTTTGTGGAAGAATTTGGAGAATAAAGTAGATTAGATATTTTGCCTAAGATCTTATAACTAGTTGTAAGAGAACCTGGATTTGAAGCTCTAGCTCCAAGCCCCAATTTGTTCTCTTGCATCAAGCTGCCTCTTGATAAAAGATATCAGAAGGAACAGTATTTAGTGTTTCTAATATAACTTGGAATAAATCTGTTTCTGACAGGGTCTGACATCCTCTCTAAGGAGGATAAGGAAATTAAGCCCCTTCAATTGTACACTTTCCACTTCCCAATCAGATGACTGTCAAATCAGGGCACAGCTTCTGTTGCTGATCAGTAGTGCCATGCGGTGCATTGTCAGTCTTTACTAAATACCACATCTCAGCAGGATCAACTAAATCTATGTATTAGGAAGAATAACAAAGGAATTAAGGGATTTCATATGAGCATCCAAACTTCATCCTCGTATCAACATCTTATGTGATTTCCAGAAGAAGGACTTTGTTATGCAAAGAAGGCCATCTCATTAAGAAATGGAAGACAAATCTTGTTCCTCTCAATTTTTTTTATGAATCCTCCTCATAAAGTATTGATTTTTTTCTTTTAATGTAAGTTCTTCCCTGCGTAAGACCTTTTTTGTCTAGTGCCAACCATTTTAGTCAAAGTTCTGTTGCTTTTGGAATAGTGGAAATGAACTTTTGATTTCTTTAACTCCAAATTAGTGATGAATGAAGGAATTAATGGGTTGCTAGAAATAATGTAAAATTAGGGTATAATTGGTATGAGTAAGCACCCGATACGGAAATAATGGAATCTATGCATTTAAGTTGTGTTAATACTTATTTTTAGATATTCTATAGTTATATTTTTCTTAAAAGTGTAAAACAAAATCAAAATCGTAAAAACTGTTTGCAATTTGTTAAAGGGTAAATGAAAATCGTTGACAAACATGTTTTAATATTCAACTTGGCTGGTAACCTAGAAGGATATGTGAAACAATATTCATTTACCCATTAATTTACCCAGTCTCACCAAATTTTTCATGCTGGTGAGGATGAAGAAAATTGGTAAAGTTCTCTAATGCTGGAGGCTGTGTCAATTTGTAAAGCTTTTTTGAAAATAAATTTAGTCACACATCATATGTGCTTAATAAATACTTGTAACAGAAAAAATGGTCACTGCGTTTCATCATGGCTTTATTGAACTGTTTATTTAGATATGCTTGTCCTTTGCCTTCATGGAACCTACAGTCTAAAGGAAAGTACATTGGTATACATGAATAATTATATAGTAGTACAAAGTATGTAAGGACAAAGAAGGAATATACCTCGGAATTTTTGTTGTTACAGTAGGGCTTTACATATGACCTGTCAACTAAATAAAGCCTGAAAGATGAGAACAGGCTATAAGCCAAACAGAAATTAGTAAGGTAGGCAGAAGGAAAAGTATGGTGCAGACAGATCCCAAGTAAAGAGCGTTGGACCCCTGAATGAACTGACCATCCCTGGAGCCTCCTGGTGGTGAAGTGATTAGGGTGAAGGAGCATGAGCAAGAATGACCATGAAGACTGGACCAGTGATAATCATTCAAAATAGTGGTGATGATTAGGGGCAGAGTAGTAGGAATAGGGATGAAAAGCAGTTACTGAATTACAAAGATATTTAAGAGACAGAACCAGTAGGGCTTAGTGATAAATTGGATGTGGGGGCTGAGCAGGGGAAAGTAGGTGATGCCTAGCCCTGGGGAACTTGAAGAACTCAGTGAACTGCTAAGGTCATTCTTTCTTTTGGGGAACTTAGGCTAAAGAACAGATCTGAGGGGCCAAGTAATAAGTTGTGCTTTAGTCATAAAAAGTTTGAGTGCTCTGTGGGGGCTCTGGCAGGGGTGGAGGGGGCAACTCTTGGTTTTGGCTCAAGTCATGATCTCAGGGGGATTGGACCACCTGTGGGGCTCTGCGCTGAGCAGGAAGTCTGCTTGGAATTCTCTCCCTCTGCCCGTGTTCCTGCTTGTGCATTCTCACTTTCTTTTTCTAAAATAAATCTTCAAAAAAAAAGTTTGAGGGACCTGTAGGGACATTTATGTGAATATATCTGGAGGCAATTTCTTACACAGATTTCAATGTCCAGAGAGGAAAATAGGTTGAAGATACATATTTTTTTTGTCCCCAAATTTATTTTTAATTTTCAGTGTTACAAGATTGATTGTTCATGCACCACACCCAGTGCTCCATGCAGTACGTGCATATTTAAGTCAAATCAGAATATAGGTAAGTGGAGCATTATAATATCAGTGTAAAAGCAGGTTTGGAAATAACTATGAAATAGACAATGGCAAGATCAAAACTGACACCTGTTCTCAATCATTAAAGAATCTGGTTGATGAAAAGTAATACCATGACAAGATGAAATAACTCACAAATATGCACAGAAAACCCAAATATTCTATACATATCTGATAAAGATATGAGAATGAAATATACCGAATTATGAACAGTAGTAGTCTTTGGGAATTTGGTGTCAATGGGTAAGAATGTTTTCAAAAATATATATTATTTGTATTTTTCTCTAATATTTCATAATAAGACAACTTGCAATCGGAAACAGCATCACAGTTAAAGATTATATTTTTTATATTTGATTTTACTAGAATGTTTGCAAGTTACAAGGTCATCATAAGAGATTTTACAAGGTTGTGTTCTCTGTATAACATCTCAGTAGATGATAACACAAGACTTAGTTGTATATTCAGTCTTTTGTAGCCTGTCCAAATGAAAGCAGCATAATGGAAAATATTATTGTGTCAACAGAGATTTTAACCTAGGTTTGCTCCTTAGAGCTCTCTGACAAGTTGTCTAACCTCTGAGGGCCTGAGATAAGATTTTGGCCCAGATTTTACCTAAGGTGAACTCCCACTTTGTTTTGCTTGAGTCCAGATCACATACAAAATAATATATCAAACCATGTTGCAGTCAAATTGGCCCATATTAAAATTTTGAGTTATGCGATTTACGAGTCACTATCTTGAGTTTTTAAAATGTGACCCAACATGTAATGGAAGTGTGTTTATTTCGAAGGGAATTTAGTGTTTGTTCCTTATGCTTTTGTTTCCCACCTTTTGTTTCTTCTTTTTGCCATAAAAAGATTGAAAGTCCCCGCTGTATTTGTGTGCAGAATATAAAACACGAAGCTCTTCCTGAAAGGTAATTTTCCAAGAATGAAAAATATGAGAATGATGTTTGATTGTTTGGTTTTCTGTCAGTGTTGCATTAAAACAACCATTTTTCCATAACTATGAATGGCCTCACTCTCAAAAACTGTCAGTTACAAATGAAAAGCGATAACACTTTGAAAAGCAAAACCTTTGCCAAATCCCACTAGGTTTTCAGAAGAATTTGAAAACTAGTCATTGGTACACATTCATACACAAATGTATCCATTGTTGGGGGAAAATTTAAGAAACAATTTATAAGCTTCATCTTATCTACTATTTTCAGCCAAGTATTGCTCTCTTCTTTTATATTTTGGAATGAATAATCTTTATAAATCTTATAGTCTAATCCTTTACATTTTTTCCTAGGGAACAGGTTTGTTAGTTTTTCTCTGATTCGTGATTTTTAATAGAAGTTAGACCCCATGAAGTAAAACCTAGAAGTTGCCATAGTTTACAGATCCTTTTAAATTCCTTCACTCAATAGATAACTTTTTATGTATATGCATATGTATATATACACACTATATATTTAGTGGTGTGTATAGAATATATTTCTGTTTCGAAGTATTTTTGGAAAACATTTTGAAAATGTAGTAAAAGCAAAACAGCAAAAATTTAAATCCTCAGTAATCTCATCACACATAGAGAACCTTTGGACTAAATTTGGTCTCTTATATCGGAGTCCCACAGGAGAAACTATTATCATGAGAACAAGTGTTTCTTGCTAAATCTGACTATATATTGCCTGTTTCTGTTCCGAAACAAGTCCTGCCATCAGAAAGAGTATAAAATCTGACTTAGTCAGAAGTCTATTTTATGTATAAGTCAAGGGGGAACCAAAATGGTGGTCATTTTAAAAACAAAAAGAACTTTCCCTGTGGCCTTGGGGAGGGAGATAATGCCACTTGTGTTGGTGTGGCTGTAAGAAGAACTCCATCCCATGTATCAGAACAAACATTGTTTCTCCCTCATTCAAAGTGTACACAGAGAATTACTTTAACCTGGCTCTGGGGCCGGGGCCCATGGTGGTAAACCAAGAATGCTATCTCACTGTAGTTTGGTAGTTTCTCTGTGTCTACATCTCAGAAAGCTCTTAGCCAAAGGCACATAGAAACAGAGATATTGGGAGAGTGTGTGGGTGTCTCCATCAGTTAAGCGTCTGCCTTCGGCTCAGGTTATGATCCTGGGGTCCTGGGATTGAGTCCCACATTGGATTTCCTGCTCATCAGGGAGTCTGCTTCTCCCTCTCCTCGCTCGTGCTTTCTTATTCTCTCTCTCTCCCTCTCTCTCAAATAAAGAAAATCTTGTAAAAAAAAATTCTTAGAAACAGATGTTGGAGCCAAGTAGGGCCAGTGATTTAGTATAAATGTTAAAGTAAACTCTAAGATGTGAGTTCTAATGGAGATATATTTACCTGTCCCAAAGTTTTCAACTTGTGTTCCGTGCTGGCACCTGCCGTGATCTGGGTTGGAATGCCTTCTCCCATTTATTCCCCTGTTCAATTCTTCCATCCAAACTGCTGAAATGTTTCTTCCTTGTGATGTTTGCCATGAACCCTCCCGAGGAAAGTCACGCTCTTTCTCTCCACAGAGCTCCTACGATGTTTTGTGTATACTTCCAATATACTGTTGGCATATTTATTGTTGTTCGGTAATTTTTTGGTCTCTAATTTAGTGTGTGAGCTCCTTGGGTAAATTAACTAGGTCTTAGTTAACGTTGAATCTCCAATATGGAGAACATTAACCATGGTTAATGCATGCACCTAGACATCAATTAAAAAAAATGAATATATGAAGGTGAATTATGATAATTGGGGGAATAGTGAATGTGCTTTCATAAGCTCTACTGAAATCTAAAGTTTCTTGTTTGAGGAACAAAGAATGACCCTTCATATTTCTTGGGCTGTGTTGTAAGCATTGTTTACCGTCTTCCTCTCGGCAAAATTTAAGATCTGCTCAACGGAATAATATCCTGGGCTGACGAGGTAGAAGATTGACACAGGTGAGGTGAACTATGCAAATGCAGTGATGTATAAAACATTTCCATTTTTATTAGACATTGGGAAGAAGGCAGAATAGTTTGAGTTTAAGAAAAGGAAACTCTTACTGAGACCTAAGGAAAGAGTCTGTGTTTCATAAATTGCATTAAATATTTGGTATGTAAAATTCCGGCTGCTCCCCATTCAGTGGAAGCAAAGCATCCCCTAGCTAATTAAACAACCAAATGGAGACAAGCCACATTTCTGTAAACAAAAGCAAACATCCCAGCTCTATTGTGTTGCCTTAGATTATGGAACTTGGTTTCCCTCCTATGGCTTTCTGCTCCGGCTTGCATATGGCTGTAGACCAATGTGCTTGCAGACACTGAGTGGAATTTAAAGAGCTCTTTCTAAGGTGCCTTGCTTCATTTAAATATTGCAGTGAGAGGGGCTCTGGAATACTGTGAAATCTCCTCTGGTTAATAACTGCTTGCCTCTTAAAGGCAATGGTTTTGGGATCTGGCCAGCAGGAAATCCATTGTGTATCATCCCACTGCTTTGCAGGATGACCGTGTGCCTGGTGGAGGGTATACTACTACATTTGCTACGTGTTTGTTGAATAAATAAATGCTTCGCAGCATGTTTTCCTGGGTTTTGACCTAGCGAAATTATGCTAACATACATATGGGGAGCGAATAGTAAAAACATGTTACAAGCAGCAGTTTCTCTCACAAGGGCTCCGGGATGAAAATAAGAGTCGTAATCACAAAATTGAAATATAAATATTAGGATAATGAGCTTGGGAATGGAAGTCGTGGAAATCATGATAATAAATAACTTTCTTTTGTTTGCTCTTCTTTATCCAGACACTGATGTTAATGGTGGTCTTAGTGGGGGCATATTGTATCTATGTGACATTTGGGCATTTACTGTGTATTTTTTATAAACATTTTCTCACTTTAAGGTCACAAACCACTGACTAATAAATTTCAATCACTCATTTTTATGAAGGAGAAAATTGGAACCACGTAGTTAAGTTACTTACCGAAGTTCACAGAGGTAACCCTGAGTTTAAGTCAGATTATTTGTTTCCAAAGGTCTTCACTTTTACCAGATTTAGTCTTTGGTTAATGGCAGAATGATTGGTTGGACATTGAAACAAATAGGAATGTTTTGTACCCAAGAGAGTGCAAGCATACTTTGGAGATAGAAGAGGAGGGAAAAAAATGTATTTCAAAGTACTCTTGTGGGTAAAAATAGGAAAATAATTTGGAATTTCTTAAAACCTATTGAAGCTCAACTTTATTTATATTCAAACCCTGTGCAATACCAGCATACTTTGCTGATATCCCAGGGTCTTACGAATCCCACTTTAGAACGACTCTAGCCTCCAGTGTGCCCAATCTTGTTACAGATTAAAAGGTACACCAGTGGAATAGTGGCAGTTTGGTACGGTTAAATGGCATTGCCCTGACCCCAGTCTCTTTCTTGCTGAGGTTTGCTGCCTCCTGTAATATCCTATTTTTTTTAAAAGATGTATTTTGTTACTTTTAGAGAGAACAAGCATGTGTGCACAGGGGGAGAGGCAGAGGGAGAGGTAGAGGCAGAGGGAGAGGGAGAAGCTTAAGCAGACTCCCTGCTGAGTGTGGAGTCCAACATGGGGCTCGATCTCACGACCCTGGGATCCTGACCTGAGCTGAAACTAAGAGTCTGATGCTTAATGGACTGCACCACCCCGGGCGCCCCTACTCCTTGTTACTTTTTTTTTTTTTTTTTTAAGATTTTATTTGTCAGAGAGAGAGAGCACAAGCAGGCAGAGCAGAGGGAGAAGCAGGTTCCTCGTCCAGCAAGGAACCCAATACAGGACTTGATCCCAGGACCCTGGCATCATAACCTGAGCCAAAAGCAGCCGCTCAACCAACTGAGCCACAGGCATCCTTGTTACTTTTAATTGGAGTTTTAGTAGTTAAATATTCGTGCTCAGAGGTGAAACCATTTCCAAATGAAATATTGAAAAAGTTTTCTCAATATGTTGTTTTGAAACACTTATTCATCAACGTCTTTATTTTCTGACTTTAGTGAGGATACCTAGTCATTTGATCCTAATTAGTCGAATACTTGCTGTGCTGGTCTCTCAAAAAGTATTTTCTCAAGACCTTGTCTAGAATGTGTCCATAATATATGTGGAATCACAGTCCAGCTAATAGGATAATGGTGCGAGTGATCTTTAAGATGAATATTATACTTAAGGTAGGCTGTGAGGTACCACACACATAGGTATCATTTTATATCTTCTTTTGGTTTTATGAACTGCACGCTACCGCCATAAGGCACTCCCCAAATTACCGTACCAGACTTCGAAGGGTCCATTCATCTGAACTAACATGGAATTGCGAGGTGATTGGAGTCCGAGACCTGTGTTTAGATTCTGAGCCCCATTGATGAGCCATATGACCTTAGACGAGGCACAGAATCCAAGCATTTCCTCAGATACAAAACAGGATTAAGTGCCCACCACAGAGAGCTGATACAGAGCTTAAGTGACCTAATCCACATAGAAGGCGAATCGCCATAATCTGTAATCATTCATTACCTGGCCGCTCTTTTTTATACTCTGTTACCCTAGTTTCCACGTTCTTTAGTTGTCCAAAATTCAGTAACACTGAGAGCATTAGAATTTGATAAAGTGAAGCTTGGAGCTCTGGCTTTGTTGAAGAAGGAAGATCTAGTTGTATCAGTGAAGACTATCATCTACAAAAACAACAGAAAATCTGATTGTTAGTAGCTTAAATAAGTAAAGATTAAGAAAAAAATTGTCTGGAGGTGGATGCCCTGTAGTGTTATTTCAGCCTCTATATTGTCTGCTCCTTTGGGACTTTTTTCCCTCTTGATAAGAGGAGAGGGACAAAAGGGAGAAGGGACAGAACGTACCATACCTGTTTCCTTTATCAGGAAAATCAAAGGTTTCTCAAGAATTTCTGCTTAGGACTCATTTGCTGGATGGTTGTCACGTGACCTTTCCTACCTGCCAAGGGGTAAACTGAGTCCGTGACTTCTCTAGCCCCTACCGTAAAAGCAAGTAGGGGAAAAGGCAGTTGATCGGGTCATATGGTTGTCAGCATTTAAACCAGGTTTAAAACTTAGTTCTGTGAATTATAAAGCGGTGGCAGAGGCACTGAGATCATTAGGTACATTTACCCTGAGGCCCAGAAGCATTCATGCAGGCTTCCATAAAACTACTTATATTCTTTCTCTTTTTTTTTTTTTTTCTTAGAGTCACAAGCAGGCAGAGGCAGACAGAGAGAGAGGGGGAAGTAGGCCCCCCCGCTGAGTAGAGAGCCCAATGCGGGGCTCGACCCAGTACCCGGAGACCATGACCCGAGCCAAAGGCAGAGGCCCCAACACACTGAGCCACCCAGGTGCCCCTCCATAAAACTATTTATTAAAGGAAGTTGCCACCTCCTCCCCCTGCCCCACCCCACCACTGCCCCCAAGAAGAGACTCTGTTGGCAACTTCTAAGCCCCTGAAAAGTACCCATGTCACCTCCTTTTTTTCTGTCACCTCCCTTTTGCTTGATGAATCCCCTGAGAATTTCCATGAGCAATTAGGTTCTCAGCTAGTAGGTTGGGTTGAGCATAGTGAGCAACCATGGGGCAAAATGGAAGTAGATGACTTCCAGCTTTGTGGGTAAGGAAGGGGTATCAGCAAGAGGTTGGCCTGCGGGGAGAATCCGGCCTTCTTGCAGCATGGAATCCATCTGAAGGGCAGGGCATTACTGTACCGTGTACTTGATCCCGAGCCCACCGTAGGAATTAGGGGAGGGGAAGTTAGGCTAGGGAATCTTGTTAGGTAAACACCACTCCCAACACTTCACTATACTGAGGGAAAAACAAAACAAAACAAGCAAACAAAAAAATCATATATTTCATTTTGTTGTTAGAAGGATACAAATAAATGGTGATACGTATACAAACATGTCTATGATCTCACCTTCCTACTGCCACCCTTGATAAATTGATTTTTTCCTTTGTTTCTTAGGACGCTTACCTACATACTGTCCTATTTCACTCTCCTACTCTGTTTCAGGTGAAAGCAGAACTTGTTACTTTATTTAAAGGATATTTATTAAAAGAAACGGAGGGTAACCTAATTGCTAGTAGAGCGCTATTTTGTGAATTGGCTGGTTTAAACTTATGGTTTATGATCTAGCGCCTTTGTTATTTTATGTATTCTGAAAAATGTTGTCTTACTATTTATTTAGGGTTATTTATGATGCTCCCTGCCCCGATTTTAGTCTTTACTTTGGACATTCATGCATTGTTACCAGTTAAGCAAAATACATCCTTCAGAATGTATGCCTGTGGCTATTCATTCAGGCTACCACCATAGGGTTTGGATATCTTTATCAGGTGACCCTTTTCTGCAACAACGAATTACTTTAGAGAGAACTCAAGCCTGTGAAGGGAGTGTGAGCTGTTTGATGTCCATATAAAATCTTTTAATACTTTTGTCATTTCCTCTAATGCATGGATTTATAAAAGCCTGTGGGGACTTAGTATTTATTGAAGATGGAAATTGGCATGAGCACTCAGTAACAAAATGAATTAATATATGATCTATTTTATAAAGTCCATTGTAAATGTAATTTAGAACATTAAAAAAAAAAACCCTCTCACATTCTGTCCTGAAACCCTTCCTATTCCCTACAGCATATACACATTTTATCTTCTGAGTGACTATCTTGTACTATATTATGACATAAGTTGTTTATTCTCTGGCTATTTAGGGCATTTGCTTTATGATGAATTTTTGGTACTTCCAATCACGTGTGAGCCTACTTTTATATTACAAGTGCATTTTAAAGCTTACAGTGTCTTAAACTCTCTGTGAGGTTTCCCCCGCTTATGCTGATGTATTTAGTGGAAGAAATAGTTTAGAGAGTCAAGCTCTTGTCGTGTTTAATTTATTGCGGGGGCCGTGGGGTGCTTGTGTGTTCCCTGGATGCGTTTTTCGTAACTCACTGTCTTTTATTTCCGCACACAAAAATAGAATTAGGGGCAGTCATACCTCTTGTGCCCTAGTCTCTCTCCTTTGATTTGCATTTGAGAATGCCCCAAGTCTGCAAATATTACTCCCTAACATTGTGACTTAGGTTTCCCTTTGGTGGTGCTTACTTGACAAAGGTGATTGAGTTAAATGTGAAGAAGAGGGTTGGTTGGCGACACCGAAGGCGCACAGAGAGCCAGGCTAAATCACAGGACGCACCCTGTCTGTCATCTAGGCTCCCTCTGGATGAACTGGTTTGTTCGTCCAGGGCTTTCCCTGGGTCCTTTTTCCCAACTTCCTCCTGGAGACTGGTTTCCTTTGAATGTGAATAACCCTTTCTAGGGCATAGGTGATCTCAGTACTGAAATTCTTGCTTTCTTTGATCTTTCTTTGGAGTAACCTTGGAAGGGGCACTTGTTCCTTCTGGTCATTGCCACAATGCTTAGTTAGTGCTCAGATCTTGCTCCCAAAATTTAGGGGAGAATCATGTCCATTTTTTATCTTTGAAGAAACCTAATTACAGGTCCCAAAGTAAAAGGCTCATGGCTGTTTTAGGGATTCGTTTTAGTTTGTCGCTGTGGAAGTGAGATTCACAGTATATCAAGGGGAGTGTTGGGGGCAGAAAATAGACCGTGGGCCCGCGGAAAAAATGTGCATTCCTTTTAGAAGATTCAGTAAGTTGGTGAGTTTTTGGAGAAAACTCTGTGTAAGGTAGAATACCAGCCAATCTCCAATTTCAGAGGTAGAGAAAGCAGACAATTTGGAACTCTTTTCACGTGTCTTAAGACCGAGTATCCTCTGACAACATGGTCATTACCCGCACTCATTTACGGGAGACCAAAAGCTGTTGCCAGCATTATTTCAGAGTTTGAGGCAGCTTGGGGCCCTCATTGAACACCTTGAGATAACCACTCACCAGACTGAATCTTAAGGTTCAGCGTCTCACCCACCCAGATGTTGCCTCTGTTCTTTCAAGAAAGACCTGCAGACTCAAAAGTGTGGTTCGAGGGTGTCTCCTATTCGTTATTTTCCCGTCTGGTGACCCTGAAGCTGTGTCCAGCTAGAGGTACCATATCAGACTACTTCAGGCTCTAGAAGAGAATTCATCTGCACAGGCCTTGCAAGCCTGCTGTACTGATAGGATGCAGCGTTTTCCAGCACAGATTCTTAGAGCCGGCACGTGTTATGCTTTATGTCGTGATACAAGTGCCGTCGGTATAGGCTGTGTTCTCATGGACCCTTCGATTTTGCAGGAACTGACAATGGCGAAGCCCTCCCTGAGTCCATTCCCTCAGCTCCGGGGACGCTGCCTCATTTCATAGAGGAGCCAGACGATGCTTACATCATCAAGAGCAACCCCATTGCACTGAGGTGCAAAGCGAGGCCAGCCATGCAGATATTCTTCAAGTGCAACGGCGAGTGGGTCCATCAAAATGAGCATGTCTCCGAGGAGAGTCTGGATGAGAGTTCAGGTAAGAAGGCAAAGCCGTTCTTAAATCATCACCTGGTATCCTCACATTGTAGTATGGCTAGGAAAAACTGTGTGGGCCACCCACCAGTGATTTGTTTGAATGAGGTCATATTCACACCATCTGGGAATATAAGATGCTACCGTATGCTTTTATTTGTTTAGTTACTTAAATTCAGTTAACCAACTTATACTACATTATTAGTTTCGGATGTAGTGTTCCATAATTTATCAGTTTCATGTAACACTCAGTGCTCATCGCATCACATGCCCTTCTTAATCCCCGACCCTCAGTTACCCCATCCCCCAACCCATCTCCCCTCCAGGAACCCTCAGTTTGTTTCCTAGGGTTAAGAGCCTCTCATGGACTTTCTCCCTGTCTGATGACTTCCCATTCAGTTTTCCTTCCCTTCCCCTATGATCCTCTTCCCTGTTTCTTATTGTATGTTTAAATGACTCCACACCTCTTTTGCTAGCCTATTCCAGGAGGGTAAAGGGTAAAGGAAGATTTTTATCTTCCTGCACTATATAACTTTAGCACCCAACTTTGTATGGAAGCTAATATTCTCACTAGAAATAAAACCTACCAGTCACTGCTTTCATTTTCTCAATTCTAAATATCTTGGAAGGCAAATCTTCCATCAAACACCTTTTTAAGCAGCATAATTTCAGTTTCTTTAATCTTTCTTCCTAGATCTTATTCTTATATACAGCGTTCTCCATGGTTGGTGGTTTCTGAGTCTCCTTTAAGTTCTTTTGGTTACTGTGTAATGACAGAGACCAAATTTGATTGCCAAATTTGAATAGGATCTCTGGTATAAAAAAATTTAGGGGCTATCTTTATTAATGTGGGTGACTTGGCCTATGAGTGGTGATGACGAGAATAATGATCATACTGACTAATGTTTATGGAGCACTTACTATATACTAGGTCTCATCTAAGCATTTGACAGACCTTATCTCACTGTCCTTCCAGCAGCCCTTTGGGATAAATGACACTGTCATTACCTTCTTTTGAATAAGGAAACTAAGACTCAGATATATTAAGTAAACTACGGGTTTGTGCTAGATCTGAAAGCAAGATCGTTTGACTTAAAACTTGCAAATTTTAGGGGCGCCTGGGTGGCTCAGTTGGGATAAGCATCTGACTCTTGATTTCGGCTCAGGTCATGATCTCAGGGTCAAGGGATCCAGCCCGACTCTCAGCAAGGAGTCGGCTTCTTCCCTCTCCCTCTTCTCCTCCCCCTGTTTGTGCTCTCTCACTCTCAATAATAAATGGATCTTTCAAATATGACTTGTTATAATTAACAATTATAAACTTGTTATAAACTTTATAAATTGTTCATAAACAATTATAAACTTTAAATTCTAACTCGTTAAGATTCAGTATATAACAGAAACAGTATATGCTTTTGAACTTTGGCTCCTCAGACCAACTGAAAGTTTAGCCTCACCCTAAAACCCATCTGCTCTTGCCCTAGATTATTGCTCTTATTAGTCCCCACTCACTGTCTAGTAACAGATTTTAAAGAAGTCGAAAAGCCTGAGTATAATTAGGAAGTTTCGAGTCAGCTTAATTTATTAACTACAGGCCACTGCTACTCAATCGCTGAAGGCCTTGCAGAGTGTTCCAAGAATGCTAAGAAGCAAACAGTGATCGCTAGGACTTGACACCTTTTCATAGGTAGAAGTCCAGTATACCCATACGTGCACTTATCCTGTGGAGGATTACAAAAAGATTATGCCCCTTTAGAATTATCAGGAAAAGTGTGGAAGCTGTAGCATTTGAAAAGGGACATCAATGACTATTCAAATTAAGTAATTGAATTAACTTATTAATTGATGCTACACCACTTGGGAGAGCAAGAGGGATCTCTGTGGCCTGGGGTTTCCACGTTAGCAAATGAAAGAAAGCTTAATGACTGTTTAGCAGGAAGTTTGGGTTGAAAGAGAGAAAGGATGCGGGAACTGGCAAATTCAGTTCAATCAGGGGCTCAAAAGGCCTCAAATAGGAAGTGAGCAGTTCCTTACTTAATCTTATGAATCTTGGTGGTAGTGGGGATTGATTATATTGACATATGGGAATGCAGTGGCTGGAGTTCTGCTTCAGGGAACGAATCTGTGCAGGTGTCCAGGATGCTCAGAAGAAACAGGAATGGACGAGTTAGGAGACTTCCATATTTCAGTTGAGGGAAAGAAAAGCCTGCCTCGAGAGCGGTGGCCACAAAAATCAGAACTAGATTTCTGGTATGAGAAGCACTTTAGCAAATCAGACTGGATAGCTGACTGGATGAAGGAATGGATGGATGGATGGATGAAGAAGATGAAGAAATAATCTCAACAGAAGCAGAAGGGGGATGCTGTTGATGTAAATAAGTAGATTAGCAAGGAGAGAAGGCTCAGATCATGGGCCAAGCTGAATTTGTAATATTTATGGGGTAGAAGGAAGAGGTGTAGCTCTGGAGTTTGTTGAGCTCAGAGATAGAAGGGTCAATTTGGGGAGTCCTCAGGAAAGGATGAAGCCGTGAGACATAGGAGTTGTCCAGGAAGAAGGGGTTATAGGAAAAGGAAATGGGTCCAGAGCACTACTTCCTTAAGAGTCAGAAGGAGGGATAGCAGCAGCCACCAACGAAGCAAGCAGAGTAAGAGTGTGCTGTCTTCCAAAGCAGAAAGTGACACTTGTTTCAGAAAGATCTTCAGGCAATACTCTGTTTCTGTCTGGGAATCAATAAAGAAGAAGACAAAGAACTAAACCTACGTCAACAGTGCTAAACCTGGTACAGTTCTGAGCTCATCGGGGATGGCATTATAGTTGCATAACTTCAAAAGGTAGAGAAACACCTAAAACCTTACCACAGTTCCCTGTTGCAGTTTGGAACCGGTATGAGGAAGGAAAAAAAAAAAAAGTGCCTGTTTTCGAGGTGGTGTTCTTCAGACCAAAAGCATGCTTAGAATTCTGGAATTTAAATGTGCAAACTGGAAGAGACCTTAGTGATAACCTAACAGCCCTATTTTATACAATAAAAATTTTAAATTCCAAGAGCTACAACGAGTTGATGGCACAGCTCTTTCTAGAACCCCAATCTCCTGGGGCGCCCGGCTGGCTTAGTCAGTGGAACGTGCAACTCTTGATCTCGGGGTTGTGAGTTCGAGCCCCACCTTGGATATAGAGATGACTTAAAAATAAAATCTTAGAAAAAATGGAACTCAGATCTCCTGCTTTCTATTTCAGATATATTTCCTCCACATTTCTAAGCAAAGTTTCTTCTCTGCTCCCAAGGTTGAGATCTTGTTTTGGGAGAGACTGGTTCACAAACAAAGCAGCCCTGTTTATCTTGGTATGAAAACTTCCAAAGGAGGTCTCTGAAATCTGGGAGAAGACAGCGAAGGGAACAGCATTTGCCGTGGGAGCAAAAGCCTGTAAAACAATGGGAGAATATGAAAGGCTCATATATCTTATATTCAATTAGTCCAACTGGAAAGGACTCAAGTACCAGTGGCTCAGTGAGGCTCTGTGTTTTATTGTCAGATGCTTCTGGCCTAGATTTTGTCCAGTAATGAACTCAAAATAGCAGAATCCCATTGGGTAAACTCTAAATGAAAGCTAGGAAGAACACTGAAAAATGTATTTTTTTATACCACTCCTAGAAAATCCTATATCCATTCTCATAGAAAGACCTCTTGATGTAAGTATTGCAAGCCAATTTAACACTGTGCACTCTTGTAATTTTGTAATGTTCTGTTTTGCTATTGCTTCCCCCTTTTAATTCCCCTAGCATTGCTAGGCAACTACATGTCTTGCAGATAGCAGCGCTGATTATTCTCCGTTTCCATGTAAAAATCTTCCCTCTCCACTTAAAAAAAAAAAAAAGGAAAAAGAACAAAAAAGGCCAATAAAAGTCACAAATTTCAAAGGAACTGGGAAGAACAAAAATTTATAAATGACAAAACCTGAAGAAATTATATACCAATTTTTTGTTGAGAAAGAACTTAAATTTTAGCAGCTACCTTTTTGAAAAGAATTGAATAAGCACAACCTTTTCTTCCAAGTCATTTTGATTGAATCAATAGGAGAAAAAAAAAAGCTGTCTCTCCCTAAACAGTTTTCTTCTGTACTTAATGAAAATCACTGTCTACTGTGCACTGCAGTTATGTTTCCTAAGGTCTGTATTAATAGAGGAATAGTGGAAAGTGGAGCAAGATGAGTGGGGACGGTGTACCCCAAACCAATGCATAAGTGCAATTAAGGTTGCAAACAAAATGGCCTCCGATATTGAAAAATAGCTGCATTACTTCCCTTGGGGTCTTCAAGGCTGAGCTCAAGCACAGGGCTTGACTTAATGGCTTTTGATTGGGTTTGCAAAATAACTCTTGCCAGCCCAGTAGGAGGGAAGGATGTCAGGAGGCCAAAGACAGTAGGACCACATTTGAGCGGAGGTAGAGAATTGTCTGTATTCTTATAGGAAGTTGGTCCTAATTGCTTATTTATCTTTGGCCATCATGTTCTCCGTTTCAGCACTCCCAGAAAATTTTAATACTCTTTTTGCTTAATGTTTTCTTCCTTCAAAGTACTAATGGGAAATGCATAAGACCCGGGAGTGTTTGGAGTAGACACAGAATCTTTTGTATTTCCAAAATGGAAGCAATAAGTCCTTGCAGTTGTTAAAGGCTGCAAACTGCCTTTGGTCTTTCTGGTAATTTGGCCCCGTCATCTAAGAGTTCAAATAAGAAGAAAAAGGATTGTGTGTTTTCACGCAATTTAGCTTGGAAAACCCAGAGCTAGAGTCCTTTCCTGCAAAAGGCACAATTTATTTGACATGAGTTACTGTGTTTGCACAGACACGGCTATACCTCTTAGTAATGTACACTTTCAGTTCTGTGCACAAGCCAAGGGGTCCTCTTTCATTTGTTCTGCCTCATTTCATTTGGAAATATGGGAACTCTTCTTCCTGGTGCTTTTCCTCTGTTAACATCTGGAGTTGAGAGGTAATCCCAACCCAGGGAATCGCGCCCCTGAGAAACAGGCAGGGAGTGTTTGGTACCAGAGAAATTAAGAGATTTAATGTAACAAACAGGCAGATACACACACAAACACACCCCGGAAAAAACCCACAAGAACCAACAAAACCCATCCTTGGCAATCAAGTTAATGTAGCCTGTGGGAAACTTGAGTTATCAATAAGCTAAGCCACTTCTTTATTGTTCAATAAAAACAGGAGTTCCCTTAACAACGCTTCATGGCTTTTATCTTATTCTACCTCAGTGATATTGAACTCTAATGAGTGAAATAATGCGTATTCCAACATGTTATGGGAAAAGTCTCAACTACGGTAAACTAATATTTTTCTTCTTAAAGAATATCATTTCAGGGCTTTCATTGTGTGTGATTTCCTTTTTAAACAACTGGAGTCCCTCTCTGGGGATAAAAGGTTAATGGATTGTGTTGAGAAAAGGGAGAAGAGTAGAAATAAAAATGTATTAAATCTTCAAAGTTTGTATCCAAGAACTTTGCTGTGCTAGTGATGGGGATTTGAATATAGTTTCTTCCAGAAAACCATTAATTTGAAGTTACTTTCAATGATTCACAAATCACCAAGGTACATTTGGGAAGCATATATTTTAGTTCTCATAACACAGAAATAATCAATCTCAGGTGTTCCATTGACAGTTGCTGGATTTAAAACTCACTTTTATAGAAATGTTCTTTCATCTCCCCCCCCCACCCGCGATTTCATCTTGTTCATCACTCTGCTTCTCAGAGAGGACTGACCTATTCTTAAAAGGTCTTCAGGAAAATAATATGAATTCTTCCCATAAACTTGTGATAGAGTATGAAGACCTCGTTTCTTATGTCCAGTTTAACTTTAGATACAAAAAGTTGAAGTCCATTTACACTTACTTCATCCTTAGCAGAGATGGAAAGCAGTTCACCATTTATGTAATTTTTGATAACAATTCCTGATAGGGACCGGAGATACTGTACATACCAAATTCTTTACGAGTGCCTTCGGACTTTTCCCATTTTTTTATATTTGTACAGCACTCATAAGTATGTTTAAAGTAGGAATGAGGGGCGCCTGGGTGGCTCATTTGTTTGGGCGACTGCCTTAGGCTCAGGTCATGACCCCAGAGTCCCGGGATCGAGTCCCATATCAGGCTCCTGGCTCTGCAGGAAGTCTGCTTCTCCCTCTGACCTTCTCCCCTCTCATTCTCTCTCTCTCTCTCTCTCTCAAATAAATAAAATTTTTAAAAAATTATAAAAAAAATAGGGCACCTGGGTGGCTCAGTTGGTTAAGCGACTGCCTTCAGTTCAGGTCATGATCCCCGAGTCCTGGGATCGAGTCCCACATCGGGCTCCCGGCTCCACGGGGAGTCTGCTTCTCCCTCTGACCTTCTCCCCTCTCATGCTCTCTCTCACTGTCTCTATCTCAAATAAATAAAATCTTAAATAAATAAATAAAAATAAAATAAAATTAAAAAAGTAGGAATGATGAGAGTCTAAAAGAAACCCTGAAGACAGTAGTGGTTAAAAGCATATGCAGTCAGCGTTAGATGGTGCCATGTTTGTTTGAAATCTGGCTCTCCCTTTATGGACTTTATTTTGGGTACATGCATTACCTAACTGCCTTCTACCTCAGTTTCCTCAAGTGTAAAATAGGATAATTATACCTACCCCATGGAACTGTTATGAGGATTATAGAGTCTGAGGGCTTGGCATCCAGCAATTGGTCAATCAAGTTTGGCTTTCAAAAGGATAAATCTAAAATGGCAGCTGCTTCTTCTTCATTCATTTATCCATTCATTGATTCATTTATAGTGGAGCAAGTGGTTGTTGACAACTCTTCCAAAAACAAATAAAAAATTGGGAACTTTTATGAATCCAAAAAGACAAAAGGGCTGATAATATTAAGAGGCAAATATTGGTCTTTTGTAGAAGAATTTGTTCCTGGCTTGCATTTCATTGCTTCGGTTTGCCCAGTCTTTGTTATTGTCCAAGCCAATGGTAGCTCTGTGGGAGGTGGAAGTTGTATGATACAGATCCTGACCTCACGGCCTGATCTACTCACAGCAGGTAATCTGAGTGACTGCTGGAAGGGAAAGTCACTGATTGGGGAGGCAAGGTTGGAAATCATGACTGTTGCCCACGAAGCTGTGAGTGTGATGTCTGGGGGAGTCATTCATGGGGGGCTGTCCTCTAAGTAACCCTACTGTGTCTACTCCAGGCTCTGGAGTTTCTCTCTCTCTGCTCGCAGGCAACAGTATCAAGTTAATTTGCTTTCCTGTGCCAGACACCTCTGTGCTGATTAATTTTAATCTCTGGTGTGGAAGAAACTGGAGAGCTTAGTGTATTCTGAGTTTCTGTACTTAACACCGAACTTGTGGTGCTTCTGAGGAGTACGTGGAGTGCTTATTATCTAGGGGGAACTAAGGAGTACTCATTAGGCATCACGCACATTCAAAGGATTACTATGTTTTTTTTATCAAAATACATTTTAATCTTGTTGCTAGCATGAAGTGGCAAAAGACATTTAGCCCTAATTAAGCATCTGCCAGTAAAATGAAAGATGATTCTACCTTTTAATTATCTACATTTAACATACTATTTTCAATAGCGTGTTGGCCTGAAGAGACCTACGGTCCCCAAAGAAATGGAGGCACGCTTCCGTGAAAATGCTTCCCTAATATCTCAGACTTTTGAAACTTCAAATATGTGTCCCGATTCATGTGTCCTTACGAGAGCCTTGCTTTAGACCTCATTCTAACTAGATAAGGGGAGGGACTCCAAGTCCCAGGTGGAGTGAAGCTTCTATGGCTGTGAAGAAGCGGGAAGCCACTCCCGTGTGGTCCTGAGCCATCTTGCTCTCCTGCCATGGTGCTTTTCTTGCCGTGTTGTTGGAGCAGGTTGAGAAGTCTCTTCCTCTAGCCTGTAAGCATCTCCAGGGCAAGAATCTTGAGCATCTAGTTGTTTTTTAAAAAGGGGAGGGGGTGCTGGGGTGGCTTAGTGGGTTAAGCATCTGCCTTTGGCTCAGGTCATGATCCCAAGGTCCTGGGATTGAGCCCTGAGTTGAGCTCCCTACTCAGCGAGGAGTCTGCTTCTCCTCCCCGCTTGTGCTCTCTCGTGATTTCTGTCGCTATCTCACAAATAAATAAAATCGTAAAAAAAAAAAAAAAAAAAAAAGAAAGAAATCTTGAGCATCTACTTTGTCACGGAATCCTCAGCCCCTGGCAGAGTGGCAGGCACTTTTGATGCGCTGGGTTACTGTTTTCAAATAATGCATGTTGCAAACCGTGTAATGCCTTTGATGTATTTCCTATGATGTGGGGACCCGCGGCCAGATAAGAATAGAAACAATAACAACGTGGTGTTAGGAAGAAAAAAGGCCATATATGCTATGGCACTAATAAAAGGGACTGTAGAATGGTATAATGATCAGTAATGATAATAGCAACGATATTCAAAATATGGGGAAGATTCTCATTGTGGAAGCCTTTTTTTCGAGGCTCTAGCCTTGCATGAGAAAGAGGCACATGAAAAACATTCCTTTCTAGAAGTGGCAGACTCTTCCTCCAGCAGAATGGGTGGTTTCCTGTCTTCTCAGGAGACTGTGGAGTAAAGAGGGACTATTTCATAGGGAACTGAGACTCCTCGACAAATGATGGTTCATTAAAGCGGGCTCCCGAATAGGAGATGGTTGCTTTTCAGGAGGAGTTTGATTTTTTTTTTCCCTCTGTTCCTCTTCTGAAGAATTAAGGAAGGCCCTCTGTTACCCATGAAGCTATATCGGAAATAGGTTTTTGTTTGTGTTTTTTGAGCTTTGTCTACAGAAAGCAACATCCCCATTCTCTTGGTGAATCATCCCCAATTGTGAAACATTACAACGTGGAAAACGAAGCAGGGGGTTGGTCAAACACTGAGCTACACTGGCAGAGGGAAGGGGCCACAGAGCCTCAGATGAGAAAACAATTCACCAAAACCCGGTTTGCTAGTTTCTGAAGTCTTCCGCGTGGTTTGGGGATATGAACATCTCTGAGGAGGAAGGGGGATTCTTAACTTCCTGTCTTGAATCGGGTTATCCAGTGTAGTTAATCCAAACATTCGGCTACCGAGGGACCTCCCAACGATCAAAGGACAGGAAGCCGTGAGGTGTGGCAGGCATGGGGGAGGCAGGGTCCGACCCCTCCTCATGTGCCCATCACCTGGTGTGTGTGAGAGCAGGTTGGCAGCCGTCCCCACGGCAGGATGCTGCCGCTGGGCCTTGTGGCAGTGATAATGAACAGTAGATAAAAGGCGTGGGACAGCTGTTAGGCATCGGGCTGCAGCTGGCATGGTGCTGAATGTTCTATTCTTTCTTTTCTACGCCACAAATTAAGACTAAGGCTGTAGAGCCCTTTTATTAGAAGTTGGCCAGGAATAAATGATTTTCCCTCTTTTTCTCGCAACATCTCCCTTCCCACTGTCCTCTGTTTCTCTTCTTGGAGCACCAAAGCATCTACCTTCAGTTAGTTTGAAAATCCTGTAACTTTTAGTCTCCCAACAGGATTGGACCTGCTAAGAGTAACTAGTGTTTTCTATCTGATAAATACGGGGATTACAGCAATAACTGCTGTCAGCATTTTTCTCGTTTAAACAAATAAAGCTGACAAATGATGAAGTTCGGTGCCGCTCGGTAATGTTTAGTACACGCAGAGCAATTATTCATCTGCTGCCGACATTAGTCTCCGTACAGCCAAACCATCCAACAACGGAGAAAGCTGATTAGCATATCAGTCCCATAGTCATATTTTTATATTCTGGAAGACTCGAGTCCATAACAAAGGCTGATGGTTATAATTTACACAATAATTTAAAGGGTTGGACTTTTCCGTGCTTATTAGAGTTACACAAGTTCTCAGGTACTGTGGTACTCTTATTTATGAGACGTCGTCTTCTGTTTGCCCAGGATTTTTGCGCCCCAGTGGCGTTTCCTACGACCCAGTTAGCTGCAGTCTCTGGGGATGTCGGAGTGGACGGCCCCCTCTCCTGCCCTGGTGGAAGAACCACAGTGGAGGGGAGCGGGTGGAGGTCCCCTTAAATAGAGCTGCTTTCAGTGGATGCACACACAATTGTGTGTGCATGTGCGTGTATATGTCACTAGACAGTGATTGGGGATTTAGAATGGAGATTTGAGAGAGAATACACTATTTAAAAATTTTTTATTCAGTAGAATTATTTCTTGTCATGGTAGAGATAATTATAATAGAAAGTATTCACGGTTTTCCAAGAGTTCTCCTAGAGGGTATGATTTGACAAGACCGGAGACTTCCTGTGAGAAGGTCTCTGGGGGTGTGGGATGGTGATGTAATTGTGGCCTTTTAAAGAAGGCTGCCGCCCTGATGCTCCCTGCAGGGAAAATACACGGTGTTTAGAAATAGTTGCTTTATCTTCGCTTGGCTTCTCCGATCCTCCGGCAGTGTCTCTGTGAAGGACTTGTAATCGAGCCATCCTAACATTGAAATGTCGGCATTGGGCATTCACCTGCAGTTAGTCCCCTCAGAAGGGGGTGAGATCCATTAGGACCTTCACGGTGATGGTCGGTGGTCTACGGTTAATGCTTCCCCAAGCAAATAGGCAGCTGTCTGTCTCTGTGTCCATGCGTCCGTGTTTAGTTTCTGTATTTGATGCTCTGATGCCTTGGGGTCTTGCTGCTCCTGGAGGAACTGCCCTGCCAGAGGGCTGACTGTGTCCCAGAGAAAGCCAACAGCTGGCCTGTAGGAGTGCCTTTCATGTGCAAACCAGCCAATCCAAAGCTCCTCCCCCTAGCCACTTCTTAAGCTCTTTTTTTTTTATTTTAATTTTATTTTTTCAGTGTTCCAAGATTCATTGTTTATGCACCACACCCAATGCTCCATGCAGTATGTGCCCTCCTCAATACCCACCACCAGGCTCACCCAACCCCACACCGCCCTCCCTTCCAAAACCCTCAGTCTGTTGCTCAGAGTCCACAGTCTCTCGTGGTTCATCGCCCCCTCCAATTTCCCCCCATTCACCCTTCCTTTCCTTCTCACAATGCCCTCCATGTTTTTCCTTATGCTCCACACGTAAGTGAGACCATAAGATAATTGACTCTCTCCGCTTGACTTATTTCACTCCACATAATCTCTTCCAGTCCCATCCATGTTGATAACAAAGTTGGGTATTCATCCTTTCTGATGGAGGCGTAGTATTGCATTGTATATATGGACCATATCTTCTTTATCCATTCGTCTGTTGAAGGGCATCTTGGCTCTTTCCACGGTTTGGCGATTGTGGCTATTGCTGCTGTGAACATTCGGGTACATGTGGCCCTTCTTTGCACTACATGTGTATCTTTGGGATAAATGCCCAGTAGTGCAATTGCAGGGTCATAGGGTAGCTCTATTTTTAATTTCTTGAGGAATCTTCACACTGTTTTCCAAAGAGGCTGCACCAACTTATATTCCCACCAACAGTGTAAGAGGGTTCCCCTTTCTCCACATCCTCTCCAACACTTGTTGTTTCTTGTTAATTTTGGCCTTTCTAACCAGTGTAAGGTGGTATCTCAATGTGATATTTCAACTTATTTTCAAATCCCTAGCATGTGTGGCCACGCTCCAATCTGCTTTCTGTCCTCCCCATCCTGTTTTGTCCATTGGCTTAATTTTGATTCTCCTTGTCTCTTTCACCTGCCAACCCTACCTCCTCACCTTATCTCCCACTCACACTTTATATTTCTTTCAGTGCAAAGATGAAAACACTACCGTTCTTCAAAACCCCTGTAAGGCTTCTTTCCTCTTCGGTGTGGGGCATAGCTTTTGGGAGGCTCACATCTCTGCCAGGCAAAAGAAAAGTTTACTTCTGCACTGGCCCAAAAAGAGAAACGTGGATTATCAGCTGTCATCAGGATGATTTTTCTGTATGTGGTCCATCCTTGGAATTGAGAGTGTAACTCCCATTGCCCACGGTGATTTATGTGGTCTCTCTCATCACACACTATAAGTAACATGCTATGGATCAGAGGGAAGGAAGTGTCTCCCCAGCCTTGACCAACCCTACACCTCTGTTGTTCTTTAAATCCTCTCACCACCCAAGATAGAATCGCATTGCACCTCTTCCATCAGGAGCCGCTGGCTCATTTAATTACACTGATGATTCTGTCCCGTGAATTCCTTTTGAATTTAAAGGAAAAAGCATAATCGTGCACTTAATTTTTCTTTAAATGTTCCCCGCGTTAGTCTTATTTCCATCAAGAAGTATAAGCACCTCAAATACAAGGACAGAATTTTAATTTTTGAGATAGATCTGTGCCTGGTGCTGGTTTTGCTGGAAGACCGATCTAGGTTCAAACCCTAGATCTTCCATTATCAGACCGTATAACTGTGGACAAATGAACTTGTTGAAGACGGTTCTTTGGTCTGCATAGTGAGGATGCGAGCGTTTCTCCTGCATCTGTGTGTTGGAACGTGTAGTGAGTGCCTAGGTTAAAGGCTTATCGTGATGTTAAGTATGTAAGTGGAATTCAATAGGCATGGCCTATATTAGTCCTTGGTCAGGGAGTTGGAAGAAACTCACACTCCCTTGTAAGGAAAACCTAGCACATTTTCTCACCATGGAGGATGCAAAGTAATGAATAATAATAATAAACATTAAGAGATGGCTGTCTTAGTTTTATCTTTTTTTTTGCACATGTAGCCTCCTCCGCTCCTCTTTCAGTAAGAGCCTCTCCTTCCTTTCCTTCCAGATGGCCACTGCTAGAGGGGCTTTCCTGGACTGTCTTGTCAGTGCTTTGAGACTAACGTAGTTCATGTTGTCTGCGTTGCATTTGTTGTCCGAAGTTTTGAAGCCGAGGCTTGGCCCTAACTTGGTTTCCCTGCCTTTTCGCACATGATCACGGTTCCCTCTTTCTCCGAAGCCACACTGCTAGACCCCTGCCCCTGCCATGTCCAGGGGGAGGGCCATTTAGAACCACCTGGAACTACATCTCTGGGGTCCATGTGTTGAGGCCTCTTTACCTTCTAGAATCCCCGAAGCTAATTGTGATACTACATTCCTAGTAGGTTTTACCCGAAGAAAGACCAAGAAAAAGCACCCTTCGAGGTCCTGTGAAAATTATTATATTGTATTGGACCCACATTGGTGGGTAATACTTTGTACTCCTGCTTTCCAGCCTACTCAGCTGTTGGAATTTAATTAGCAGCAATATATTATTGTCAGAGTAATTAAAACTTCGCCTTGATTAAAAACAGAATTGTGTAATTAACAAGAAAAGGTTTGGCTAGCCTTAACTTTCTGCTTGGAAACTGCAGCGGCCTCAGTGGATGTGCTCTGTCTCCCCATCAGGCTTGAAGGTCCGGGAGGTGTTTATCAACGTCACCAGGCAGCAGGTCGAGGATTTCCACGGGCCCGAGGACTACTGGTGCCAGTGCGTGGCCTGGAGCCACCTGGGGACCTCCAAAAGCAGGAAGGCCTCCGTTCGAATAGCTTGTGAGTACATTCGGGGTGTGGTATTGTCCAGTAGGAACTCGAGCCAGAGTTTAGTGCAGCCGAACAGGGGCTTGGGATGTGTCGGGTGCTTCTGTAGGATAGAGATTAGCGGACGTCAAGGAAATATCCCAACAATCGCTATCTCTGCTAAATTTACTCTTCAAAAGTTGTATTCTAAATGTTTTATAATTTCCTCTGGAGTACAATCAGCCAATCAGTTAGGCGAAGAGATTCTGCTTTAGACCATCAGAGTGCAGGTGTCTCGACAATGCCGGGAAAATCAGTTCCTGGAGGAAAGAAACCCAGGCCAGTGGGTTCTGCTGGTCCTTATCAGTGACAAAGAAGTTCAAGGGGGATTGATGGAAAGAGATGAGCAGTGACTGTTTGCTGCTCTTTCCAGCAAATCTGCAAAAATAAGACATTGAGGATTAAGGAATTTTTATAGCCCACTATTAAACCTCTTGCTTCTGAATCTTAAAAATGGAAATGGGGTTTGAAACTGCATGTGTTTGACCCACGGAGAACTCCAAACAAGAAAGAAAAAAAAAAAAGGCACTTGAGGAGGGAGGAAAAAAAAAGAAAATTGCTTTTCAGGAGAGTCCAAGATTTCTTCATCATATTTCAGCATCGGTGTTTCTATCATCTCAAACATATTTAGAAGTATAGGAACTTCCTTTCTCCTCCTTTAAAATGTCTTCATTCTGCTACCCCCATTATCCCACCCCGATGCGTCCCCATAAAACCTCCTTTGTGAGCCCAGGAGTGTAAAAGCTCGTCTGGAAAGAAATTGGGAGAAGGAGGGCAGACTTGGTTATTGTTGTTTTATTCAAATGCTGCCTTTTGAGAGTGCCGTAAAGAATACGGGACAAGGGGGATTTATTTGAGGACTCAAGGAATTCATAGCAGATGTCGATGGTTTAGGGATTGAGAATAGGAATGAATTGCTATTTGCAGAGACATTTATGTTTCTTGGGAAATGAAATCTCAAAATATGCATTTCACCTTCACTATACTGGCAATTTGGGAGGCCCTTTTCTGGATGTTAACCGGGCCCCAGTAGGCCAAGGAGAAGAGGTCATTGCGTCAGCTGTGCTCTTGATGTAAGGGCCACGGGAAACCATTTTCCTATAGTTAGTTAGTTTTAGCCAACAAATACTTTATGACCTTAAAGTGGAGGTCGGCTGAGAGAGGAAATAGTATGTTCAATTTTTACTCTTCCTTCCTTAACATCACCAGCTCTGTGATCCCCACCCGGCTTCAGCTAGGCTAGTTGCGGTATTTGACCCTCGTCAGGAGGAAGCAGATTGTCTCCCAGGTTTTCTCTCTCTTTTCTCTGAAAAAAAGAGAGGCCAAACAGCACAGGGGATTTCACCATGGCTTCCCTCCATGTGCGGCTTCTCTGTATCACTTCTCCTGGCCCTCCTCTCTGAGGCCCACGTGACCTATTCTTTGATTTACTATAAATAGCATCTCACTGACCTCTCACCTCCAGGCTCTCTCACCTCCATACTTGCTCCCTTCATTTCTGATTGTCGCCTGCTTGCTGGAAAGCTCCAGGGGTTTTCCCCTCGCTTACAAAGTTTGGCAGAGAACGGCTCCAGCCCTCCTTTGTTCGTGTCCCATAACCTTTGATCGTGTACACCATATCCTTCCAAGCACTTGGCTGTGCTGCACGTCAAGCTCACTCCCCTGATGTGGGCCTTGGCACCTGCAATTCCCAGTGTCACCCTGTGTACCGTGGTGGTTAAGAAGCCGGGCGCTGCATTCCTCTCGGTTTCCGGCTCCAGTAGTTGATTTTGTGATGGTGGACAAGACACTCTCTGTGTCTTCATGTCTCCAGTCATGAAAGGGCACCTGCTTCATTGAATTATTGCAAGAGTTACACATATCGATAACTAGAAAGTGTTTAAATCTCTCCCTGGCACAGAGAATTAGCCCTTCTCAATCATTAGCTATTGTTTTAAGACGTACTTGAACCTCCAAGGAACCAGAATCACTCCTCCGTAGGTGTCTTAATACTTGCTAAAACTAATTGCACGGAATTACAATCGTAGTGCCTTAGCAAATTTTCTGCAGATTATGGGTCTATGGACTCTCAAAATCCATTCGAGGGCAGCCCTAGGATGCAGCTCTCCCAAGCAGGATAGGATCAAAGAACATTACAAATGGAAAACCCTGTTCTATCATTTCCTGCCTTTTTTGAGTCATCTGATATTTTTGTGGTAATAATCTCGCCAATCTCTTCAGTGATTAAAAAAATCATTTTGTCATTTTTGTATATGATATGCAAGTGTGAATATGATAAGCATGTGATTTTTAAGCTAAAAAAATTATCAGTAAACCTATATTATGCAATTAATGCAATCTCCAATATTTAAACATATTTTTAATTTTTCGTATGTATCAAGTGACATATCCTTTAATTTATTTAAAATTACTTATGCAAGTCAAGACATGATTTGTCATTAAATATTGCATTTGACTTGGGGGACCAGTGTGCATTAAAATGTAAATTGAAATTTAACTATGTTTAATGGCATCAAAAGTGGAGGGAAAAACTGCCTTTAGGACCTCACTTGAAATTCTTTTCATTTGCTTGTAGGGGGGAAAAGGCATGTGCGCTCGCTCGCTCTCTTTTTTTTTTTTTTTTAATATCTTTCATGTTTTGTTGAAATAAGATTTCTGGCTGCTATTTGCAAGTACTTCCCAGCAAAAAACACATTGCACATGAGGATAGTCTTTATTCCCAATAAATGAAAAGCCAAATTGGATATAATTGTCACTGTGTTTCTGCTTTTTAAGATTGGTTTTTGAAGTACTAAAGACATCTTAATGTGCTAAATAAGGATTTTGATAGATGAATGTAGCTTGTGAATCTGATGACAATTGTCTTGAGGGGACTTTGCAAAATTAGTATCATTTTTATATTATTTAAGTTATTGTAGTTCAACATCAGAGCTCTGTATGCTTCCTACATTTAACCAATGATGCATTCAGAATTTAACAATTTCGAAACTGCAGCAGGCAAAACCTTCACGGCAGTTGGGGCCTTCAGCCAAGGGGTATATTGACTAGAGTGCCTTGATGTGGTCTTATTAGGTAGTCTCTGCAAGAATATCAGGAAGCTCGCTGCCATGATTCCATTTAGACATCATTCGATCTTAAAGGGAGACATTTAACATTTAAAATACAATTATTTTGTTTCTTTAACTCGTATTTTTGCTGTCACGGACCCACGTGGGTTATCAGTTAGATGTGCAGATTCCTAGCTTCCACCCCAGACCCTGCTGGACCCAATTCTGAATGAGGCACCAGGGGAGCTGTGTTTGTATAACGTTATCCAGACGATTCTTTGATCAGCTAACCTTGGGACATCCTGCCCAGGGACAGTGCTTCTCAAACTTTTAACATGCATGAAAATCAATTGGGATCTTGTTAAAATACAGGTGAGTCGATTAAAATGATTCCGTAAGTCCAGTCTGAGGTCTGAGATTCTATTCCTAGTAAGAATTCCTAGATAATGCCCGCAGTCAGTCTGTGGGCCATACCTTGAGTAGCAAGACCCTTTTTTTTTTTTTAAGATTTTATTTATTTGACAGAGAGAGAGAGAGAGATCACAAGTAGGCAGAGAGGCAGGCAGAGGGAGAGGAGGAAGCAGGCTCCCTGCTGAGCAGAGAGCCTGATGTGGGGCTCGATCCCAGGACTCTGAGATCATGACCTGAGCTGAAGGCAGAGGCTTTAACCCACTGAGCCATCCAGGCATCCCACGTGTAGCAAGACCCTTTAAAAAAAAAAAAAAAAAAGCTTATGAAGCACTATTTGGGAAATGTTGATTTAACCCATTCGTCCAACTGCATCCTTCAATGGCTGAATAAGTGATGTTGAGAAAGGTTAAGTTGGCTTGACCGAAGGTCGACCCAGCAGATGGCAGACGTGGAACCAGAGAGGACACCCTTTCTCCCCTCCTCAGAGCTCTTGTTGCTAAACCGTGGTGATTCCTTTCTATCAGATGGAATTTGAGAACCATCATAGAACGAAAAGTTCACGTGCCTTGGAAGTATTTCCTTAAGGAGGGCAGTGATTGCTTTTCCATCCTGTTTCTGAGTCAATTCCTCCTCGTGATCAAGTTATTGGATTTATTGAGTACATTTCAATGCATATAAGTTGTATGTATTACGTACACACACGCTTGCATATATATGTATGTAGGTGTGTGTGTCCACACACACACACACACCCACACATAACATGAAGCCACAATCCATTGCTGCCTCAGCCTCGAGAAAACAGTACGGGCTTTGTTTTAGTAGCCAAAGTGCCTGTTATCTTAAACTATTGTATTTTCCTTGATAATTCCACACTGTGTCAGGGAGATGTTGGCCGCCTTCCCAATGCCTGGGGCTGGAAGTAGCTGAGGCCCCGTTTCAAAAGTGATTTTCTAAAGGTAAAAATAAATAAATAAAGCCACCCCCCACGCAACCCCCACCGGGCTGGCAGAAGCCCATCTCCAGGGGGGGACTCCCATAGGCCTCCTCTCGTTGGTCTGATTCAGTCCAGCTGGAGGGAGCTGGGCCGCTGTGACATCTGTTACTTCTGCTGGACAGTTGTCAAAACTGGGAATATTCAATTATTCGTGGTTGTTTACTTTCGTGTGTGAACATTTGGCGGCTTGGCTGTTGCTTTTCTTTCCCATTTTATCCCTCTTCTTCATCTGCTTACAAAATGTCTTGCCTTTATCACTAACCCTTGGTCAGTCAATTGCTGCTTGGGACTTGGGCCTTTTCTGGACTAGAAGAGCTGGGACTCCAAAGAGGAGAAGCCTGGGACTCTCATGGTCTCGTAGCAAGTTGCCTCCCTGGAATGAGACACAGCAGGAAACCACTATTTTGTTGATTTTTTTTTTAACGTATAAAATATACATCCTGAATATAATTTAAATAAGCTGCTTCTTTGAAGCTCTCCTAAAATATCCGTGCAGTTGTGCCAAGAATGAGTGGAGAGATTAAAGGAGAACTTCATTTAAAAGCTAGGGAACTCTCTACCTAATTTTATAAGCACACAGTAAAAACAGTATTATTTTTATTTGTTTCTTTTTTTGGGGGGGGTGGTTTCTTTTTGAGAACTATAGAAGAGAGAAGACATCCAATTAAACCTCCATTATGGATCTCAGCTTCATGCCTCTGATAATTACACCTGCTCAAAACTGTCAGTGACCCCCTCCTGACCGCACATTAGATATAGGAATAAATACAGGCACATCTGTCTGATACTCACATGCAGCCTTAAGCTACATTTCGAGCCCCGTCTCCCACCGTAAGTCATGCAGGTGTGCTGAGCTCCCACTAAGTTAGCCCGGCTAACATTCTGGGACATGAGACCCACTCTTCTCTCTGATGTGCTCATATTCCTTCTGCTCCCTGGAGTATATTTTCAGCCCCTCTTTGCACTCCTGCCTCTGTCCCCCGAATTCCCACATCCAAGGCCCGTCTTGTATGCTGTCTCCTTTACAAGACCTACTTCACAAATCCCGTAATGCCAGCTGACCTCAGCACTGACACACCAGCTGAGCCATTGACCAAGATACCCCCCCAACCCTGCCCCTAGCATCTCCAGCCCCAAAATTGGCAAGATCTAAATATCCACTTCTGAGTTCTCATAGCAATTTCTTGACTACTTGTCCCATGGTACTTACTATAATTTGCCCAGAATCATAATTATTTTGAAGTTATTTATGGATTTATTCCCCTTCTGAGTATGGAACCTGCTTTAAGATTCAGCTGTATCTCCCTCACTGCCTTGGCCTGTGAGTCTACTGCGGAGATAACTATGTCACATTCCTGGTATTAGGAATGATTGGTGTGAAAAGGCGACCTCATCAGTGCCAGGTCTGATTCTATGCAAGGACCTTTGTTAGTAGTTTGTCACGATTGTGCCGGGGTATGAATGGGACATCTGGCTTCTCAGTGAAACCGTAGCTCAGCAGGACGTTATTATAAGGATCATGTCTGTCCTCCCGACCTCGTGCATACTCCTAATGATCTTTACTGCCGTAGAGAAAGGGTCAAGAGAGACACAGGAGTAGGTGAAGCATCACCTACTCTGTGATAGGTAGTGTGTGGCTCTGGGGGAGGCCAAGGCCACCAGCTCTGCACACACTGTTTCCCTTCCTCTCTTTTCAGTACATGGAATTTGCTCACAGGTTATGGGAAAGAATTAAGACCTCTCAGTACTTGGTAGAAATTGCACAGAAGCTGGAAACCTTCCCTCCCCTCTTCATGGGAGAACGTGGCCAAAGTGAAGAGAAAATATTATTTTACTCTGTCAAAGTCCGACCCTTTCCTTTACACTGAAATTAATTTACCGTTGACCCTTGAACACCGTGGGAATTGGGGGCGCTGACCCCCCCCTCCACGCAGTAAGAAAATCCACCTTAGAACTTTTGACTCCCAGGAATTTAGCTGTTACAGCCTGCTGACTTTACGGATAACAAAATCGACTAACAAATATTTTGTATGTTTTGTGTATCATATACTGTATTCTTACAGTTAAAGCATGCTAGGGAAAGGGAAATGTTGAGAAAATCGTAAGAAAGAGAAAGTCCATTTATAGTACTGTATGTACAGAAAAAATCCACACGTAAGTGGACCCGCACAGTTCAAACCTGTGTTGGTTTTATTTTTGTTTTTGTTTTGGGCAGCAGCACTTCACATTTATTGAGGGCCTGCCCCCAAGGAGCTCACATCCTGGGGGCCAAGACCCCACATGTGCTGGGGTGGGGGAAGAAAAGAGGTAAAGGCAAGAAGGAAGGCAATGCAGAGACACTGTGGCCCAAGTAGAGGGGGTGCAAAGCAGGTACAGGCGGGGGTGGGGGGTGGGGGAGGAAGGGCGGCCTGGCCAAGCCCTGCCTCTACCTCGGGACCGCGGACCAAGTGCCAGGTTGAAGGCTGCCCCTCCCCGGCCAGGTAGGTACCACCTGGGGGCCCCCGGGGGGTGCCCCAGCTCCAGCACCTGCCCTGAGCCAGGCCCTCCAGCGTCAGTCCTCTCCACCCAGAACTGGGCCAGGCAGACCTGAGGGGAGGGCGGACAGCTCAGGTTCAGGGCCCTGACCCGGGACAGCAGGGTGGAGTCAGGGCCTAGGAGGGAGCAGCCCGAAGCGTGGGCAGCCCTAGGTCCCTGGGCAGGGCCCCAAGGAACCTCCCAGATTCTTGCGGAAGCCTCTGGGCCAGCTAAGGGGAGGAAAGGAGGGATGCTACGAATAGCATCAAAGATACGAGAGTCGGAGCCTCCTGATGAAGCTGGGCACTGTATGCGAGCATCTGGCCAGGGAAGGGAACGGGGGTTGAAATGCAGTCTGCATCCCCCCCCCCCCCCCCAGCCAGGATAGGTACTTGGAAAGTGGCTGCACTGAGGGCAGGGGCTGCTTCTTCTCGGCACAGAGGAGGCTTTTTTTTTCCAAGCCTTGTGTTCACGTATGTCTGATTGACACAAAGGGACCCCATAGGCTTGTGGCAGCAGGACTAGGGGCATAATTTATGGGACTGAGTGCAAAATGACAGTGGGGCCCCTTGTTCCAAAATTAAGAACTGGAAGCCATCCACACGGGAGCCATCAGTCAAACAGGGGTCCCTGGGCAACCCGCTGGCCCCGTGCCCGCCAAGCTGGCTCTGAGTGGCAGTAATGTGATGGTTCAGGGAAGTCACTGCATATAGGTAACCTTTATATAAAAAGGGAGCAATTGGCCTAGAAAGATCAGAGATTCATTCACATTGATTCCATGTAGAATTGGGAACAGGATCATTCTGTTTTACTCCAAAGCCAGAGGCAGCATCATTGGCTCTGAGTTTTCAAATGCACGATTGGGTCAAGGTGGCAACTGGAGATTGGCAAAGCGTTCTTCTTCCAGACCTGTTCTCCCGTGCACTGTGCATAGGCCAGCCAGGGGTACATGTCCGCTGGGGGTCTCTAGAAGGAAGTACTGCATTTGGTTGAGTAGGTGAAGTATGCGCTCATAGAAGTTTTTAATTTTTTTAAATATTTTATTTATTTGACAGAGAGATCACAAGCAGGCAGAGAGGCAGCCAGAGGAGAGGGGGAAGCAGGCTCCCCGCTGAGCAGAGAGTCCAATGCGGGACTCCATCCCAGGACCCTGAGATCATGACCTGAGCCAAAGGCAGAGGCTTTAACCCACTGAGCCACCCAAGCGCCCCAGAAGTTTTTAATTTTTTCTATTTTGACGTAATTTCAGACTTCAGAAAAGTTATAGTATAGTACAAAGAATTCCCCTAAGTCTTTTACTGAGAATCTTGAAATGTTAACATTTTACTACATTTGCTTTGGCATTCTCTCTCGTTCTGTGTTGATTTATGGTTTTGTATGTAGACTATTATGGTTTATTTTCTGGCATGTTTAGGATTCAACTGCAGACGGAATGCCCCCTTTCCTGTAAATACTTAATCATGTCTGTTTTTAAAGAACAAAGATAGTTTCTGACCTCACTAGTCGTATAATTTTGAAGAATAATTAGATATAGTACAATTATGAAGAAATTAACATGGATACAATACTGGCATCTCATCCCGAGACCTTATTCATAGTTGATCAATTGCTCAGTAACATCCATTCAAACAATAACAAAAATCCTGCATCATGGGTTATGTTCAGTTGAAAGATCACTTGAGCTTTCGTTAATCCAGATAATTCCTTAGTCCTCCTTTGTCATGCATGACCTTGAGTGAAGTGTAAATGTCAGTTATTTTGTGTAAGGTCCCTCAATTTGAACATGTAAAGAGGAGACATCAGCCAACTAGAAAGAACTCCTACTGGCCAAATCTGGGACAATTTGAGTATCAAAATAATTAGTAATGATGGATGATAACTCAAGCCCTAATCCAAAAATCCATACTGGTATTTTGAAAAAATGACTGAATGAACATATAAATAAATAGGTGCAAGGGAAGAGCTCTTCCTTAGGGTAAATGGATAAATGGAAAATCATTATTTAGAACCATCATAATATTCATTGATTCAGACAAGTATCACGGATGCTTAAACTAGAGAAAGTTTCAGGAGTAACAGGATATTGATATAACCTTGAAGTATCTCTCCACAAGATACTTAATAATTACCAAGGGGAAATGAATAACTTTTCAATGGAAAATCCTGCCATCTACCATCTTTACTAAGTGATGGGTGTTGACATCACCAGCAATGGGACCTGTCTACATTGTGTGTCTCCCGATGTGATGGACAGAACAAACCAAATCACTTGATGATATTTCTTCCAAAAATGTCTAATCTATATTTAATCATAGGAAAACATTGGAGCAAACCTAAATTGAGGAACGTTTTACAGAAGAGGTCGTTTTTAACTTCACATGTCTCTCAAAATGCCAGCCCTGCGTGTAACAACACAGGATGTTCTGGGGAGATGAGAAGCTTCCAGATGGATATACTGCCTCTCTTTGTAGCATCAGCTGTATTCCCCTTTTAGGTCAGTTGGACATAAACATGGATTCGAGGAGTAGAAGGCAGAAGTTTCTTAAATTGTGTGAAGACGCAACTTAAAACTTTAAAGCCATTTCGTGCATGTCCCATCTTTTTAAGCTCCACCAACCAATGCAATGGAGATTTGAATTTGTTCTCCTCTGCCCATAGGGGCACTTCGGTAGAAAGTGTGAGAACCACTGAATAATAAGACATTGTGACTCTGTGAACAGAGGAGAATGGTTTGGATGGAATTGATGGAAATGGTGCTACTTTGGCTTCGCTCATGCCCCATTGAGTGCACCCACCACCTGAAAGATGGGAATTACTAGTTAGCAGCATGTTATTTCGCAACATAACCTACTGTGGAAATTGAAAAAAAAAAAATTCCCCAAATAATATTCTTTCGTGCTACTTTTTTGCCATTATTTGACCAAGAAGAATTTGCAAAAATACGGCCACCGCTTTTTAGCACCACCAGGCTGCTCTTCTTGTGGTAAAAATAATAAACCTTAGACTTCCTAGAAAATGGCCATTTCCATAACCACTTTATTGTAGCAGAGAAGAGGATACAGATTTTATTTCATCCTTCATTTTCTTTATAAGGAACCCTTCTGACAGATAATGCAAACAGCTGTTAAGCAAAACAAAAATAAAACTTTGTTAATCTTCGAGGACTCTGAGCTTAGTGATAATATTAAATTAGTCTTGCATCCCTCCACCAGAATAAGGACATTCTAGATGATAAGTAGCAAAGGCATGCTAACTTAGAGGTAGAAGTGTTAGCCATCCATGAATAATTCTCTATCATGTTCTAGATAGCACAACCATAAATCAAATTCCATCCATTCCTTTAAAGAGTTTACAGGGTAGGGAAGGGCTGTGTTAAAACAAGTATTTTCAGTGAAGTAAAGTTAGTGGTAAGCTCAGTGTGTTTTGGGAGCCCATAGGAGGGCCGATTTGCAGTTTCTCAAGATCTTAGGTACACTTCCTGAGTTAATGTCTGAGCTACTTCCTGAGAAAGGAGGAGAATTAACAATTTAAAGAACAGGGCAAGAGCACAGAAAGATGGAACAATATGAACTACCTGGAAAAACTAGAAGATGCCCTAGAAGTAGATAGGGTCGCATTATGGAGGGTGTTTGAATTCTCTGTTGAGTTTAGACTCATCCGGGATGTGGCCTGGTGCCACTGAAGTGTCATGAACAAGGCAGTGATGTGGCCTTGTTTTCCAGATCCCCTGCCCTCCCATTCCCTAGAACCAGAGAAATTTAGGGGAATAAGACAACAGCAGTCCAGGAGTGAAATTCTGTAAATGGTTACGGAGTGAACGGGGAGAGAGACACGGGGAAGACCAGGGTTTGGGGGAGAAAAGCTGGAGAGGCCCTGGGAGGCCCAAGAGGTGGTGGGGACTTGTCTGAAGGCATCAGTGGTCATTAGTGTCCATGCGATCCAAAGATGGAGGTAGAAAGTGAGAAGAGAGAGAGGTGATCGCCTCAGGGCGTCAGTGGGTCTGAGCAGAGCAGTGTACTGAGAGGAGGTGTTAGGAGATCATAGTGGATCTAGGAGTCCATAGGAGATGAGAAAGTAGAGGTGGTATGAATTTTCCAAAAATTTGACCACACAGAGAAGCCAGAGCACTTACTAGAGTTAACCATTTGAAGAATGGATGGTGATTTCATACAAGCATGAAGATTAGAAGGGTTCACATTCTCAAAGCTTATGGAGAAGGAACAGGAGCAGCAGAAAGCATGAAGGGGCTATCAGAAGAGCTGGCTTGCATTTTGGGTTCAACTAGGTAGCTGTGCACTCCTGCATAGAGTTCCCCAAACCCGCTGCATGTGAGAGTCACGCAAGAGACGCTTCAGGATTAGGATGATTGGACCTCGCTGGAGACCGCCAGCATTGGAATCCCTGGGGCTTTGGCCCAAGCTTGCTTTTTGTGACTGTTGCTGTCTTCGCCTTCTCACTACCCACAATTCCGTTTGCTCTGCAGGCTTCTCCTTCTCCTCCCACCTCTAGGTATTGGGGTGCTCTGAGCCTCCCTCTTGAAACCTCTTCTCTCCCCAAGCCACAGACTCTCCCTAGGAGAAATCTTTCTCTCCATGGCTTCAGGTCCTGTCGGTTGACTGCAGACGACTCTCAGCCCTGACCTAATACCTCATCTCCTGACTTCTTTCCTCACTGCCCACCTCGTATATCCTTGGGTATTTGGGAGGCGTCCTTCATGTAATACATGCCAAAGAGAAATCTGTTGGTTTTCATGCTGTCCACACTGCTGCAAATCTGTTTATTCTCCAGTCTTCCCTGGTTCAGTTAGTGACCCCTCAGGGGCTCCTGACAAGACCTAGGCGTCGTCCTTGACTCCTGTGTTTCTCCCACTATGTCCCGCCCCGTAGCAGCAGCTTAATCCCCAGAACACGCCCTCATTCTGCCCACTTCTTACTGTTGGTACCAACAACTGTTACTCCTTTACGGTGATGATCTCCTCCCTGCTTTCACTCTCAACATCTCAAAATCCTTTCTCTGCACTGAAGCCACAGTGCTTCTGCTCCCCAAAAGGTGCACAACTTCTGGCTGATGTGATCTCTTAGATCCTTCTTGTTATAGCAAGATTGATTTGAAGTAAAGCAAATGCAGTTTTCCTTCCTTTCACTCCGTTGCCGTTTGGGGTCAAGTAGGAAGCAGGAGCGCTGGATGTTTGGAGGCATATTCCAGGGTTGACATGCTCGAGACGCTGGCTGCATCCTGTCCTGATCGACCTTCCTGGCCTCTGGGAGACCTGGAGTGGGGGAAGAATCAGAAAGCTAACAAGCAAGTTTAAAAAAAAATTTTTTTCTTACTGCTGGAGTGGCTTTTTCTTTGGGATGCTGTTCCCCCACTTTTTATTCCCTGCTCTCTCCCTGCCCGCATCTCAGCAGTCCTAGTACTGAATTCTAATGAGACAGTGGGTCTGGAATACTTCAGGTTATTTTTAGGTCGTTTCTTTTGAACCTCATTGCCAGTTCACATCCTTCTCATCTTCTGGGGAGGGCTGTGAGGGCACTGGGAAAGTCAGGAATGATTCTTCATGTCTTTGTTGTTCTAGAACTCTGTCTTGTCAACTATGGAGTTCATTTTGCATCCAAGCATTCATCAGGATGATGAGCTGTAGGAACTCGTGCAGCTGGGAGCGGGGATGGGGCCTAAGGGACACTGGGGAGAGGGTATCCTGACAGTAGAAAGATGAGCGGTGTGACCTTTCTTTATACTTCTTCAGAGCTGGGCAGCTGAGTCTAGTCAATGATTCCTGGGACTGCACTTTTTTTTTTTTCCTTCCATCAAAAGCACTTTGGTTTGGTGTCTCCTGCATTCATCTCAATTTCCGTATCCCCATTAGCATAGCAAGTAGAACGGTCCTACTCTCCAGCTCCTAGGATGTGGAGCTTAGGGGTGCATTGTCCCAAGAACATTCAGTGGAACATGATGTAAAGATATAATATGTGAGTTATTAGCTTTCTTTTGATGTAATGCCTTAAAAGTAAGGGAGCTGAGAATTTCTGTATTTTCACCTAATAACTTTTCCTTCTGGAAGCTCGTGAAGATCTGCTATTTAGGTCAAATTTCAGCTGTCCTCTGTGAGCCAAATCAATATAATCAATACACAGAAAGTGCCTTTAGTGGAGCTTGGAGTCCAAGCATACCTTGGAAATCCTTCTACAGGCATTGGTTCCCTTGTATGAGATCCTGCCTGTATTTCTTTGTTGAGGGAGGTGGTGGCCACGCTGTGTCCCTCCGAGGCCCACTATCACGTCCATCAGACCAAGAACGTATGCTTAGCTTGACTTGATAGGAGTAAATTCAGTACAAGAGACCCTCTGGAGAAGGCTTCACGTGATCATGTACTTCTAGGTTCTTGCTCTTCTGAGGATGACTTGATCCTGAAAGAGAATCGTTGATTGGTCAAGGCAAGAGAAGGGGACAGACAGCAACAAAGAAGCAGGTTGTGGTGGCCCTGAGACAGAAGACATGAGTGAGCACAAGCAACAGAGAAGCAGAGGCCATTGATGAGAAAGGCACCAGTGACCAAGGCCACCTCTGTGCTAAGAGGACTATGCAGTCACCCAGCAAATAGAATCACGCTGGATCTCTTCATCCCCTTGCTTGGCCACGTTACAGTCTCTTTAGGACCTGCTTGTCTGAGACACTCTCTCTTTCAAGCCTGGTTTGTGGTCTTTCTCGGTTTCCAATCAGTCCCTGACTCAAAAGGAAGATTCTTGTCCTGATTTTCAATAAATGCTCAGTTTCTGGTGGTCTCTGAATGCATTTTGCATCCTTGTCGACAAAAGAGGCCGAATGCAATGGAATGGGTCGACTTGGGAATAGCTCGATAGAGAGCAGGTTAAATGAGTGCTCCAAGCAGTTTGTAAAGCTGCAGCTGTTTCTCCCCGCCATAATGTGTCCCTACTGCTGAATGCTGCCCTTGCAACACCACTGGTGCCTGACAAACTAGGCTACTTAGTGTGCACAGAGTAGTGACACACGGGCCTGGTTATAAAATGATTTATGGGGAACAGCCATTGAACAGCAGAGGGATGGCCCAGCACAGGAGGTCTAGCAAAGCCCCAGAGTAATTCTGTGCCCCTGAAAAACAGCCTTGAGGAATCTCTGAACGACAGGCCCCCTGTTATCAGCCTAATGCCTTCTGGTCCCAATAAACATTGCCCGCTCATGGCTTGGGACCACCACAGTGGGGTGAGGGGGAATACAGAGAAGCCCATGCAATTCAACTATGGCCAGAGGTGTCCCTCCTTCACTCTTGCTACAGGATTTACTCAGCAGGAGGCAAGTCTACAATAGAGATTTTAGGAAAGAGAGACGTAGATGGGGAGTTATGCGTTGGGGCCAGTTGTCCTTTGAGGACACACTGCAAAATCGGAACTAAAAGATCCACAGTGAAGACATGAAATGAAAGATGGGAACAGTCTGGCATCACTATGGATCAGTCGTCAAGAAGTGTGCAGAATGCGTAGATCTCAGCAAGGCAAAAAGCTTAAGCCAGGCCTCCAAGAAAAGCGTATACAGAGGAAGGAACTGACCTGACAGGAAGCCTTTTATATGCTTCCTCAGGGAACTGGAATTAGTAGGTGACTTCTCAGGCCATAACCACCTAAAGGCTGGAGGATTGAGGCAGAACTAAATGGGGGCACCGGGCCCTGACTTTCATTTTGCTGGCATCCATCTGTTCTGCATTTGAACCAGCCCTTTTAGTCCAACAAATGATCTGTATTTAGCTAAGGTACAAATTCCTTTTATGTATGACAAATGGGGTTTGTTGTTCCTTCCGAAAAATATGGGTGGGAGAGATTCAGAGCCGATTTGCATACCAGTGCCATTGGACGCTAATGGGACATTGTACCATCCTCCTGCAATCTTAACAAATGACTATGACTATTAAAAAAATGACTATGATTTTTCACTGGCTGATTTGGTTTGAATGAGTAAATTATTTTTATTTCATTGCATTAACTGCCAGAACATTGAATGAGCCGATAACTCCCTGGTGTTGCTGAGCCGCAAAGAACTATTATTCGGAATTGAATTTTTATTGATTTTCTTGTGCTACAATGACTTTTCTAACATAGTAGCATGGAAGGAAAATGAGAAAAAGGCCAAGTAGGGCATGGGGTGAGGAAGGAGAGGCTGCTGCTTCCCATGGCCTCGCCCCAGAGGGACTGCTTATCAGCAGGCACTGCTGACTCGGGATGATCCTGGTGCTGATGAGATTATTTATAGGTTAGCCAAATACCTGGCTTTGTCACCTTGCCCTCCTCTTCCCTTCTGCTCTCTTTGTTTCCAGTCACTTTGTGCCTCGCTGGCGTTCTGCTGTGGAGCGGGACAGGGCAGTGGGGTGAAGTAGGAGCAGAAGTAGATGGGGAAACCGCTCCATGATGGTTGGTGCTGTTAGCATCGTTAGCGCACGCACACAGATTTTGACTAAGTGTTACTTTAACATTATTGTACATTTATCTCTTCGTGTGTTTGCTTTTTCTAGTCATCTTAACTATAGGAGATCTGGTTGTATATAAGATCATAATCACTCAAGGGAGTTGAAATGGAAACCCGTTTATTCATTCAATGAACACTTATTGAGTGGCTACTGTATACCCTTTTCGGTACTAGAGGCAAGTCAGTGAACACAACAAATGAAAAATTTTGTCCTCGTGCACAGAACCCTAGGAGTCAAATTTAAAAATATTTTAGAATTCACAAAAGATTGAAAAATAGAGTCCTCCTTGTTTCCTTCAGTAAACATGGTAAGAGTGGAACTTGCTACAATAAAATGAAACAAAATGTCCTTCTTCCCTGGTTTCTGATTCACTTTGATCTGCTTTACAGAATCTTGACAACTCTTAGGAAAGAGTGGCTTTTTTTGGACGGTATTTTTTCTGGCTATAAAAGTAGTCCATGTTCATTGCAGAAATTTTAGAAAATGCAGAAACAAATGAAGGGGAGAATTGGTACACTCAGACTCCCCCAGCAGCAGATCCTTGACATGTTGAATTGTTTCTCTTTAGGGCTTTTCCTATAACATATATAGTAATCCCCCACCAGTTGCTATTTTAAAAATTTTAAACCTTCAATCTTGCTGTGTATGTATGCAGCTTGGTTCTGTTCCCTTATAGAAAATATCATGAAAAAAAAAAAAGAAAATATCATGAAAATTATTATTTCTCTCCTTTCCAGGGACCATGTGAGCATGATTGTAAGTGAGATCGGAAGGTGGAAATCTATTTATATTCCACCCTCTCAATATATATGAATAGAAGACCAAGTCTAATAAAAGAGTGTCCTTATGTGATGTGATAACTTATGGGAAGAGGGGTAGCTAGGCAGGCGTTTTGCAGAGACTTGCAAAAAAGAAACAAGAGCATCTATGTGCAAAAAAAAAGCCAGTAAATGCCTGATTGAAACAGTAAAAATGGTACAATGTGTATTATGTAGGTTCAGTGATGCTCTACCTCTGTTTACCTAGAATTTCTCAAGAAATTTTCCTGGAATCACTAGATTAATATAGGTCCCACTGTCGTAGATCTCTCTCGTCATTCATTTATATACATCTTAATTTCTTGTTTCATGTCTCTTCTCTCTGCTAGCATATATGCTGTGGGAGGGCTGGGATGGAGTGTGTCTCTCTGTGTCTCACTGTCTGGTACAGTGGCCCGTGGTCCACGGCGCGAGCGGATGAAGGAGGCTTTTGCACATACACTGAAAACCTGAAGGCAAATTAGGAGGCCTGCCTGCCAAAGCCATTTGAATGCAGATGTGCTTACTTTTATTTGGAAGTAGATGCATTCTATAAAAACATAATTATTATATTTTGAGGAAGCCACTTCTCACATAATAAAAAATACCAAATAAAAGGGACCATCCACTCCATGCTATTTTATCTCGTGTAGCAATTTATTCAAACATTTAGTTGCAATTTACAATATTCTTTGAGCTTTTTAACGTCTGCGTAGTATTCCATTATATGAACGCACCAAAAGAGGTTACCCTTGATTGTATTATTGAGTATTTAGACTGTTAGCAAGTGTTCAGCATTATAAATGAGGACTTGAGCAATGTTGCCATGCCACGTTTTTCTAGGTAGCTCTCTCCTTTTCTTCGAAAACATTTTAGAAGGAGATTTCTTGAATTTTGTAAATGAAGCTTTTTAAATAATAGCTTTATTAAGAGACAATCCACAGTACCTTGCCACCAGTTCATCTATTTAAAGTCTACATTTTAGTAGTTTTTAGTGTGTTCTCAGAGCTGTGCAACCATCATCCGAGTCTATTTTAGAATACTTAGATCACACCTAGAAATAAAACCGTACCTATTAACTGATATTTCCCCCACCCCCTACCCCAGCCAGCTGCAGTGCTAGGCAATCACCAATCTTTTTGGCTCCCTTCCCTTGCCTATTCTAATAGGATATTTCACATAAACAGAATCCTACAATATGTGGTTTTTGTGCCTGGCTTCCATTCACTGAGCATATTATTTTCATGATTCATCTGTGTACCACATATTTATTTATTCATTAGAAAGGGAATGTATAAATGAACTTGTAAAGTGATTTTGACACATTTTGTAGCTTGCTCTTCATGTTGACCCATTTTCACTTCCTCTAACAGTGTTGACTATCTAGTTTCACACACTTCCTTCTTTTTTTTTTTTTTTTTTCTTTTTTACTTGCTTACTTGAGAGAGAGCAGGAGCAGGGCTAGGAGCAGAGGGAGAAGCAGACCCCACCTCCCCATCCTCCGACCCCCCGACCTCCCAACCCCCTTCCCCTGAGCAGGGAGCCAACCCAATCCCAGGGCTTGATTCCAGGACCCTGGGATCATGACCTGAGCCGAAGGCAGACGCTTAACCGACTGAGCCACCCAGGCGCCCCTCCACAATAATTCTGGGGATTAGTACTTAAAGAAATGGACAAAACAAAGCCTGTTTGGGAAAGTAAAGAGACCCATGGCTGCTTTTTAAATGGGCATTTCTTTAATAATTAGTTCTATTGGACCTTCTAATTATCTTTATTAGTCCTTTATATCTCTGCTTTTGTAAATTTTGCTGAAATACTACTTTGCCATTTTATTTTAGGATATTTATCTTTCAATAGTGCCCTTCCTTTCAATAGTGTCCTTTATGTATTAAGGCTATCAAACCTCTGCCTGTAATGCTGCTTGTAATGTTTGAGACTGAAACAACTTAATTTTAACAGTATCTACTAAACATGATCTGCCAAAACAGTTATCTGCCTATCATTTCCTTAAGCATTCTTCCTTTCATTTTGGTTAGAAGCATCTTCCCCATCCTAAGACCCAATGAGTATTTTACTACTGCTGTGGTTTTACCATATACTAATGTACACTTTTCATTTAAGTGTCTTTGAAAAGTGCTTTAAAATTTTATAATTAATATGTATTCCTGATTTATGAAAAAACCAACCCCTTTTACTCATCATGGCTTTATAATATGATTTAGTTGTATCTGTGACCTTGATTAGGGCATGTTATGTACCCTGCTCTGGAAAAGATGTTAAACATACTAACATTTAATGCTCACAAAAACTACATGTAATAGAAATTATTGTCCTCATTTTATAGATGAGGAGCCAAAGGCAGAAAGAGCTAAAGATATTTATGGAATCAAGGTTCTAGTGGGTGACAGAACTAGTATTCAAATAGATACTTAATCTCCAGCCCCACTTTCTTGCAGTGAAGTGTTCAGTCTTCCCTATTGGAGTTCTAGAAGAAATGACCTAGGAGTTTAAATCCTTATCCTTCATTATCATGCGTGGTTATGATGTGTTCTGCCTTTCCCTTTCCAGAGTTTTTGGATAATTGCATGAATATTCCTTGCTGTATTATTTTTTAAAAATTTAGATGTAAACATTTTAAAGGTGGTTTTTCTTCGCCACTGCCAAATTTTTTGAAACCACAACTTCCCAATACTTAATTCGTTACTTTGAGCCTCATCTACCAAGGTGATGTTTGCAGGAAGGGTATGAGGCTGATCTTGACCCTGTCATGTCTGAGACGACACGGTTGTTAGTTTGCTCACATACAATAACTTGTTTGGGAATAAAAAATTAGTGCCCATGCTTCTTTGTCCTCAAAAGCAAAAACATAGGTATGATTAATTATACTCTCTTATATGCTAATAGAGGAAAAAGTTTTAGTCATAGCCTGATCTTTGTTTCATTGTCAGTTACTTTTTAAAATATTTCTGTAGCTGTATTGATCTACATCTAACAAATCCATTGTGTAACTGGCGATTTGTGATGATTTGATAGATGTTTGTATTGTAGGAGGATTACCACAATAAGGCTAGTTAACATATCCATCACCTCACATAGCTACTTTTTTTTTCTTTTTTGTAGTAAGAACATTTAAAATTCACTGTCTCAGAATTTACTGGACACTTTCAAGTGTCCAGTATGGCACTGTTAACTATATTCACCATGTTGTGTGTCAGGTCCCCAGGATTTACTCCTCTTGTTACTAGAAGTTGTAACACCTTGACCTCCATCTTGCATTTCCCTCGCTCCCCAGCCCTTGGCAACCACTAATCTACTCCTTGTTTGTGAGTTCAGCCTCTTCGTATTCCAGATCGCACAGTATTTGTCTTTCTTTGACTTATTTCACTTAGCATAATGCCCTCATGGTCCATCTGTGTTAACACAAATGGCAGGATTTAGTTCTTTTTTTAAAGGCTGAAAAAATATATAGATATATAAAATATATGTATATGGGATGTATATGGGATATATACATATATATATACATATCATATACATATATGTATAAACATTTGTTTATATTTAATATTCATATTTAACATTTAATGTATAAACATAAATGTATGTATATACACCTGCATGTGTAAGGTACGGTTTTATATATGTATATACACATATGTGTATATGGTATGTATATATACGTGTGTGTGTGTATGGGAGTCTCTTTATAACACACACACACACACACTCCATCCATTCATCCATTGGTGTACACTTAGGTTGTTTCCATGTTTTTGCCAATAATGTTACAATGAGCATAGGGTGCTGACATCTTTTTGAGATAGTCATTTTATTTCCTTTGGATGTCTATATCCAGGAGTGAGATTGCTGCATCCTATGGTAGTTCTGTGTTTAAGTTTTTGAGGAACTTCCATACTGTTTTCCACAGTGGCTGTACCAATTTACATTCCCACCAAGAGTATGCAAGGGTTCCTTTTTATCCAAATTCTTGTCAACATTTATCTCTTGTCTTTTTGGTGACAGCAATGCTAATAGGAGTGAGGTGATATCTCACTAGATTTGATTGGCATTTATCTAATGATTAATGATTTTGAGCACCTTTTCACATACCTATTGGCCATTTGTATGTCTTCTTTGGAAAAATGTTTATCTGAGTCCTTTGTCCGCTTTTTAAAGGATTGTTTATTCTTTTGCTATTGTATTGAATTAATTCTTCTTGTATTTTGGAGATTAGCCCCTTATCAGACATACGATTTGCAAATATTTTCCACCATTCCATACGTCGCCTTTTCACCTTGTTGATCATTTATTTTGCTGCACAAAAACGTGTTAATTTGATCCAGTACTAAGTATTTGTTTTTGCTTTTGTTGCTTATGTTTTTGTTGTCATATCCAAAAAGTTGTTGTCAAGGCCCAAGTCAAGAAGTTTTTCCCCCCTAGGCTTTCTTCTAGTCATTTATGGTTTTAGGTCATACATTTAAGTCTTTAATCCATTTCTTTTTTTTTTTTAAAGGATTTTATTTATTTGAGATAGAGCTCAAGCATGGGTGGTGGGGAGCAACAGAGGGAGAGGGAGAAGCAGAGTCCCTGCTGAGTGGGGAGCCTGTCGTATCGCTCAGTCCGCAGACCCTGAGACCATGACCTGAGCTGAAGGCAGGCACTTAACTGACAGCCACCTCGGCACCCCAAGTCTTTAATCCACTTTGAGTTAATTTTTGTGAGTTTTAAAAGGTAGGAGTCCAATCCAATTCTTTCACATATGGTTATCCAATTTTCCCACCACCTGTAATTGAAGAGATGTCCTTTCCTCATTTAGTATAATTGGCTCCCGTGTTAAATATTAGTTATCTGTATTTCAGGGTTTATTTCTGGGCTCTCGATTCTTTTCCATTGATCTGTGTGTCTGTGGCTGATACTATATTGTTTGGACTACTGTACCTTTGTAGTATAATTTGAAATCAAAGTATGGTGCTTCTAACTTTGGTGTTTGTTTTTTTTTTTTCAAGATTGCTTTGACTCTTCAAGGTCATTTGTGGTTCCATGTGAGTTTTAGGATTTTTTTTCCTATGTCAGTGAAAAATGCCATTGGAATTTTTATAAGGATTGTGTTGAATCTATTGATGGCTTTGGATCATATTGAAATTTTAACTATTAATTCTTCAGGTCCATGAAATTGTTGTTACATCTGTTTATTTACTCCTAAGATACTTAAAAAATTATTATGTGTATAGTTTTCTTAATTTTGTTAAAATTCAAAATTTCAACTATGACATATTTAGGATCTTTCTTTTTTTCTTTTTAAGATTATTTTACCTTGTATCCAGTGAGCTCTTTTGCAAACTCAAGTCTTTTTACAGCTCAGAGAAAAATATTCTATTATTAAATAGATGATCATTTATTTTCTTTCAGCTTGTTGTTTCCTTCTAAAATTCCTGTTATATTTAATACTGTGTTTCTCTATCTCAGTGTTATCTTTCCTTATTTTATTTTGCTGTAAAATTCACCATCATTTTTTTCATTTTCCTCTTAGCTCATTCACTCACCATATATTTATTAAGGATGTGCTCTGTAGCAGATGTTCAGTAGGCACTGGGAACATGTGGGGGACCATCTCAGAAATAAAGCCCCCCTTCCTAGAACTGATGATCTAGTGAGGAAAGCAGAGAGGGGGTTAAGCAATTGTTAGAGCCCTGCTGGAGGAAGTTTCTTAAACTGGATTTTGTTGGTTACAAAGCTATTATCTCTCGCCTCTAAAACCACTGGTTTATAGTTTGTACAGCTGGGGCTGGGGCTTCTTTGCTAGATCCTGGCTCCCTGCAAGGTTTCACCAGCAGCGAGCGCCAGAGGAGACTGAACAGTGGAAAAGGGAGAAAGGCTGCTGCTTGTTAATTTTCTGCCTAGGTCAGTATCACTAGCCCTCTACCCCCGGGGAGAATTTCTTCATCCTAGAACCTGGAAGTGGCAGTTGCTTCATGTTTCCAGCTTACTCTTCCCCCCAAATACATCCAGAGCCAGTTTTGTCAGACCCCACAGAAGTGTCAGCACCAAGATGATGGGCAGTCTTTCTTCAGAGATCTGGGACTTGACTTGGATCCCTCTTCCAAGTTCCTGAGGTGCTAGCTTCAATAAACAGTGCTATGCAGCTCCATTACCCCACTCTTCCTTTGGGCCGTCTTGTCCCCCTTTGCATTTTTAATTTTCCTGCTTGGATCCTCCCTAGTTGGATTTTCTGCAGTGTTCGGAATGCTGTTTACAGTCTTCATGATATGTATATTTCTAACTCAGCACTTATGTTGTTGTTTTTTTTCCGCCTGCATAGTGGCAGTTTTCTTGATCTCAGATGTTATCCTATTTATAACTCCCTACTCTAGATTCTCAGTTGCTATTTCCTTTTGACTTTAAAGAGCTTAAATTAGAAGTCATCCAAAAATGCCTCTTGTTTCTTGTCTTAGAGGAAGCTACTCGATCTCAGTTCTATGGATTGCCTTATTTATTTGTAGAATTCTTCTTATATGGCGGGGAATGTTTTCCCTACTCTTGGGAGTTGCATAGGTTCCTGTCTGAATTTTTCAAGCCTTGGAACTAACATAGGTGATAAGAGTACTCAGTTTTGCCAATTCAGAGGCTTAATTACGTTGAGTGACCTCTTGCGAGAATCAAAGGTAGAGCTGGAAGCATGTACCTCTGTGTCTAAGAGTTGATTTCCACGGTTTTCGATACACTTAGTAGCTAGCTGGAATTTGGTCTATTTGCCCTCCTTGGGAATCACAAACGGCAGAGATCACGCCTCCAGCCTGTGGGATAGACCAGGACGCGGTGGTACTTGCGTTCTCCCTTGGCGTGATGGTGCTTGTGGTTAGCTGCCCGTTAGGATCCTGCTACACCACATTTTTACCCTGACCCCGTAGTCTGCCGCTGATTAATCTTTAATCTTTGTATCTCCACACTGAGAAGTGTCAGATGCTTCTTGTTGGAACCCTTCCAGTGATTTCCAACGTCAGTCGGGAAGAGCAAGAGGTTGGGTAGGGCACTTCTTTAGGTTGGTCCTGGCTGGATGAGATCTAGAACTTTCTCAAAACTTCTTTTCAAGTACCCTTTCCTATATCCCAGGGTCAATACAGGGTTTCCTTTTTTATATACATATTTAGCTATTTTGTTGAGCAGTTGGGAATGGGGAGGGAAAATGATCTCGCTCTTGTTTTCTTTTCATCTGCCTCCGTATTAATGTCGTGGAGTGCAGAGCTAACCGTAAACTATGCATTTTGCTACCTTTCCCATTTCTTCTGAGCAGTGAAAGGCATTGGGAGTGGAAGATAGAATAGAAATTCCCACCATCCGTTTTCTGTGCTTCATCTGGTTGAATACACATTATTTGGTGTTATCAAAGCTGCAGCCATTATGTAGCCGCACGAAGTGAGGCTTCATTTAGAAAACAAAGCAATCAAGGAAAACAAAATGGCAAACAAACCAAAGAAAAATAGCCCCAAAAACTCAACCCTCTCCATTAGCAAAGTGAGTGTTAGCAAAACTCGTGTTAGAGTCACACTCACACTGTATGCTAGGCTAATTTCAATGCGGTTCTGACGAATAAATGAACACTATGGAAGAGGGATTTTTGACTCACAGTTTCCTTGTTGGAAGAGCAAAGGAAACTTTGCGGTCCACTGGTCAGGCAGTGGGAGATTTTTCATTCTGGTCTTTACCCACAGTTCCTCACTCACTTTTATCATAAGTCAGGTGACCCTCATCATGCTTGGAGTCAGAAATGCTGAATCATAAGGGGTGTGGCAGTTTACGGATCTTGAATAGAAGGAAACTAGCTTTAGGATTCAGAGGACAGCAGAGAAAGGAGAAGGATCCTGCCCCCTGCCTGCCACGCAAGCCCTTTTCAGATCTTTTGCCTCATATTTACTCATGAAGATCTCTGAGTATATAGCAGTACTGACAAAAGGCATCAGTTGCCTCTGGGAGGGAAAACATTAAGAGCAGAATTCCAAAGAAAGTGAATACATGGGTTGCTCTGCTTGATATTCATCCACTGTTTCTGACTTGCTAAAAGCAAGTTTAATGTATTTATACAATTTGTAAAGATGTAACTGATTCTGGAGCTCTGCTCTTTACAGGGAACATATTTCATGTTATTGTAAGCACTAAAGAAAATTAAATCAATAAATCCACAGCCCGTAATTTGAGATACTCGATTGAAGAAAAATACATTGTCTGGGCGGGAGGGGGAATCATTTACACCGAGAAAGACTTGTAAAGCTGTCTTCACTCTACCATCCCAGGATTTTGAGTGACGGCAAGAGTTAAGCCTGTGCTCTAAAGTTATCAAAGGGTTGTTGTGACGCCTCAGAGCAAAAGCAGAGGCCGACTCCCACTTTGGTTCTTGAGGCATATGCTCAAGTGGAAAGCCACGCAAAGCAAAGCGCTTTCTCTCTGAACTCTCTTGGTGTCCTTTTCCCTGAGAAAGTTTGGCTGGTTAGCAGGCAGAGACTGGATATCAGGAAGCTCGGGGAATATTTCCCCCTCGCTGGCATTGATGTTCTCTGTGACCACTGGCAAGCCAATTAACCTCTCCGAGCATCACCCTTCCATGTGTAAAAGGTTAAGAGTGCAGCTTGTTTGCAAAGTGCCTCGAGCCTTCCGTGAAGGGCACTACACAGATACCCAGCGTCGCTGTTTAGACTGGAGGGCGTTGTGGTTTTTAATTATATGTTTGGTTGGATGGATTATAGATTTTGTTGTGGTTGGACGTTGCCCCATTCTCCCTGGTTATGCATAAAAGACTAATAGGTAATCTCAGTCTATTACCGTCTTCTAGAGCCCCCTAGAGGGTTAAGAGAAAGGCAGAGGTTACAGATTAATAAGGCATTCTTCAGTTAATAATAAAAAAAATCACATGCATCTCCACTGCATAATAGCTGTGGATAGCAATTTATTAGGCCAAGTGTTTCATCAGCTGCTAAGCAGATTATGCTGGCAGAGACCCAGGGAATGATGAGTTGTTTTTTGTTTGTTTGTTTTCGTTCTGCTCCCCCACTAAATCTTTTCTCCTTCACGACAGTGTAGAGCATTAGGAAGTTCCGTTAAGGTTTATTTCAGATGTGCCTGTGAGTATTTGGGAAAACGATTTTCCTCTTCAGGAATTCCTGAAACCCACTGACTTCTCTGTCTATACCTAGCATGTGACATTAGGCTTGCTATTTTATTGTATTTGGAATAAATATGAATGATACTGGCCCTAGAGCAAATTGTCATGGACCTCATGCTTTTTTTTTTTTTTTCCCCAGACTTACGGAAAAACTTTGAACAAGATCCACAGGGAAGGGAGGTTCCCATTGAAGGCATGATAGTGCTGCATTGCCGACCGCCCGAGGGAGTCCCTGCGGCTGAGGTAAGTGGCTGGTGGGACCAGAGCTGGTCCCAGGAGGGAGAGTGAATTCCTGTGTGGTCCTCAGTGAGCAAAAGAGCCTGCGTGTGGCATTCTTGCTGTCTGGACCCATTTGCTAAAGACGATGAAGAAACTGCGAAGGAAATAAGTTGTAAGAGGAGATTGTCTCTCATCTGCTCTGTGGTTGATAGAAAGCTCTTGCAAGGTAGCCTGAGTAGAACTCAGTCTTTGTTCTTGATTTTGGTGACCTCACATGACTCAGGTGGCATCTTTGGTGTCCTCAGTCACCTTGGACGCTGGGATGCGCACATTGAGTGCGCTCTGAGCTCTGACAGGCAAAGCCACGTGGAAAAGTGCACAGGGAAGGAGACCAGCCCCAAGAGCCAAGTCTCACTGATGCTTGTACTTAGTCTTTCTTTACTTACGAAACATACGTTCCTTGGCCATTTATTGCGTCATTGGCCCTGTGCTGTCATAGCCAATATAAAAGGCAGATGGAGCCACAGGTCTCCTTCGCGGTTGCAGTCTAGAATCTAGAGTCACTCTGATTTTTGCTCCTTACATGTTTTCTAGAACATCTACCATACTATTAGAATGTAATTGTCAGTGATGACATATTGTGGTCATAGGGAAGCCTCCCTAAGTCTTTCCCTCTTAAAAGATGTCCCGATAGAGGAGTGATGTATGTCGTCGTGAAGGCAGTATCGGGGGTGGGGACAAGGTAGGAAGTACCAGAAATGCTTCGTAGAAATGATAATTTTTCTATAGTAGTCCAGTTGTGGGAAGCTAGGAAACTATCCTTAGAGCTCTGGTTTGTTTATTCACCGAGAAGTAGACATTTGAAGAAAAAAAAAAAAAGGAAGGAGCCTTTGCCTCATGTTTTTTGCTAAAATTGCTGCGGGATTTTGTAATTGGAAGGACAAAGGAATAGAGAAAATAAAGGAATGGAAAAACACACGCGCACTTGCATGTTTAGACAGAAAGCATGCTGGGTGGACACTATTCAAAGCTCAAGTCGTTCACAGAAATGAAGTAAACGGACTTGAAAATTAAAGTGAACCTTCCATGCATGATAGGAAATGATTAGAGAGGAAAATGCTTATTTTTAGATTTTTATTTAATGTGAAACAAAGATTTTTGATCCTCTTTTGCTCCCTTCTTGTTCCTTACACAGCGTGCTCTGGTTTCTCGAGCGGGGGGGCAGGGGGGGGCGGGGCGGTAGGAGGGTAACAGGGCATTAAACGCACAGGTGCATATGTCCCTCCCCTTCAGGACCCCCCCGGTGCCTCCGGGAGTCTGACCTGGGCATCAGCAGTCTGCCGAACCCAACTCTCAAAATCCTGATTTGCAAATGTCCATGTGGACATGAAATCGGGGGGGTGGGGGCTGTTTAACTCAGGGCACTTCCCGTTCTGCCTTTGACATCATATGACCCTTTTATTTTAACCATGTGTACGTTATTGGGAATAAATTTCAGAGCTAGGCTGGCCAATTTGAAATAGAGGGCCATTCCAGGGAGCAGCCAGGGCTGCAGGATAGTTTAAAACAAATTCGGAGCTGAGAGCGAGGGGAAAGCTGTTTTTCATACATTCTGTCTTGTAGGATGACTATGGAGAGTGTTTCAGCTACATGGTGGGTTAATGGGCTATTGTGGGGCCCTGACAAGCATTTATAGCATCATCATAATGCGAAAAAGCATCCCAATTCCAAACACTTGAGGTACCCTGGAATTTATGAGTTGGATACTACCTATATCCGCACACCGATATTTACAGCTCTTTTAGCGTGCGATAGCTCACACGGTCATTATTACCACTGACATCTGTGTTTTTGCTGAAGGGAGGGCAGAATGAGAGAAGAAAGCTGAGAGAGGGAAGAACAAGGATAGGGAAGGAAAGGGAGAATGTGCATACCCTCCTAAGTGGGTTTCCCAGGGTGGGGATATCTGCCCCTGCCCATCACGTGGTCTTCAGATCTCCAACGGTGCTCCGCTCTACGTTCTGACCTCACAGTCAGGGCACTATCCTGTAGTTCATCATTTTGCAGGATGGCAGTGATTGGGAACTCTGCTAGGAAATTGATCACCTCTGTCACAATTGTCACTGTAAAATACCTCCCTTTATCTTCCTTGAGTGCGGACGTTCTTCCTTTCCACCGTATGGTTCCCTTTCTGCCCACCTGCTGTGGGGCCACGGGGTCATCACTGGAGGGGTGCCTGATGGGCCCCTGGTACACCTACTGGTTTTGTCCTGCAGTGACATGTGACCTCTCCTCCTTGGCACTTTGAAGACCTGTGCAATTACCTTCTGTCTGTGAGGTGAACTTCCTAGGCAACTAACTCACCTGTACAAGCACAGAAGGTTGTTTGGAGAAGCATAGGAAGAACTACCACTTATAGAATATCCCCATGTGCTAGGCACTGCATTCAGTGCCTTCTCTGTTTTATTTCATTTGATTTGCAAAAGAGATGCCAGAAAATTATAGGTATTTTCATGTCCCTCTTATAGGAACTTGTCCAAGCTCTCAGATCTCCAGGAAGCCAATCTAACCTTAAAGCTCAGATCATTTTTTTTTCTCTAATATTTTTTGTTGGTTTTTAATGAGCCTGTGTGTTCAGTCAGTTTCCCCAAGCTTTTTTGAAGCTTGAGAGCCCCTCAGCCAGTGCAAACCTCTCTGTTTGCTATGGTACCAGACTTTCTATCCTTAGAAATGGAGTTTGAGATTAAAATTTCTTCTAGCTAATATGACAGTCCTAAACCTCGTGTGAATTGTGGTCTTTTGTTTGAGATAGGTAAGCTGGTGGTGAAACGAAGAACAGCGCAATGAAAAAAATAGAGGCTTTGGGAGCTCAGGGGGTCAAGGAGCCTGGAGAGGGACATTTGTGGAGCCTCTGTGCTCCCAAGGACCAGGAGACTGGGTTTGATGCCGTCCTAGGAGATAGGAAAGTACTGAATGTCCAGAGTTACAGGGAGGAGGCCATGGAGGAGAAGAAGAGGGGACTTATAAAAGGGGAAGGGAGAGATCCTAGGGTAAGCTCTACCCTCATTACATTTTTCCTATGTCTGGCATTGGCCATGACCAATCTCATTGTCACAAAAGGTCAGACCCTGACTAGCATTACCCAGTGCTATGACCTACAGCAATTTACTAGCCACTGTGAACCCCAGATTCCTCATCCAGAAAGAGGAACCATATTTTTCCCTTGTAAGATTGCTATGACATAAAGAAGGAAAAAAAACCTGAAAAAATGCAAAACAGTTCTTAGTACTTAATACATAGTAGAGATTAGTGTGGTCTCTTTTCTTCCTCTTTATCCTAGTCTTTTATAAAGCTTCACAAACTTTGGTTCTCAGAGAAGATGTTAAGGCTCCATTGTGTTGGAGAACCAGATTAAAACTGAGACTCTTAGGATATCTGACACATTGGGGTGCCTAGGTGGCTCAGTGGGTTAAAGCCTTCTGCCTTCAGCTCAGGTCATGATCTCAGGGTCCTGGGATCGAGCCCCGCATCGGGCTCTCTGCTCAGCAGGGAGCCTGCTTCCCCCCACCCACCCCACCCCCACTCTGCCTGCCTCTCTGCCTACTTGTGATCTCTCTCTCTCTCTCTCTGTCAAATAAATAAGTAAAATCTTTGAAAAAAAAAAAAAAGATATCTGACCCATTTTCACCCCCATGAGAAATCAGAGGACTACTGAGACCATCTTCCTTACCCCGAACTGCTCATGAGCTCTGCCTCCTGCCTGAGCACCCCGTTCTTACTTATCAAGCTCATCAAAGGACAAAGGCACATTCTCCACTTCCCTCTCTTTTAATCTATCACATGGAGGAAATAAATGGTTATTAATAGAAGCTGATGACTGTCAATGTTTGTTCACCTCACTTACCCCATTAAAGAGTCAAATGTATTATTAGTAGTAAAACACTTTCCAAAAAGTAGCATATGAACTTGAAGATTCTCCTCAGACACATTTACACACTAGTTTGGACGAAATAATAGGTCACACACTCTTTGCAAAATACCTGAAATGGGTAATGGATGATAATTCAAGTTTTTCTAAATGCCATGAGCTCATCCTATAGCTGGGCGTATTAGAGCATATTTGTCCCTGAGGTTACTTTTAACCTTAACCTTGGGACAGTTCTAACTAAAGGGAGCAACTTTAGTGTTTGACACTTGTTGTTTAGCTAAAACCAATTTGCTTTTTTCAAAACAATTCATTATCCCACACTGCACTTTTTTATACTCCCCAATTAAATGGAAAATCTATCTTTCATAAAAGTTAGAAATTATGTCCAATGAAAATCCGACATTTTAATGGTTTTCCACAGATTAAAATTGTAGAGTTCTCAATAAACCCTGATTTACTGATGTTGGCTATAAAATGGTTATTGCTGTTAATAAAGCCTGTAAATCTTAACAGGTTATATTTGCCTTGGACAATAAAACTTGCCATAAAGGCTTAGTGTCTAAGGCTAATTCTGCTCACATCAAGGTAAACAGCCTACTCAAAATAATTCAGTGTCTTTGAGAATTAAGGCCCCAAAGCTAAGCAACTGGCAGATTCTAGCCTTGAGCCATTGCAGGCCAGGCAGTATTCTTATTGTTATCTCACCAAGGAGTCAAGACAGTGCTGGAATTAGAAAATTCAAGGTCGGGGGACTTAGCGCAGTGTGGGTAAGGAAAAGGTTCCCTTCTTTCCACTAGGCACCAAATCACTTTTGTCATTGACTGATCACTAGGTTGGAGTGATTGTTTAACAAGGGGAGGTTCCAGGAGTGGATGAAAGAATGTATTTTCTGTGTCATCAGGTGTGTCAGTCATACAAGTGTAAGAAGCCAAATTTGTTGGTGGAGGGTTTAGGAGGGGAGGCAGGGGCAGGGATTTGGGGGCAAGAGAGCCTTTCCTTTCCAGATGCCCAGGTGGAAATCAAAGGTATTTTGAGAAGCTCTATTAATCTTGGTACTTTTGGACCATTGGACACGTTTTCTTATATTTTTGGCTCCCCTTTCTAAGGTAAAAGACAAAAAAAAAAAAAAAGTGGATTGTCCAGTCTTCTTTGTGGTTAGTCCCCCATGAGTCTGGTGTTCTTGAGCAGATCGGGTGGAGAGATGAACAGTGTCACGCTCTTTGAACTGTCAGGACATTTCCAAGTGACTCTCCCTTTCCCTACGGTGTGCTTGAACATTTTCCCTGGCTGCACCTTGGCCTGGCACTTCGGCCTCCTGGAGGCTCTGGATACTACTCATATATTTTTCATCAAGTCCTTTCCTGCATACACAAGCCAGAACAGAGTTTGTTGTTTGCACTCAAGAATCCTGACTATTAGAGTGCATCTAACATGTCTTTAAGGATGCCTTTGCCCCGTACCTCCAAGTGACCTTTGGAATAAAGCAAGTCACTGCGAGCTAAAGTTATGGGACGTTAATATCTTTTTTCTTTATCTGCAAAATAATCGTTATCTGCAAAAGTTATGGGATGTTCCTATCTTTTTTCTTTATCTGCAAAATAATTTATCTCTCATTATTCCTGATGTATAAACAGTGAAATCCACATCCTGTCTATGACTTGTTTTAATAACACTGCTCAGACTCATGCCAGACAGTTTTTGAGGCAGAAGCCCTTTACCCTTATCCCCTGTGAGGGTATTTTTAATGAAAGGTTCATTTGTTTCAAATGTGTTCATTGGCATAAAACCCAGGAGAGAATCTTATGACATTGAACTGTTTAATACAAGAATCACTAGACTATTGTATTTAACCTCAATCAAACAGACTATGAAATGAGGACTTTATTTTAAAAATAAGATTCTTAATAATTCACTAGAGAAATGTTAAGTGAGATGCCCAAGTTCTGAAGCAATGGACCTCAGGTATAAATAATTAATCTAATTTGGTGCAGCCAAAACAGAATGTCTAATAGTCCAGATAAACTTTGCTTTGAGGAGACTGACAATGAGGACCTTTGCAGAAAGCCACATTTGATTAGAATGTATAATATTGTAATAGAAACCTAATGGACTCTTAAGAAAAGAGAATGTTGAATTGATTAAATACTAGTAATTAAGCGCCAGTAAATTACTTCTCTAAAAACATTTCTGCTAAAAAAAAAAAAAAATGTCATAGGAGGAGAGATGGGAAAATGAGGTTAATATAAGTTATTTAAGAAGTGACTCTCTCTAGCCCAAATACTCTCATGGTTAAAACTGGTCCTTAAGTAAATATTATTAATGTACTGACTTTTACCACATCCTTATCTGGGAGGCTCTTTCCTTACTGAGGAACAAAAGGAGAAAAGACATCTGACGTTCCTAATTTGTATTTCTTTTCTTCTTTTCTTCTTCTGTATTTCCTTGGAAGATAGAACTGCATTTCTCAAAAGCAAGGGCAGGGACCCACAATGAGTTTGCAAAGGTTGCCTGGTTGCTGGTCTCGCCTTCCTTTTTCTTTTTCTCTTCATCTCCCCGGTTAACTCCACACACTCCATGTCTTTCTTACCAAGCACTACCCTCTGTCATTCACGGTCCTATCTCTGTGTCTCCCCAATTTCTCCTTGCCTGGAATGCCCATGACCTTCAACATCTATCTATAGCGTGCATGGTCTATGAGATCCGTTTTAACCCAGGCAGTTTCTGACTCCTACCTTGACTATCCCAGCTGACACTGAGCTCTCTTAGTTAGAGACCCCTAATCTGATTGGTGTGGACTGCTCAAGGAAGGGCAGCATTTTCTCCTTCCCTCTGATGACTTGTAGTGCATATTGTTTTGAACATTTTGTTCTTTCTGCCCAGCCCACTTCCTCTGTATTTAACTTTTCATGACAGTTTGTCTTATCTCCTCAAGGTAATTCCCCTCAGGATGGGAAATGCAAGTTAGATTTTTCAGTGTCCTTTCCCACCCCTCTTAGCAGATAACACAAATGCACCTGGGAATATAGCAGATACCCGGCAAGTGTTTGTGACTTAATGGATGAGTATTTACACAATGGTTGTATGGTACATTTAAGAATAAACTCCTTTTTTGGGGACGGGGGCGAGAGTCAGAGGGAGAGGAAGAGGAAAAGAAAGAATCTTAAGTGGACTCCATGTTCAGCAAGGAGCCGATGTGGGGCTCTCTCTCCTGACCCTGAGATCATGACCTGAGCCGAAATCAAGAGTCAGACACTTAACCAACTGAGCCACCCAGGTACCCAAGAATAAACTGTTAAATTTAAGCTATCACTTTAAAATTTACATAGATTTTCACATATATTGACTCATTGGATTCTTAAAGCTACAGTTCGTAGGTAGGCAAATATAGCAGTATCTCTGTTATTTATTTATTATTGAACTGTAGTTGACCTAGAATATTATCTTGGTTTCAGGTACATGACATAGTCATTCAACATTTGTATACATTAGGAAGTGATCTGTGCTATAAATCTAGCTGCCATCTGTCACCATACAAAGGGGTTATATATTACTATCTCCCTATGTGGTATGTATCCTTGTGCCTTATTTATTCTATAACTGGAAGTTTGTACCTTTTAATCCCCTTCCTTGATTTTGCCCATCATCCCACTGCATCCCCTCTGGGAAACACCAAACTGTTCTCTGTATCTATGAGTCTATTTCTGCTTTGTTCATTTGTTTTGTTTTGCTTTAGATTTCATGTATAAGTGAAATCATACAGTATTAGTTTTTCTCTATCTTATTTATTCTCTATTATATTCTATAATATATATTATAGATATATAAATATAATATATATATTATATATTTATTCTGTATTCTCTTATTTATTCTCTATCTATACTTATTTAGCTTAGCATAATACCTTCTGGGTCCATCCATGTTACCACAAATGGCAAGATTCAGTTTTTTTTAACGCCTGAGCAATATTCCATTGGATGTATGTGTATATATAGATATATACACATATGTATAATATATGTGTGTATATATATGTATATGTATTATGTATATGTGTATATGTATATATACATGTACATACACATATACCACATCTTTATCCATTTATCTATTGGACACTTAGGTTGTTGCCTTATCTTGGCTATTGTGAGTGATGCTGCAATGAACATGGAGGTACATATATCTTTTCAATTTAATCTTTTTTCCTTTGGATAAATACCCAGAAGTGGAATTGTTGGGTCAAATGGCAGTTCTATTCTTAATTTTTTGAGTAACCCCCACACAGTTCTTCCTAGTTGCTGCACCATTCTGCATTCCTACCAACAGTATGTGGGGGTTTCTCCACATCTTCTCCAAGACTTGTTCTTTCTTGTCTTTTAAATAATACCCATTCTAAGAGGGATGGAGTGATACCTCATTGTGGTTTTGATTTGCATCTTCCTGATAGTGAGTGGCGTGTAATGTCTTTTCATGTGGGTGCTGGCCATCTGCATCTCCTTTGGAAAAATGCTTACTCAAGTCCTCTTAGCAATTTATATTTGGATTGCTTTCATTTTGTTTTTTTGTTTGATGCGATTGTGTGAGTTCTCTTTTTATTTTGCATATTAACCCCCATCAGTTATATTATCTGCAAACATGTTTTCCCATTCAGTAGGTTGCCTTTCCATTTTGTTCATAGTTTCCTCTGCTGTGCAAAAGCTTTTGAGTTTGATGTAGTCCCGTTTGTTTATTTTTGCTTTTGTTGCCTTGGCTTGAGGAGACAGATCCAAAAAAATATTGCTTAGACCAATGCCCAAGAGCTTACTGCCCATGCCTTATTCTAGGAGTTTTATGGTTTCTGGTCTTACAATCTAGTCTTTAGCCCATTTTGAGTTTATTTTTATATATGATGTATGAAAGCGGTCCAGTTCCATTCTTTTGCATGTAGTGGTCCAGTTTTCCCAACACCACTTATTGAAGAGACTTTTCCCTATTATATGTTCTTGCCTTCTTTGGTGAAGATTGACCATGTATGCTTGGATTTATTTTTGGACTGTCTATTTTATTCCATTGCTCTTTGTTTCTGTTTTGTGCTAGTTTTGATTACTATAGCTTTGTAATATAGTTTGAAATCTAGAAGTGTATAATACCTCCAGCTTCATTTTCTTTCTTGAGATATCTTTAAGACAGCTATTTGAAGTCTTTTGGAGTTCCATACAAACTTTAAGATTGTTTATTCTAGTTCTATGAAAAATTCCATTGGTATTTCAATAGGGATTGCATTGAATCTGTAGGTTGTTTTGAGTAGCATGGACATTTTAACAATATTAATTCTTCTCGATCCATGAGCATGGTTATTTTTCCACTTATTTGTGCCATCTTCAATTTCTTTTATCAATGTCATAGTTGTCAGAGTACAGGTCTTTTACCTCCTTGTTTAAATTCACTTCTAGGTATTATACCGTTTTTTATTCACTTGCAAATGAGGCCATTTTCTTAATTTCTCTTTCTGAGAGTTCATTATGCAATGACTCTATTTACAGTCATTTATTCCGATATAAATTAGTGCAGAAACTACTATATAGCTAACATTTATTTTTTTTTTTCTCCCCAGTGTCCATATCCCTATCCACTCCCCCACCTCCCAGCAACCCTTAGTTTGTTTCATGAGTTTAGGAGTCTCTTATGGTTTGTCTCCTTCCCCATCCCATCTTGTTTCATTTCTCTTCCCCACCCCCCCATAACCCCCTGCCCTGCCTCTCAAATTCTTCATATCAGAGCGATCATGTGATAATTGTCTTTCTCTGACTGACTTATTTCGCTTAGCATAATA
>CM052800.1:152815960-152853327 GCA_028533885.1 Nasua narica | reverse complement strand
CTCTTGATGGCTGCATAGTATTCCATTGAATATATATACCACATCTTCTTGATCCATTCATCTGTTGATGGACATCTAGGTTCTTTCCATATATAGCTAACATTTATTGCATATACACTCTAGGCCAAGCACAGTTCACCGAATCTTCCCAAGAGCTCTCTGAGATAGATGCTAATAATCTGCCAGTTTTATAAGTAGGGAAACTGAGGCTCAGACAGCCCTAAGCACTTTACTGGAGGACACAGTTACTAAATGATTGACCCAATGATTGAACCCAGATAGCCTGGCTTCTGAGCCTATTCTTTTAAAAATCCATCTGATGAAGCTTCTCTGTGTGTTGGACATGACCCGCTGAGTACCAGCTGAGTAAGATCCATGCCGGCATTAACTAGTCCACAGTCTCATTTCATGCATATTCAGCTAGAAGTATTAAGGTAAGATGATGGCATTTGTAAATATATATGAGCGTGCGCAGTCGCAAGCCTACTGCTTTTCCTCCATGTTGCTCATGTCTGTGAGTACAGGTCTGAGCCTTACTGCTCCTCAGTTGGGGTTAAACCCCATCACTTGATGGCATTGGAATCTGCATTCAATCTGCATTGTGTTCAAGTTCTAGAGAGGGTTTTGCAGAGTGGCTCAGTGCCAGGGAAACTTTGAGCAGGCTTCAATGGGGTGCGAAAACCCTACTAACAGACTCGCTCTTTATCCTCTCCATTTTTTTTTCCTCGACAGGAAATTACATCCTTTATCCTTTCAGAAATATAAAATTTGCATATTGTGTTTAAGGTTTCTCAGATTGGGAGAAGCAGCAAATGGATCAAGAGGGAAGGCGGTTTGGAGTTAAAATCGGAAGGCTGGCAATCCATCAATCGGTAGTAAAAAAAATTTAAAGAAAAACACATAAGGAAAGGAAATGTATGATTTCTAAATTAACCTAATGAAGGCAGAGAGCTATTTCTCTGTCCTGCACCTTTTTTCACAGTTTAGCAGCAATAAACAGTCTTTATATCTTGAGTTATGCAGATGTAAAAGCAGTCTGGGAGGCCTCCACATAAAGCTGCGGTTCTGTAATTCAGCAGTAATGCTCTATGGGCACGAATCAGGAGCTCCGTCCCAGTCCTGCTGAGACAGCATGGATTTTCATGTTTCTGGGAAGCACGGCGCACACCCTCTTTGTTTGTAGGCAGACCTTATGAAAACAGAAACAGTCAGCCGCTACCCTATCTGCCTCTCCGGGTGATCTTTTGCCACGATCGCAAATCCTGCCCGCTGTCTGTAGGGTCTGTTTGGGGGAAACAGTGCTGTCTTCTGTAATGCCTTTTGTTTTTGGTTAACCGTGGGCAACTAGAAGGTACATCAGCCCCTGCTGCGGGCCGTCTTTCACGTAACTGCCCGTAAATTAGAGCGTGCCCATTTCGGCTTCACAGGGCAGAGACATGCCGACCAAGCACCTGCCTGCAGGTACCGCTGAGCTACACCCCGCTGACCTGACTGCAGCTGCGCTTCAGTTCCAGAATCTGTGCCTGCTGAAAGAAGCCTCGATGGCCCCTTTCACCGCACTGCACAACACTTCAACTTCTCCACCTTGCAAGATCTAAAAGAGCTGTGATCTGTCCCATAGAGCAGTGTTATTAGTTTCAGTGCAGTGAGAGTGGCTTATTGAACCTTGGTTTTATTTCTATCAGTTAAACTTCCAAGAAAAGAAAAGAAAAGAAAAATACCCCGCCATGGTGAATTTTGATTTAAACATAAAAAGGTCTTTCTCGACTCTGGTTTAGCTAAATTGGACCTGTTCCTTTAACGGTTGATCCAGTATCGACTTAGAGATCTGGCCGTCAGCCCTTCCAGCAGGCTCTCTGTAGACACGTACGTGTGTTACTCGTGTGCACTATTCCTCACCCTCTGTGCACTGCCGGCCCCGGCGCCCGTTCGTTACAAGCGCTGTTTTAAACCTTGATTTCCGTGTGTGGGAAATGTCAGACGAACGAATCATATGCTGACTCAGCAGTACCATTTGGCGATCACCTTCAGAAAGCACCTCCGGCATCCCACTGCAGGGAAGCGAAACAACAGACCAGTGTCATACCCCGCAGATTTGACAGGAGCGGTCGCTCTGGGGCAGCGGTTCCGTAGGAGGCTAGGCGGCCAGTTTAATCTTTCCTTTTCACATTGTCATCTGTGCACTGCCTGAAATGCCATTGTTAGAGATCTGGGTAGGTTTAGAAGGGGTAAAGTATTATGTGGTAACGGACGTTGAACTTTGGCCTGGGGGGGAAAAATGTGTCTCTTTCTTCATAGCGTGGGAACTCACATTCTTATTTTTTTTTTTTTAAAGATTTTATTTATTTGACAGAGAGGAGAGAGATCACATGTAGGCAGAGAGGCAGGCAGAGAGAGAGGGGGAAGCAGGCTCCCTGCTGAGCAGAGAGCCCGTAGCGGGGCTCGATCCCAGTACGCTGAGATCATGACCTGAGTCAAAGGCAGAGGCTTTAACCCACTGAGCCACTCAGGCGCCCCTCACATTCTTATTTTTAATTAAATCGTTCAGGCAACAGGCAGCAGGAATTGGTGCTCTAGAAGGCTAACACTAAAAAGGATAACAAAGCTAATGGGGAAAAGAAACTCCAAAGTGGAGATGGGAGCTAAACATGATGGATTGTGTTCATATGCCACGTCATTCGGTATTGTGTTTCGCCAAGGTTAATGGACTCCCCGTTAATGATCATTCTCGTTGGTTACCATGTACGGAGGACCACATGGCAGGCTCTCGGCTGTAGGCACTACCGTCTGTCATCCTATTTCATTCTCTCAACTGAATTATCATTTCCATTTTATAGATGTAAAAACTGAGGCTTAAGGGAAGTTACTGCCCCAAAATTCCTCGGACAGTAAGGGGCCACGTTCTCTTTGATTACAGAGCCCAAATCTTGAGATAACCCAACAGTGTCTCTTGTTACTGACCATACGCCATGCATTTGGTAAGCAAGGAAAAAGAGATCCCAGCAGGGACGTGTCTGATGCCAATATTGAGTCCTTTCGATCATATCACCGTACCCACCCATGTGTGCTGGGCCAGCTTCGTGGTACCGGGTATCAGAGCCTGACTTTAGAACAACTCATGCACAGTCTCTTGTGTGGTCTAACACAGCTTTAGTCTTTTCCTACTTTCATAGATGACTTCTTTGCCTCAAGGCATACAAGAGTATATGAGAGATGGTCTTTATTCTTGATTAGCTCCAGCATCCAATAGCTGGGATAAATATGTAAATAACTATCTAAGACCGTGTACTCCCTGTAAGAATAACAACAATAAAATAGGTGTATAATTTTTTCTGTTGGCGAGTGGTCGACCAGGACTTGGCAAAATCTAATTCCCATACAGGTTTTTGAAGAATGAGGAAGGGATCATTGCGGGGACCCTCAGAGAGCAAGATAAGCTTGGTCAAAGGCACACAGCTATGAAATAGCCTGCTTGGCCAGGAAGCCCAGTTAGTTTTGATTTGAGGCAGCCTAAAGAACACGTAGGAGAATGACTGGGATGGAAACTCTAGGTCATAAGGAGGGGTCAGATCAGAGGAAGCCTTGGCTGCCATCCTGAAAAATGGATGTTTTGCTCATAAGTCTTGGGGAGCCCCTGAAGGATTTGAATCAGAGAAGCGAGACACCAGATTTATTTGCTTGTTTTCGCAGCGTCCATATGATTTTTTAGTTCAAGGACCCCATAACGAGACTGTAACAGGGAAGCCTGTGGGAAGTTTTAAATACATGTGTGTCTGTGTCATTGTGGGAGCTAGCTTTTTCAAAACTACTTATTTGTACTTAATGGGAAACTGGCAGAAAAGTCTCGAGAGTGGGAATAGGAAATCCATAGCAGAAGCCTGCTTTTGGTGGTACCCTGACCACCATCCCGGCCTCCACCGCCCCAGCCTCCACTGCCCGGGCAAGTAGCCGGCCTGTCTTTCCAAAGCCTCTTGTCATTCCTGCAGGTGGAAAGAAGTGCAGGCAATGGAGACTTCTGGTGCCTCTGAGCACGAGGGCCTAGATTCCCTTCGTTCACACTGCACAGCTTACCTAACAGGGGCCCTCCCCTTCCCTGCTTCAGAGCAAAAGTGGCATCTGAAGGGAGGGGTCGCTAACTTCATGTCGGTAGATGCCCGAGCTCCGGCCCTTTGCCTCTCTATTCAGCGTGGGCTTCCCGAATGATCTGACAAAGCCTTTGAGGTATCCTTTACCTCCTTTGTACTTGCTCCGCATTTCCCTTGAAACGTGCTGAGCTCCTTCTGTTTGCCGGCGACTTTGAGCCCATTAGAGGCCTGTGCGCAGCTCCGGCTTTTCAGGCTGTCCCACATCGTTAGGGTATTTCGCTAAAGCCCAGGTTTCAGGGCAGACAAAGGACAGTGGAGTGTTGTCATTATTGTTTCCAGGACGCAGGTCTTTTCATCCAGATAATGTGGATATCCTCTCAAAGGTTCTTTGGAACAGCAGTCGTGGAAAGAGCTTTTGTTTTCTCTCAGATTACCGCTGCAACTCCTCATGTGAAGTGAGTTTCTCCTCATATCCTCCCCTGTCCCCATTGTCTCAGTTACCCTTTGCATTTGCTTTTGCCCCATATGCATTTGTTCAGTAGGGCTTTATTCAGTCAAGTCTCCTCATGCTATTATGGCTTACCTCCCTCCCTGCATTTAGAGTGCAGGGACCATTATTCCTTTGATTTGCCTGCTTTAAAGTCTCAGATCTGCTTCTAATTCACTTCTGTACCTGGGCCTCATCATGCTCTTATTACTGGGTTTTCATCCTGAGTTTGCTGGTTTTTCTTGACTTTCTGGTTCCCAGAAGCCACTATGGGTCCTGAGGCAATGGAGGATAGCTTCTACAGATTTTATTTTTATTTATTTGACAGAGAGAGAGAGATCACAAGTAGGCAGAGAGGCAGATGAGCAGAGAGCCTGATGTGGGGCTCGATCCCAGGACCCTGAGATCATGACCTGAGCCGAAGGCAGAGGCTTTAACCCACTGAGCCACCCAGGCACCCCAATGGAGGAGAGCTTCTATCAAAGATAATTCCTTTCTCTTTTCTGGGACTGGTCACTCAGTACTTAACACTGCCCCAGACCCAGAGGAGCATAGAACAGAGTGGGGTTCTCGGCCTGATCATTGTTCACATTTGGAGCCTGATACTCCTTTGGGGAGGCGCCCTGCTCCGCGGGGGATATTGCGTGGCATTCTTGGCCCCGACCCATTAGACACTAGCAGCACCTCGACCCTCACACCCCATTCTGTGACCACCAACAATGTCTCCAGACCTTGCCAGATGTCGCTCCTCGTTGAGGATCCCTGAGACCCGGAGTTCTTGCTGAAGGTTAGAATCCCACTAAGATGGTCTGCACAGCATCTAATCTACTAGCTGCCATATTGCAGGTGCTCTGTAATTTTTTCTTGGACTGAGCCCAGCATCAACTCACAGCTGTTCACGTATGCCTGCTGGCCTGTGATTACGTGGAGGCGTATCCATCATGCCATATCCATCTCCATAGCCCGCTCCCGGCGTAGTACCTAGCAGGGTGATAGGCACTCAGGAGGTGTATATCAAGGGAATGCTTAAATGGAAAGAGTGAGCAGAGAGCTCCAGGGGAAGTGATTGTTAGATTTTGCTGGTTACTTGAGGAACTACACGTCCTGGTGGGCATGAGCTGCATAGTGAAGGGTGAGGTGGTGACCATATGCAAGAAGAGACAGGTAAAGAGGAAATCAGTATGAGGAGCACACTGAGTGAGGCAGCTGTAAGTAAATTCTATTCCCTAAAGAGTGGTCATTGCCTACACTCTGTCTCTATGCCTCGGGTAGTCCAATTTCACTCACATGGGGGAAAAAAAAAAGAAAGAAAAAGCCACATCACACAACTGTGGATTGCGTCTGTGGATTTAAACTGGTGGCTCAAAAATGTACACCCTGGATGAATCCTGTCAGGCCCCTCCCCTGCAGAGGAACTCCCCTCAGAGCAGAGAGGCTGCTGACGACCCCAAAAAGGTACACAGCAGGGAGGAACACGTGTTCCTGGAGTGTGTGCCTCAGTGTCCACGAGGGCGGTCCCTTCAAAACCCAAGATGTCCCCCATCATCCTGTAGCTCCTCTTGACATGACAGTAGAGGGAATGTGATGTGGGTCCCGCATCCCCTTCTCAGCCTCATAACTAGGAAAAGTTAAAATCCCTTGGAGTTTCTTTAAATGGAGCGATTACCTTTCCTATTTGAAAGGCAAGAGATGGGGGGGAGAAAAAGTCTTTTGAAGGTCTCTTAAAATCCAAGGGAGGCATTATTTACTATCAGCATATTATTTAAAAGGATGTATCTTGGAATCATAAGTCAAGCAGGTACAGCTTAATCCAAGCCCCGTCTTTTGTTACCTGCATGACCTTGGGCTAATTCTATAACCCTCTTGAATTTCAGGGCCCTCGTATGCAAAATGAGATAATGCCTCATAAGGGTACTGTGAAGATTGACTTAAATAATATCTTCTAGCATTTATTTTGATTCTTAGCACATAGCACAGTCAATGGCTATTGTTATCGGTTATTGTACTATTAGGTAATAGAATCTATTATTGCCATATATATATATTTTTTAATTTTTCCTTTTGTTCATAGCTTACCACTAGCAAGTTTGAGGAACTAGGTCTGCCTCTGTGTTTCTTTCCCACTATAACGTGTTCCGATGGAAGGTCGTGTTGAGATTTGCCTTGATTATTCCATCTTCCTAAAACCCCATGGTCCAACCTCACCCCCGCCCCACTGAACTAGAATAGTTCATCATATTGCAGGCAGGGCCAATGCGTTCTTTCCAAGCCATCACGATCCCTCTCGACTTTTAGGGATGTAACAACTGTTGGAATCGTGTTTTCTCAGTGACAAATCCATTTACTTTCTAAGTAAAACAATGAAGAATGTGAACAACTTGATTATGTCATTGGAAGTGCTCTGTACCAGTCAAGGTGGAAGACCCAGAATCAATATGACTAATGGATCCAAGCTCTAGGTGATAGAGTCAGCAAAAAGGATAGATTATCACTTCCCCATGCCTCCTGGATGGTAATTTCTTCCCGCCGCGTGCTCTGTGATCGCCAGCGCTGTGCTCTCCGTAGTGGCCGTCAGCCCAACCGCAAGCCAAGACAGAGAAGCACTTGGTCAATACATCCAGGGTGTCAAGCTTTGAGTCATTTTTATGTTTGTTTGTTCCCCTTATTACTTTCTTTGGCTGAGTAAAATCTCTATTACTTTGGGCTCAGGAATGGAGAGTGTGGCTGTGAACACCCAAGGCGTACATTTTATTTTATTTTTATTATTTTTTGTGATGACTTCATTATTCCCCTCTGCCTGAGTTTTTCCAAAATTGTTTTTTCCTCCCTTCCTCTCTCTTTCAACATCCTCTTCTTTGGCTTCGCCATTTCTTCATTCGAGCCACACGGTAGCGAGCTTATGCCATTGCTTGGCCTCTCTCTCCAGAGCAGTGAATGGTTCCATTTAATGAATTTCACAGACTGGTCAAATTATGCCCCTCACTCCTGTTAAAGAGGAGGGACTGGCCGATTGTTGCCAACTTTTAACTATTTCTTGTTTTTTTTTAGGGAAGGACATTATGCTTTCATAATGGCCCCTTTCCATAACTGTCATTTCCTTTAGACAAGGACATTGAAAAACAACGTGCAATCTAAGAATTACACATTTTAGATAAATTTTGCTTTGTAAATAATTCATCATACTGGTCTCATTTGACAAAACTAAAAAAAAAAAAAAAAAGTCATTCTAGATGATGCATTATGTGAATGATGTACGTCCCCGTCCTCACGAAACACTGGTGGGAATAGTACTAGAGGTCATCGAGAGCAACAGTTGAAGATTCCTTTTCCTCTAACCAGTTCCTATGCATTATTCTCATTTTCAGGAGTACCGCTCTAAACATTTTGTTGACGTGTTTGCGATGAAATCATCACTTCCCAGAGGAGAAATTCTTTTCCACTTGCATTAAAAGCCGCACGTCAGAGTTTAGTTTATGTAAATATGCACGGGGACGTCACATCAAGCAGAGCCCATTAAAGTCCCAAGCCCGTGCATGGTACACTTGTTACCTGCGTGAACACAGATTTTCCTCTAAATTGGATACAGTGCACCATTCCTTCACAACATACAGGACCTATGTTTGTTTTGCCTTTGCATTTGCATCTTGTACATTCATTAACAAATGGCCTGAGCTTTTGGAATCCACAGACCCTCCTTCTGATAGTCACTGGCTGTGTGATCTTGGACAGATTTCCTTTCTCTAAGCTGATTTCTCCCCTGGTGGAAATGAAAGTGGCAGTAATGCCCACCTCTGGGTGGTTCTAAGATTTAAATGAAAGAAAGTATGTAAGAATGACAGTACCCTGCCTGGCACATAGCTTGATGGGGTACACATGCATTCCCTTACTCTTTTTCATTTAACTTGGGAGCACTTTTTTGGGGGAGGACCTAAATGGGGCATCTTCAAACCATTCACGGTCTCTCTCCACATTAACTAATTGCCGTGTTTCTTCCCTCTCCACAGTCAGCCCAGCTGTTTTGAGTCACATTCCATATATGTATTTGACGACATTAAACCTCCTTGTTAATTTATTCATTAAAATAGGGCCTTTTCAATTACGGGAATGTTAATTATTATTTATCACGCCTTAATTATTGTAATCGACCACACGCTTATTTTGAGTGTGTGTGTGTGTTTCAAACCCCCAGTCTGTGAACATCCGCTTCTGATGGCCTTTTATCTGTGTTCTCCCATCACCGGTTCATTCCCAGCCCTGACGGGGCTCTCCGCGGTGATGCGCGGCACAGCTGCTTTACCGACAGACATAAACTTGCCTTCATTTTTGAGTGTTCTGCAGAGGTCGGTAGAGTATTATAAAATATCTTTAAAACTCTATCACTTGAAAAAAATGTTAGGAATGTGCCTTTCAGATACTCTTTTATCAAATGTTTAACACAGGGTTTGGCACTTTAATGGGATCTCCTCCGTGTTCTCGTGGATATCTACATAAACACTGATGGTTTATTTACTACTGTAGCTTTTAATGGAAATGTAAAATAATTTCTCTTCTGGGCAGTACTGATTTCATTGCAGACACATCAACAAAATGTGAAATCCACATAAAAAAGCAAAGTTGGAAATATCACTAAAGCTAGGAGAGTCATTGCTGCATATTTTAGGTGGGCTAGTGTATTTATGGTTCTTGTACACATACTGTAAAATGTAATGTGGCAGGATTGCTATATTGTAATAAAACAATGTGGTGCTTGCTGAAGAAAAAAAAAGGGGGCTGGTGAATTATAGCAGTCATTGTACCTTGTTTCCCGTTATTGAAAATGGAGTATGATTATTAAATGTGTGCAGTGTGCATTTTACACACTTAGTTATAGATCTTGGTTTTTATGTGTGCCTGGAATATCAATATTTGCTTTACTTTTAAGGAACATTAGTTACAAATACAATAAGTGCGTTTCATTTTTCATCGAAGACATACCAGCTTCAGTTCTAGAGTCAGAGTGTGCAATATGTCTCGATGATTATTGATCTAAGAGCCCCGTTGAAAATAAGCAAGACTGGTTTTGTAATAAGCAAACACGGGTGCCACTACTGCTCTCTGAAACCCATGAAACTGGAGAGAGTGGCAATAAATAAGAGTTTAATTAAATTGCTCCCTGGCAGATAGCAGGACTGTCTTTCAGCTGTGGTTTAGAACCTGTGGGGTCTCTTTTTTTCTCTTGATATATGTGTGGCATTCTCATTAATACCGATGGAAACCGTAGGCACTAAGGGGGCAGCTGACCCCATGTTCCATTGTGTCTGTAGAATACCTCATGGTATTTTCTCCCTTGGGCCACTCAGATGAGGGAAAAAAAAGGCAAAGGAGGAAGGAAATATCCGTGTTTAACAAAGTCTCTAGGTATAAACTCTAGGCATTACTCTCAGTCACTTACAGATGCTAAAATAATCATCGGAGTATCTTAGAAATCCTTAAAAAATGTCCACTTGCATTGTGTAGTGGGACTTAGTTTCAAATTGTAATTATAACCAAAAGATTAAAATATAGCCTCCCGTTGGAATTTAACTCCGATTAGCTATATGCATATATGTGATTATGGTGCTTGGTAAACCATGGAAACCATGCTCCTAGGCTAGAAATGAATGAAAATGATTAATTAGATTCTGTAAGGTGTTGCGTTTATAGCAGGGCACACGTAGCCTTCAGCTCATTTGGGTTCAAAGCCATCTGAAAGATAGGAGTGCTTGAAAATGATTAAAGCAGAGCTAGCAAGGTACAATTTCCACTTGCTGTGTTGCTCTCATTTTCCCTAGAGCATCGACCAGGAATACGTATCATCCAGGCATCCTCGGCATGCTAGCGAGAGATATTTCATTATTTCTCTGTATAAGTTCAAACGTTTTCAGAAGAATTCTGTCGGGCAGACCCCCATATACATGTAGAGCCCACAACTGTATATGAAACGTCCTTGCTGGTTTGTAATTGCTTGTGCGTTCACCCAGACATCGGACTTGTTGGTACTAGACATGGATTCACTTAGTAAAGTTCTGCAGACCAGCTCTGAGCACTGAACGCTCAGTACTCATAACCTTGTGGGTGCTAACTCTATGTCTATAGAAACTGATGCTCCACTCCCACTTACCCTTCAACACCCATCCACTAGGAAATGGTTAGGAAGGCAATGACCGCATTCATCTTTCTCAATTAAGTGCAGGTGAGAACAAATGTATTCGGGTATCTTTAAACTCAAAATGAAAAGAAGTGGGGAAAAAAAGCTTTCCATAGGCTCTGCCGTATTAGTCTCTTCTTCCCTAATTCTTCGTACCAGCTTTATTCACACCCTCTAGAGTAAAACCCAGTGACCTTTAAGGTAGAGTTCTGAGTTCTGAGCAATAACATTCAGACATAATCACCTAGCTTAATTAATCTAGTAATTTCTGCCCTAATTGTTTGATTCATCATCTCGCAATGACAGAGGAGCCGGGGGCGAGGGGGGGGGGTTGCGTGGGGGCTGCAGATTCTTAGTGCACTCAGGGCATCTTTATTGTATTAATTTGTCACCATTCCCCTCATAGCAGTCACACAGTCTTGTGCCCTGGTGAATAATTTATAGTGTGTGGGTCTTTTGCCTGCGAAGGCAGCCATTTTGTTTCTTTGGAGAATAACCCAAGATTTTCAAATAGTCATGATTGCAGGAAATTTTAAATGCCTTTCTCCAGTTGATATTACTTTATAAAAACAATATACTCTTCTTTTGTATTTACTGTCACTCTGTATTTTTTTTTTGAAGGAAAGGTGTCTATTTGGTCTTTTTGTGACAGATAATATCATATTTCATAGATTTTAAGATGATAGCAGTTGTAAGAAGAACCATTACTTTATGTACCACGGAAAAAAGGCCACTTTTTAATTTTAAGATGTTAACTATAAAACCTGTCCTGATTTCAGGGTGTCAAAATGAAAAGTATGCATGTATATTGTAGAATCAGAGAAATACGTACTGTGTCTACTCTAACTTTTCTTTTGTTCCTTTTCCTTAGTATTGACGCTTAGAAATTTTGCAACTCAACAGTTGTCTTTAAAAACAAAACACAAAACTCTGTATTTAGTGTTCTAGGAAATGGATCAGGTATTAGAATACTAGGTACTCCATAACCCTAGAGCAATAGGTTTTATAGGTTCAAAAAGAAGTTAGGTATATGAAGGGCATAAAGAACAAGCTTGATATCATAGACACCATGAGAAGCTAGCCTAATGCCGCATCACAATGTGAACCTTAACTCTTGTGATACAATGATTAGAAGTTTTCAACAGGGTGACCTCTTCTAGAGAATATCTGTAGATCTCCTAGAATTGGCGACTGTCAAATCTGGATAGATTTATACTAATTATCTAGAGTTTATAGAAGTGAAGAGACCAACCTTAGAATCCAAACATAGAGAAGCTCCTGTCTGGTACCTTGTCCTCCCTGTGGATATTCTTATGGATTTCTTTGGTGTAGAGATAGGAAGGATGGGGAGCAGACCAGTGGTATGGTTTCCATCCAGAACTTCTAACCCGTGCCTTTTGCGTTTGCCATTTTTCTCCCAAACTGCCAGCACTCTTTTAATAGCAAACCATTTTTTCTACTAAATAATGGCAGCAGTGTGTCGTGTTGTTTGAAATAAAAGAGTAGAAAGTTCCTGGAACATGAGCACTTTCCTACATTTTGAATCACTCGTTCTTCCCATAATTAGAAATGGGGCTGCTTTTGTTTCATAAAAGTGAATACAGATTCTGGCACGTGTTTTGTGACCTCTGTCCTCTGATGGATCGTCTCTTTAGGACAATCGTCAGTTCCCCTCTGGAGTCGTAAGAGTTTTGACCTCATTATAAATGAGGTAATCGTGTGATGCGTAGGCCCAGAGTTGTGTTGTCTTTTGGGGTAACCATAAGATTTTTGTCTGTTTTCCCTCTTTTTCCATTTCCTCTTTGAAATCAAATTATTTATTTATAATATTTTTTTACCTGGTAATCATTTCCCAGAAAATAACAAACATGTAATAGATATTTACATATGGAAAAGCTTTAATTTGGTCTTTTATTTTCTGGACTGTAATTGATTAATCCAATGAAATAAATGTAATAAATCGCTTCCCTGACAACAGACGACCTCTGGATTTTTTATACTGGACTTTAAATATTTCACACAGGAAATTTATTTTTTTATTTTATTTTATTTTTTTTATGAAAATGGAATTAGTGGTAAAGGTTTTTGTTGTTTTTTTTTTTTTTCCAGCAACTTGGACCATATACAAACACTCTTGTGTTCATTGATCTGCAGGTTTTATTTTTCTCCTGCTTGCAATTGCTCTGTGTGATCAGTGTATGATCCGGGATTAGTAGTCATTTATACGCATTCTGAGCAGCCCTGAGCTTAGAGAATAAGGCTCCCTTCCTGGCCAGTGCAGTGTTCTTTGACAGTGACTTGAATCTTCCAGAGTAGTTATCCCTGGAGTAGAGGAAAAGGCAAAACTAAGTCTTGTTAACATCCAAGAAACAGTCGTGTCCTTTTCTATTTCTGTGTCGCTCGGCCAGGGATATGATGGCAGTAAGGTATGTTTGACAGTGGTCTGGTTCTCTCTTTTGAGGGGCCACATTGCAAATTCATGTCTTAGGTAATGTCCTGGGGTTTTCGTTAGAATTTTAGGACTGCGCCATCTGATCCAATTTCTCACTCTCTCTTACCTAGTAGTTCCTAGAGAAGAAAGTAGTTAAATCTTCCCATCTAATTCAGTTACCTAGTTGAAAGTGCTACCAAAGCTATCATGATTAATTCAGAGCCAGAGCAGTTGACAAGGGGGAAAAATCTTCCAGAGGTTTGCAGACTTCATCGCTAATGCAAGCTAGGCTTCACCCAATGGCATGACTGTGGGTGCCGGGGATTCAGGACGCACACTGATGCCTTGGTGCACAGTGATCATCATCTGCGAATGAAAGCAGTTTCTCTGGATGGTGGGTCTGTGATCTCGGCTTTGTGGAAACACACAATAATTTGACCTGGAAGGCGTCTTCGAAATCCTTAGAACGTACTGCCTCATTTTATGGAAGGCGAGACGAGATCCGAGAGGCCTGATGGTTCATGCAAAGTCACACTGTTGGTCATGGTCATAGCAGACTTTCAACATAGCTCCTCTGGCTCCTGGTAGAACATTCCTTCAGCTGCAGTGTGCATTGCTAGATGGCCCCCCTGCCCACTCTTAGGAAGTTGTTGACCCAGTTCCTTCAGACCCTTAGGTGGCAAGCCTCATTTGGCGTTGTCCCTACAACACAGTATGGACTGGTGGAATTATAGTTAATCGAAGCCCAGAGTGCCTTGTGTGTTCATTTCCACAGCAAGTAGTCTGAGCAGAGCAGGTGAAGAAAGAAGTCACTCTCCTTCTGCTTGAAGCTTTTATGCAGTATGTGTTGCCTTCTTGGGACCCGGTTCCACACTTGTAATATGAGGACATTGACTGTCATGACCTTAGGCCTGGCCTCATGTGGTTGTGCGTAGGAATTGTTTACAGTTGTAGAGCTTCAGGGAACCAGGTTCCATCTCTAGAATGGGTTTTCACGTCACACGGCCCTATAGCTCAGGGGTTAGAGCACTGGTCTTGTAGAATGGGTTTTCACGTGACTGACGAACTCGGGTTCCTATTTATTATGATCTCACATTAGCCAATAAATAATTCCTACATGTGATTTATCCGGTGCTCTCATGACAAGATGAATGCCTAACAGGGGTGCATCCGGGCGTTTGCCCTCTGCAGGTGACTGGCCTTGCTCATTCCCGGACAGGCCTCGCTGCACTCTCCAGACCTAGGCGCAGAACCCGCTGCCCTCCCACAGAGCACCCAGGGCCTCCTCACACGGAAGACCAAGAACCAGCTATAATGAGACTATTGACTCGGATACGTGCGTGTGTGAGCTGGGACCAGTGGCAAATCCGTAACCCCCCTGCCGTAGGGAAAAGTTTTCAATTAGCAATAATCGCGCCTCGGATAAACCTCATTGGCTACGATACTGCCACTGCGCAAAGCTCCCCGCTGCCATAGGATCAGCATTCATATTGGAGATTTTTTCCATTTCTCCCTTTGCATTGAAATTCCACTCATGCTTCCTTGTCAAGATATGTAGAGGGAGGAAATCGTTCGTTGTTGGGAGAATGAATCTCTTTACCATGGCAGTGATCCCCTCCAAAACCTGGAGCTGAAAGCCTAGCTACTGTTATTTGGCTTATTTATTATATGGGATGACAGCGATGTCTTCCTTGTGACTGCAGCGACCACCACAGTTAGGAAAGCTGAGGAAGAGGGCCTGGATCCCAGAGCCTGAGGGACATTTGGCCTCAAATCCCTGTGATTGTCCTCTGGTACAAGTCACCTCTAATCCAAGGGGTTAAGAGAACCTTCTAGCAGCCGGGGTCTCATCCCTGTGCTGCTGGGGCTGCAGAATTCACAGACAAGAGGGGGAATGGAATTCTCGGAAGATCACGTTCCTGAGGGCAGGGCTTGCGCCTCTTTTCGCTGTCTTGTCCACTGCGGGACAGGGCACTTGGTCCCTGCAAGGTCGGCCCCACAGGGCCGTCGACCCCTCCCAGCAATTACCACCTTCCAGGCCTGAGCCACTCAGGCCTGGAAGTGTAGGTTCATTCCCTCCTCCACCACCAGGAGGAGTGTGGTCCAGCTCGTTCCAACAGTCTTCTCTATTTCTCAGCAACTGACTCTGGTGTCTTTAGGACTGCTTCCCTCGTTCGAAACCACCCCTTGATAGCCACAAACTGCCTGCCAGTAGATTTCACCTCCTTTGTTCGGACTTTAGTTTTAGTAACCAGCTCCCACCTTCTAGAAGAGGAAGTTGGTTCTCTAGTACTAACTTGCAGATCCAAAAATCGGGGTCCCAGTAATTCTCACCAAGTCAGTGGGTGTGAGGTGTGTTCTGTAAGGCCCCCCGCCTTTCTCCGACAGTGCTGTTGACAGCAGGGCCTGAAGCATGCTGCCCGAGATATTCTCTGCCCCTTGATGTTCTGGGCTCCCCTGGGGAGAAGATTCAGCCCGCAGAAAGTTGGGATTATAGCTCCACAATGTTTAGGGAAATCAGTAGTCCGCCTTTACATTCTTGTGAACTTGCTGCCGGGTTGAAAGCCTCCATCCTTCTGTGCAGGTGGGCCTCAGTGTCCCACCTTTTCCTGATTTATAAAGACTTTTTGTAAACCACAGCCAATCAGTTTAGGGGTCTATACACATTCTAGTTTAATATTAAGCAACTTCTTTTAGCCTCTTTTTGATCTGCAGGATATAAATCATGTTCTCTTTGGATGCCCAATGCAGCCTCTAAAAATCTCCGGACAGAGTGGCTACAGCCACAGTTTCTATCGTCCCATACAAACTTCCCTTCAGGTGAAGACCCAGACCAGTGGGGTCCGGGCAGCAGTGCAGTGCCACAAAGCCTGGGGCAGCGATGAGTAAGTCACTTACCCACAGGTCAGAGTTCATAGAGGGAAGAATGGTTATGTGGAAGGTAGAATCTTGGCAGGAAGCCAGATCAGAGCCCAGAAATTGGTCCAAACCAGTCACCCATCAGAGTCGACAACAAAGAACACAGGTGTTTTAGTAAAACAAAAGAAACCAAAAACTGGCATTTGATCTTTAATTCCACCACTCATTAACTCATGCGATCTTAAGGTTTCTGAATCTCAGTCCGGATAACATCTGTCTGGGTAAAGTGTGAAATCAGAGCTATTTGAAACTCGACTTCTAAACTCCTAAGGGAGGGGAAAACGGTAGCTGTCTGCTTGCGTTCAGCTCTTAGCCATTTTCCCAGAATCACACAGAATTTCCATTCAGTCAAGGCAAGGTAACATGGTCCTCTTCCCTCAGAACCAAGAGGCTTGCCTGTTTTTGCTTCTGTGTTAAACCATAAACTAAACAAGGCCGCCCACAAAGGAGTAACAAAGGTTACAGAAATGAAATGCTGGAGCAAACACATCCCCACTGATGGGAGCGCTAAAATGAGAAAGATTTGCATCACAAGGTCCTCCAGCCCTGACTAGAGGGCTCCTCTTAGAGCTGTGTGAATTCATTTCCTGAGCCTAGGGTGACCTAAATGGATCTATGTGATAGAATTAAGAGCATTAGAAGAAGTATACCGAGTTGCAGGGTATAGAGAGACAAGTTATTTAGTTTCAGAAGGTTGCAAACACTAATGCAGAAGAGGAAAATAGAGGATAGGACGGCACATACTGATTTCAAAGTGCTTTCTGCGCATTTATAAGGCAAATAGAGGTACAGTTCTTATGGTGGTTTTTTTCCTGTCTGGATTTTTCTACAGTGTTGCACAAAGTAGATACAGAGTTCTTAGAAGGACCCGCTAGGATTTTTCTACCCCTTGCATCCCTGCTACCCTTTGGCACCATGATCCCCACCCTGTTGTGGGGAGAGCGGATCCTCCATTGTCCGGATTCCTGTCCCCGCCTCTGCTCGGGGGTCTCATGTTAAATATTTGCACCCCGGTGTTTCCTCTGGGTTACAGGGATGAATCTGTAGACTGCTATATCGGCTTCTGTCACGGCAGCACATCCAGACGCAACAAAATCTTCTGACTTCAAAAGGGATGCCCATTTTCCTTTAACCCAATAAGTATTTGTCTTCTGCTTTTCCTGTCGCTCATCCAAGGTCTGCTCACCTACCCAGGAAGCCCGCTCTGGCCCGGAGGCAGTTCAGCTCTTAATAAGAAGTTGAACAGAAGTTATAATAACTCATTGCCTTGCCTGCTTGGAAAACATGATAATGCTCCTTAGTTGTAAGAAATCATTTTAACCACACTGACTGGTGGCAGTTCATTGATGAAGGCTGTGTGAAGTCTGCTATAAATAGCACATGCTGCATGCAGTAAAGGGTTCTTCTGTGTGGCATTTATTTATTTGTAATTTATACCCTGCCTACTTTCACAAAAGGATTTGAGCTGGCTGACAATAAAAGACACATATACAATAAGATTGTTATGTATGTAGAAATGGAAGATCAAAAAATCATATGGAATGGGGAGAGGAAAAGAGTTATGCTTATAGTGTTTTCCTCCTCATCAAGGCAGTGGAAGATTATGGTCTCAGCCTTGCCTCTCCGGGACTCACGGAGGTGCACTGGAGAGGGGATGTGCCACTCACCCCTTGAAGAAATAAAACAAGTAAAATTACTCTGCTGGATGGAGGGAGGAAGCTACATTTAGAAGAAAGGGGGAATCTCGAAAGATCTTACTTTGGGCTGAGAGCAGGTACAGCGGGGAGGGCAGTGGCGTAAGCTGAACTACATTGTGATTGTATTTTTCCTCATCACTTAGAGTTCTGATTACCTCCTGCCCAGTCTGTATTGCTCTTGCCTGGCATTATGCAGGAGCTATTGATTTGTTCTGTACTCATTTGTGTAAATCAATTTCATCGAGGGGGGGAAAGCAAACAGAGTCCAACAATAGGTTTGATACCTACAAAGAATCATTTGTAGTAACCGAGCATCCGTCACAAAGGAGATGGGGACTGACTGAGAATCAAATAAGTAAAGGATATGTTCTTTTGATTTAGATCAGACACTGTTGACATTTGGGGCCCAATAATTGTCTTGGGGGCTATCCTGTGAATTGTAGAAAGTTCAGTCGCACCCCTGGGCCCCACCCAGTTGATGCCAGTAGAATCCCTCCCCCACCTCAGCTGTGCCCATCAGAAATAGCTCCAGACATTGCCAAATGTCCCCACTAAATGGTGGGCAAATTGCCCCCAGTGTAACCATTGGTTTATATAAAGGGTGGTACACAGATTGCCTCATGGAACAGGTGACACCAAAGAATCTTTCCCTGGTACTCTCTTCCCCAGTGAGGGAACCCATCTACCAAGGAAATGCCCCCTGGTTGGGAATTCCCACTGGGTCCCCTAGAAGCATATCCTTCCGTCCTCTTCTCATGAGGTCTATGTGTATCTTGCCTATGGAAGCATTTTGGAAAGTTGGCATTCCCGCTTACTGAGCAGATACAAGTAACCCCAATGCTGAGTGTAACAACCCCAGCAATATTGCTGTGTTTACCGTGACAGTGGATAAATCACAAGTCAGTGTCAGGTTCATTGCCACGTGGAAGAAGTTCTTCATTTCTGCCTGAGGTCTGTCCCTATACTCCTTCTGACTTCCTCTGGAGAAGATGCTAATAAACCCTCTTCTAATTCAACTCATAATAAATGCTAGAAATACGTTGAATTGCAATGTGATCATGCCCAAGCACGTGGTACAATTAATTGCGATTAGTTTTCCAAGCGGAGAGCCAATCACCAGTTTCCGAAAGTGGTTCGCGGTTTACAACACACGTTGTTCATATGTCAGGTTCATAGACAGATTTGTGCTCTGAAGAACTTTACCTCTTTTGTCTTTTTTTTTTTTTTTTAAGGATCACACCTTTTCTTTGTGATTGAGTCCCAAAGGTACTTTAGCTCAACTCAGGCTCAATTGTCACACCAATAGAAAATAGTGTCTCATCTGGCTGTCATGGGCAAGCCAAGCATCCCAGATGCATAGAATGAATTAATTTCTATCTAGTTCTACTTCAATTTCCATCTGAAATCTCCAAAGCACTTTGGAATATCTTTATAATTATCTTTACAGCACCTCTATAGAATGGAGAGGGAGCTGGTGATAATAAGCCTATTTCAGGAATGGATGTAAGAGACCGGGTGAGCATTCACGTTTTCAGAGTCCTCTTGAAATGGTCTGAGGTAGCCTGGGATCGGACAGGATCAGTATATTATCCCTGAAGATGAGAGTAAACACATGGTGGTAAAATCTTAACACAAGTCAGCCTCCTCTGTTGGTCTTGGTGTCTCTTGGAGCTATTTGGGATTGTTTACAGGTTTCCATCAAAGGGGAAAAAATGGTGTGCTCCATTTCCTGGGACAGAGCTTCTTTATTCCTGCCTGGTGATGAGGATGCTTGAGAAACACTCACCCTTCGATATTATTCGAGATGCTTTCTGACCTGTGGGTTTTGCTGACCCTACTCTTGAGTCCCCATGCACCAGCCAACCAATATACAACATGACAGGTCATGTCCCTTGATTATGTTTCTAAGTCAGGCCAGCCTGTCACTACCAGCCCTTACTGTCCAGCATATCGCTAGAATAAGGCTCTCCGGATCTTGAGAAGGATGGGAAGGAACAAATGAAAAAGTCTGTGGTAGATCTTTTGCATGGAATCTTTTCACATTTTTATTCTAAGAACTGTGCATGTACCAATTAAAGATTTTTCGCACTCTTTCATCTTTAAGGAAAGGCAGTTATTTGCTGTTTAATCCAAAACAGTGAAAGAAGATATTTCACCTACATTTCCTGCACATATTTTTGTTATGAGAATAAACACTTGTCTCATAGCAATTAAACCATAAGGCACAGTAGCTTAGATGCTCAGCTTAGAGAAAGATAATGGGAGCCAACAAAAACAAGTATAGTGCATTCACATAAAGACGGGTTTAGGTACAGGAAGACTTCTCAGAATCAGAATTCGTTGCCTGTAATAGTATCTGGTATGTAATAGATTCAGTTTGACTAAATGAATGATAACCACAAGAGTGGACTATGTCTTTTATTATTATTTTTTTTGTTATGTTTTGTTTTTTATCCTCTAGTAAGGAAAGGATTAAAGTTTCATGTATCCTGAAACTAGCTCCAGTCTATCAAGAGTAGCTGAAAAGGACCAAAGTGAACTTTCTTAATTAATACTGAAACTTACTGGGGTGCCTGGGTGTCTCAGTTAGTTAAGCATCTGCCTTCGGCTCAGGACATGATCCCGGGGTCCTGGGATTGAGCCCCACGGCAGGCTCACTGCTCAGCACAGGGTTTGCTTCTCCATATTCCTCTCTACTCTCTATCCTGCTCATGCTCCTGTGTTCACTTGCTCGCTCTCCCTCTCTCTGAAATAAAAAAATAAAATCTTAAAAAAAAATACTGAAACTTATTGTTGTTAAGACATGGTAAAGAGAAGAAGGGTATATGAGTTCTACCTACTTTGGTTGATTTTCTTTTTCTAATTAACATTCAGTCTCCTGTAGGTGAGATTCAGGAAAGGTGCTAGAGATATCATGATAAATATACCTTCCATCTTTGAATTGTGAACCCAAAGCACACCTCAAGTGTAAAGAACCAATGCTAAGCACAAGGCCCTGAGGCAGGTAACCCTGATGGAAACGGAGGGATAGGGACATCCAGAAAGCTGATCTCCAAGAAGACAGTGGAACCAAAGGGTACCTAATTTATCCATGAAAATCATTGGTATATATTGACAGGTTTACAGTTCTTTTGGAGATTTAGATGAGAAATTTCCTCCACTGAAAATTAATGGATTTATTAACCCCAGAGGGTAAAAAGAAGGTGCTAAGAAAGAAAAGCGGTCACAGCAAACTAAGTAATTTAAATGCAAACAATGCTAAGTAGTCACACTATAAACCTTGAATACTAATTTAATCAAAAGTATAATATACTTATGATATTGCTGGGGTGATTAAGGAATATGCTGCTGAGGAACAGTATAATATTAAATCCTTCTCTTCCATCGTGAGAAGCAAATATATCATTTTTAGAATCTCATATCTAATTAATAACCAGAAAAGCACATTTATTTAAAATATACTGATGTAAATAGTAGAATACTAGAAGATAAAACTCAAAGACAGGAAGGAGTAGGGGAGGGAAACCAACTCTTTTTCATTTAAGTCATGTAAAATCTCCTGGCTTTTACAGTTATGTGCAGGGTTCATTTTACTCTTTTGAAAAATATTTAAGATATCTCCTAGAGACCTTCATAAAATGTAAAAAGAGAAATCTAAAGAAAGTGAAAACGGTGGTTTCTACCAATTATAAAAGCCCAGCTTCTGCTTACACTTTTATTCCTACTTTATGTGTCAGGAGGTTAAATCCAAACCAGGCCAGATCTGTTCCAGCTCTCAGAGTTCCTTGGCTTCTACGAAACTGACGATTCATTCACTCCTTTGCCTTAAACTTTCATCTCCCGATCAAATTGTATCTCTGCGCTGAGGATTATCGAATGAAACACACAGCCCTTCAAGAGTTCATGTACCCAGAAGAAAGCAACTGACAATGGGCATGTGGCCAATGTGCTTTTTTTTCTCCCCCCCCCCCCCTTCTTAATGTGATGCTCTGTGGGGTGAGTAGCTTGAATTCGGGTTCTGGAGTTTGATCTTTAGAGGATGACCTAAAGCTGCCACGAGTAACTTTACCTGAGCAAGAAGCCCTGGTGTTAGGATTCTCTGGTATTTTCCCTTATCACAGACCTGCCTGCAAAAGATAACCTAGGAGGACGCTGTAGTCATCGGTGGTTGAACTACATATTCTGCCCTGACTCCAAATATGTCTGTCTTTCAAAATCTAAACTCCCTGGAAGCTCAGAGATGTTTTCATACTTGTTACCTTACCTGGCAGGTCTTTTGAATTCTTATCTGTTGGGCAGTTCCTATGTAATACAGCACAACTTTTAAAGTACCCAAAGTCTGTCTATATGAGCAAAGGGATACTTTTCAATGGAATCAATTTTTTTTAGAATTTTTGTCCTGTTTTTCTTTAAACCTAACTCTCTGACCCCACCCCCCCTCTCTGTCTCCTTCACTCTGTTCTCTCCAGTGATTCCCTCCTGAGCCACAATCTTTAACACCCCAGAGCATGTCCTTTCTTTGGCTTCTTTTCGCTTGTGAGATAGCTTTTTTGAGATAAGAAAGTACATCGATGTGGGCCCAATCAAAGCCTAGAACTGTAAGCTGCTTAATATAGATGTTCACGAAATACAGATTAGGGTTGAGAAAGTTTCTCAAAAAGACAAGCATCCCATACTTCTCTGACCTACAGAGCGAAATGAATAGAGTGTTTTCTATGTTCATACTCATCTCATTTGTTACGAAAGCAAAGTCTACTAAGTTATATTTTACAGCTGTCCCAATTTTCTCATCATTCTCTCAGCTTTAGGCCAGCAAGAATGTGGCAGCATAGAGTATCTTATTGCCAACCAGGGGGGAAAAAGGAGTCTAGGACATTGGGGAAGGCAGAGGTCACTGGCTGGTGGGCCTGATGAGATCTTTGCCAGCTGCTGCAGTCATTGACCCTGCAGAGGCTTGGGAATTACCTTTCCCTCAGTGGGAACACCTATAGCCTTCATTTTGAAAGTAATGCTAGTTTTCATTAGAGATTGAGTCATATTCTACAATTCATAATATTTTATAACAGTACAACATATTCTGTAGCATTGCATAGGTAGAAAGAAAGGAAAGCGGAAACTGGGACTCTGACTCTTGGGCTCCATTCACAGAGCCCGTGCAAAATACTTATTTCAAGGTCACTGGAGAAGACAGGAGCCTGGGACCTCTAAGCAGACAGACCTTGAGAAGAATACCATTGATCTGAAAGTCTGGGCTCACAGATCCCAATTGCAAATGCTGTCTACTACTTTTCTAATCTGAATAGAAAGGCCTGGCACAATCTCAGAGGGACCGTATTTCTCCAGGTCCTTTCCTGGGTGAAATCGGGGGCACCATGTCACCATTTAGTACCCAGAAAATCCTCTCAAACACTCCAAGACCATGGTTATAAGCAAGGACCCCCCAGATGTCTCTGGAAGGCCTGTTGCTGCTAGTTGACATTTTCTGTCTAAGGCTTTGAACTGTCCCCCTTGCTTACTTTCCGCAGGAATCACTTCTCCTCTGGATGAGACTCTGACAATACTCCTCCCACCATTGATTTTACTCTTCCAGTTGTGTAGATATGGCAGATCTTAACACGGTGATCTCTCACTGATAATTCTTCTAACAGGAGGGGGGCTTCTGGGTGGCTCAGTTGGCTAAGTGTCTGCCTTTGGCTCAGGTCATGACCCCAGAATGCTGGCACCAAGCCCCCACATCAGGCTCCCTGCTTAGCGGGGAGCCTGCCTCTCACTCTCCTCCCTGCTCGTGCTCTCTCACCATCTCCCATCTCTGACTCTCATATGAATAAATAAATTAAGCCTTGAAAAAAATAATTAACAAAAGTGCCATGCCCTCTCACTTCATATCCTTACTGTAAATTAAGTGTATGACCTACAGGGGTGGGGTGTTGATGTCTTAGATCCCAGTATTAGATCCCAGGTCCCGGGATCAAGGGATTTTTCTTTTACTGCATCTTTCCTCTTTGTCCATTTTTATTAATAGTAGATTATATATGCTATTCCCATGTTTTGACATGTCTCTTATCACCAAAGTGATGGAAAAAACAGGAGAAAGTATTGTGTCTTTTGGAGATTTTTTCAGCCTTCCCCTCCTCCAGCCCCCCGCCCGGCCCCAAGTCTTTCACTGGCCAAGCTGTGAGTTGTAGGTCTGGGTTTACACTCAGGCTTTAACCGGTGGGTAGATGTTCTCCCTGATAAACCACATGTCACTGGCTAACGGTGCTCCTCTGAACCCCACTAGGTCCAAACCAGCGTGGCCTGCTCCTCAAACCAGGCGACAGAGGAAGCATATCAACAGATTGCTCTCCTAGCTGGCTTCTTGGCTAATCTCAAAGCATTTGCTAAATTTAATTAGTACATACTCCAAAGATTACTGGAAAATACTGTTTTTTGGCAGGTACAGATTTAATTTTAATGAGGCTTTAAGCACCTATAAGACATTTTAATGATGCACTAAGCTCACAGAAGGTACATTTTTGCATAATTGCAAATTGCTACCCCCCCCCATCTTTAGTTCCAAGAATTGTGTTTTCCTCTTCTCCCTGTCCCACTCTAAATCTGGTGAAACATGTGTCCTTTGTTGAATAGTTAACACCCACTGAATGGTTTATTATATCGGGCTTGGGAACATGCTAGAAAGTCATCCTTGGGAAAGGGGACAGACATAGTAGCTTCTGGTCATCCTGCTAATTCTAGTAGCTTCTGGTCATCCTGCTAATTCTTGTCTCTAGAAAAGTCAGAGTTATGAATCTCCTTACATCAGGGACATTGGGGGCCGGATATCTCTTTGTTGCGAGGGCTTATCCTGTGCACAGTAGGCTATCTAATAGCATCCCTGGCTTCTACCCACTAGAAGCCACTAGTATACTTTCCTCCATTTGTGACAACCAAAAATGTCTCCAGACTTTACCCAATAGCCCTCAGGGGGAAAATCGCCCCTCAGTTGAGAACCATTGCTGTGATTCTACCCTCACCTCCCGAAGTCTCCTTCATGCAGTCCTTCCCTGTTTTAAAAGCTCTACAACTGAGGTTTACAAAGAACAGCAGTCCTTACATGACTTTGACATGGTCATTTAGTGGCTTCTAAATGTCTGAAAATGTTTCAGAATGCTAATGGGTCAGGAAAAAGAGCGGAGAAGGGAATGAAATCTAGAGAGATTGTTTTACCATTTTAATTAAGTGATGTCAGCAAAATTGAAAGAGGATAAAGAATAAAGCCCTGGCCTTCATCAGGCTTCAGCAGCCCAAGACTGTTGTCATTCCCCAGCCCACTGTTTGTCTCATTCCCACAGGTCACAAGGGGAGAAGAGCACAGCTCTTGGAGGTGTGGGGCCATCAGCTATATATCTCACCAGTTTGGAGATTCACTTCTGCCCACAGTTCCACGAGGCACATTTCAAACGTGTGCCTCCAGAAAATTAGAAACTGTAATGTATCCTAGACATTTGTCGTTGCTAAGAGAGGAGTCCAAAATCCAGGGTCTTCTGGGTTGAAACTGAGGCTTCCATAGAGTTAAGAGTTTGGATCTCCTGATCCTTTTTATTTCTGAACGGATTGGGAGGAGAGGATTGGGATATTAGTGGTTAACGGAGAAAGGGGGAATGGGATTTCCCTCGGGCCTATTGCAGACATGTCCGTGGCCATGCTTTGAGCATTTAAAGAAAATCCTTATTTCTCATCAGCACCGCTGATGACAGTAATCCATCCACAGGGGACCAAGAAGTCTGTCTTCACTGTAGCTGTGTTGATTTGTGCGGATCCAGTATCTTCCCTCTCCCTTCATTGTCCCCAGATACTTGTAGGATCTTGAGAATTAAAGTTGACTGTAGGCCTCTGAATGGAGAGTTTCTCATCACACTAGTTCCTGGGTATATAACCTGACACCATTTTGAGCATTTTTAAAGCTCTCTGGGCTCATTGTATCAGACTAAACAACAACAACAACAACAACAAAAAACAGTGAGCCCTAAGCTCATGCTGTAACCTTCACTCATGCTGTCTTCCTGTTAACTGCCTCTTTCAGCCCTAACTGATAAAGAACATCTCGGGTTCTATTTCAAGAATTCATAGCGGGACACCTAGGTGGTTCAGTCAGTTAAGCGTCTGCCTTTGGCTCAGGTCATTATCCTGGAGTCCTGGGATCGAGTCCTGCATTGGGCTCCCTGCTCAACGGGGCACCTGCTTCTCCTTCTGCCTCTGCTTGCCGCTCCCCCTGCTTGTGCGCTCTCTCTCTCTCTCTCTCTCTCTGTGTGTGAAGTAGATAAATAAAATCTTAAAAAAAAAAAAAAAGAATGCATAGCATTTTCTCCCTTCATGTGAAAATTCTCTGATCATCTTGAAGGGCTATGGTTCATCACATTTGTGCCCACCTAGGACAAAACCTGCAAAGCGTAAGATTCCTTGAACCTACTTGTAACATTTCTCCATCCAAAAAAAAAAAACAACAACAACAACATATTCTTAAGTGAACTTGTTTCTGGTATTTCTACTCTTCTGACTTGTTTCTGGTATTTCTACTCTTTTTATCGTATGTAATCTAAATGAGGTGAAATCACTAAGAGTCAGATGTTTGAGGACTGGAATTTCAATCAACATAGACACAGATTTTAAATAAACAGTGAGATTTGGAGCAGTGACTAGCAGAATTCGGGGATTAATCCTTTTCCTAATAGTCGAAATAAATGTAATCATACCTAGGAATTCTAAAGGTCTCCGTCTCTCCGTCCCACAGATGTGTTTTCTCTTGGACAGGGTAGCTGCAGTATCCCATGCTTTATGGCTCCCATTTCTGGCGCTTGGAGAGTGTGCACACGTGCGTGGGAACACACGCACACACGCGCGTGCATACACAGCAACCTGCCCACATCCCCACCTCTTCTTTCTGCACAAATCCGATTTTGTCGTCTTAATATAAATGTCTTATTTATGTACCCTGCAACTCTTGGACGAGCTTCCCTGAGCTGGCTAGCTACATAGAGGAACTTCCTCTGGATGGGTGACAGAACCCATATTTGGCTTAATACGCGTCTTTTGAGGAACCTGAAACAGCAGCCTGGTCTCCTAATTTAACAGTTATTGAATCCACTGGGCACGCATTGTGTTCTGTTAAGAAGACGCACGGAGGCTGCCTGCTTTGCAGTTTTAGCCTCCAGGTGACCCTTTCTCAGAGCAATGCAAGAAACTGAAGGGAAAAAAATGCAGGGAAACCATAAGATCCTTGTACCCACGTGCATTTTTCTATCCAAAAAAAAACTATTTTGTAAGTAAATTATCATTTGTTTCTAGTACATCCCTCTCTCTTTCAGCGTATGTGACCTAAGTGAAGTATTTTCCCCCAGGTCCGAAGACTTAGAGCTTTCCTTCCCTTCCTTCCAGTAGCATTATGTCCTAGTCTCTGAACTAGGACACTTTCAAGTAGAAATGGATAGGAATCACATTATAATGTCAAGGGTTTTGTTCTTTTTCCTACCCTCCTAGACTCTTGCTGGCCAAGGTCAAGACAGATGAGATCTTTAAGGCAGAGAATCATGACTTAGACCCAACTTTCTTTTGTCTTTAGCCTATTTCTCGGTCCTGGATAAGAGTGAGGTCTGTGTTCCTTTGGGGGTTTAATTCCCTAAAAACACTTCATATTTAGGGTTTTGTTTTTAGGAGATATATAAGTACATCTCCTATACTCAAGAGACTGTGCTAAGGTGTTCCAAAATTAAACCAGTACTAACAGTAATAACAAATTCCCAAATAAAGCCAATAGCAACTTCTGTCCGTTGAGTTCAGCAGAGGCTGTTGACCCATAAGTGACATGAAGGCCCATGAAGTCACATACGTGACATCTGAAAAACAAAAGAGCAGAATAATATTAAAGGCCATTTCTATTGAAGGCAGTAGCACTGGTGTGCAATTGAGCATTTTTATCGTCTTCTGAGCACTCACAGCATTTTGGGTAGTTAGGCTGGATCTGGACAAGGCAGATGAAAGACAGTCTCTGCTTTAAATGTGTAGATAATTAGGGAATAAGTGAAGCTGAGAAACAAGAGTTACCTACTTAGACATGGAAAAATCCAAGAGAAACAGACTGCCCTTCCTTTCTTCTACAGAGTTAAAACATTTTTTTTTTAAAGTTGTGACATGTCAGAAGCTATTTGAGTCAAAGACTCTGGAATGAAGCAGAGGGAGCCCTGGGAAGAACACTAGAAGGTGCTCACAAGCCAGTGAAAATCAGCTCCCCATTACCTGTCTGTTCCTGATGTCTTTAGTTCAGACATTACAAGACTTCAACCCGCTCGTGGAAATAGTCCGCATTGTAAATTATGGACCCCGGTGTCATGACTGATGCTTGTGCTGGGGGAAGGGAACTTAAATGACAGTATTGTGGTACTTAAAGCCTAGCATCTCTGTAAGTACATCTCCCTCTCCATCTGCTCCAAATCAGAGTGTGGCTCCATGTAAATTAGCTTGTGCATCTGCAATAAAAGATAGATAACAGAGACCCAAATGCTAACAGTTTATCACTGAATGATGGAATTGTTGATGATTATTTGTTCTTTGTTTTCTGCAGTTTTCACAATAAGCGTGTCATCAGGGAAAAAGAACAGTATTAATTTTAAAGCAGGAACTCTGACTTGATAAATATATTTAACATTATATAAATGTGTATTTGCTTAGGTGAAAATGGGATGTCGCCGTTGATGTACTGTATTTTTTTTTTTAGCCTAACAGACTCCGTGCTTGCTCGTAGTTAGTATTCATCCAGCCAGACCACCTAAATGTAACACATTTGTTAACCAATAATTGTATTTCTTCAAACATAGATGCGGCATCGAGTTCAAACACTTATTCCCAGTGCAAATAGGAGGATGATTCATTAGCAGATCTTAATGATGTTTCTATCTGTCTGACTTCACCTGCATCTTATAAACAAACGAAAAATGTACTCTTTGAAGGCAACTGTTTATCAAGAGAAAACGTCTCATATCTGCAGCCTTCCTGGTTAGCTATAACTCTAAACATAATCACATGTAGACTCTATTGCTTTTACACGCAGTGCAGAAATATTCAAGTTGCTGCTGTAATCAAAAATAAGGACCACACAAGCCACAATGGAAAATAATTTATTTTTTTCTGACCATGGTACATTTATCAAGATGCTTCATTAGCATTAAAGATCCTAGTTTTGAGCTCCTGGGTGGTGTGTGTTTATATCTGAGAGCATGTGTGTGTGTGTGTGTGTGTGTGTACTTGTGCATATCTGTGCATCAATTATGTTTCCTTTGGGACCTCCGACATTATACATTTTTTTTTAATTTTATTCAGTCTTCTTACTACTAAGTTTTCATGTTCAGGAATAGGAGCTATGCAAGAACTTTATTGATTTATCGCATTAGGTTTTCTGTAATTATGTCCAGATCCTAATCTTTGAAATGAGTGCTGGACAAGCACTCTCTTAGAAGATTATACAAAAATACACTCGGTGCATTCTTATCTACAGTCGTCCTGTTGCACGGTTTATCTGTTGGCGATGTGTAGGCACTTCCTGCCTAATTATAAATGAAGACAAACTAGAAATAAGTATAGACAATGATTTTGGACTTCTTTTATCTGTTGATCTCGATTCGAGAAATCTGCTTACATCAGCATTGTAGAAAGCAAGGCTTTATGTTTCTCTCCCTCTTTACTCCCCAGGTTAGCAAGATAAAGTACTGTTCCAAAGACAACTCACATAATTTGCTGTTCTCATTCCCATGAACAATAGTCAAGGGATCTGGAGTTTCAGCAATAGTCAGGTCATTTATTTCTTACTAGAGAGTAATGGAAGTCAACTGATCTCTGGGTTGTGCATCACTTGAAAGTGTACCACGTACATGTACTGAACTGTCTGTGGTCCCTTCTGTCACCAGTGAATCATAGTCCAGCATCTGCAGAAAGGAAGGGATGAGTGGGGATTGCAATTAAAACAGGAAAAAACAAAAACAAAAAAACAAATAGCTCTTCCTCATAGAATGTGGTTTTCCATTAATTGGTTGATTACGTCTTTAAAGTACATAATTATTATGTAACGATAGGGCTTAAATCTAGAACCTGCACCCTATATCTTGCAATAACCTTCATCATAGGGCTGGTGACATCATTAATAAATGGGGCGTGAGCACCTGCTCTCGCAATAGCCTCAGAGGCAGGAATCCTTAAAGAAATTAAAGATTTCCTGAAGTTAACAGTGAGGGAAGCTGCAGAGAACAAGAGTCCAAGGGAGGACCCTTGGCAATCTTTAAGTCAAAATCGAATGTAAAGTTGTGTCATTGACTGATGGAGTTGAGTTCATCATGCTTTGAATGGCATCATGAGGTGCCTAGGAAGGCTACTGGACGGGGCGAATACCGTCTCTGTCCTCAAGAGGTGATAATCTCAACCACCTACCACTGATTTCAGTATCCATAAAAAGTGCAAGCAACCCTGCAGGGTCTCGCGAGGCATTGCAATGTTGAGAGCAAGAATTATTAGAAAGAGATGATATTGCAGTTTCGTCATACACTAAGACTTCGCTTGTCACTGAGATTACATTCTTGGAGAAAGAACAAAGGGAAGGAATCTTGTCACATATCCATAATCACACTTATAAATCAGCTTTTAAGAATGATTGGATGAGAATATTTCTCGAATGGGGAAAATTTGTCAAAGCCACACAGGAACGCTGTTACCACGAACAGGCGAGGGAAGTTGCAAACTTTGCCACGTAGACCATGAAGACAGAGATTAAGGAAAGGACTATGTAACCCATATCTGACAAATAATCCCACGGCACCAGGAATTTAGAATAGAAAGTAGAGGATGATTAAGGCTCCGGCTTCTGCTCTGTGACTGATTTGTTGTGAATCTTGTGGTCGTTTAGCCTTCCGGTTGTTCTTTCTTCCTCTCAGAGGTAATATTAACTTACTGTGGGTGTCAGGAGCCTCCAAGAGTCCCCATGAAGCAGTTTCTGATGTGATAGATTGTTGAGAGCAGGAGTTTTTTTTACTTTTCTTAACGATCACTACCCTGGGTTACGAAGTGTAAAAGGTGGCGATTTTTTGATGTAACACCAGGCCCGAGCTTGCAGCAAAGAAGCCAGGAAGCTAGAATTTGCATTGCTAATACCATTGAGCATCTTTGCAAATCTTGATGATTTTCAATGAGTAGGAGGTACTTTATCAAGAAATAAGTTTTTTGTGTGTTTTTTGCATTTTTTTTTTTTTTTAATTTGTCCCTTCATATCCCTTCAAGGTCTTGTATTCTCAGTATCCTAACAGGTGTTTGCTCTGTGGTCAATTGCCAGACTCTGCTCGTAGAACTTTCCATATCTATCAGGGATAGTGCAGCATTCGTGTTGCCCCTGATGTATCGTTGGACACAACAGAGTCAATGTCATTTAAAGGACAGCCCTGAGTGGGGAGTAAAGACACACGACCTTTATGTTTCTGGTATCCATATGTAAACTGGGTCAATCCAGCTAGGATTTTTTTTTTTTAAACAGTGCATGTGAATAGGAGGTCCCAGGGACCGGGCTGGGCCAGAACAAGAAGGTTGTATGTAAATATAGGGAACCAAAGAAAAAGAAGAAAAGCTTAGCTGGGGGGACCCAAGGTTAGAAGCTAAGAGTCACCATAAAAGGTGCATAAATGAAGAGAACAAGGAAGTAGGAAATGGAGAGACAGTGGTTGAGAACAGAGCTAGGAGCCAGGTTTGCAGAGGCTGAGATCAGACAATTCGAGAAATCAAAATCTGGGTACATGGCATGAATCAAGTTATGCTTTACTGGGTTTTTTTATTGGGAAATATAAAGACTGTATATAACTTGCAGTTTCAGCTTAAAGAAAATTAAGAAAACTCACCAAACCAGTTTAAAAAGTAAAACTTCTGGGTGACTGACCGCTCCCCACCCCATCCCTGACTTACAGCTTCTTTCTATCTCTACGAAGCATCACTTCCACTTTGAAATTCAGGCTCTTCATTCCTTTATTTCCTATAGTTCTTTTTTTTCCGCTTTATATATTGGCTATCTTCCTAAATAATATGCTATTCAGTTTTAACTAGTTTTGAATTTTATGTAAGTGAAATTGCACTCCTCAGTGTCTTATTTCGTGAACTTGTATATGATTGAGAACCACCTAAGTCGATGTGCGTAAGTCTGGTTCATTCATGGCCACTGCTGTATACTGCTCTGCTAAGTGAATATGCCACAGGGTGGTTAGTATTTCTTCTACTTAAGAACCTTTGGAAAGCAAAGCTGGAGGCATCACAATTCCAGAATTCAAATTATATTACAAAGCTATAGTAATCAAAACATTATGGTACTGACACATAGATGAAAACAGAACAGAATAGAAAACCCAGAAATAAACCCACAGCCGTAAGTCCACTAATCTTTGACAAAGGATTGAATGAGTATCCAATGGGAAAAGGATGGTCTCTTCAACAAACGGTGCTGGGAAAACTGGACAGTGACAGGCAAAAGAATGAAACTGAGTCACTTTTTTACATCATACACAAAAGTAAATTCAAAATGGATTAAAGACCTAAATGTGAGACTTGAAACCATAAAATCCTAGAGGAGAACACAGGCAGTAACCTCTTTGACATTGGCCATAGCAACTTCTTTCTAGGTATGTCTGCAGAGGCAAGGGAAACAAAATGCAAAAGTAAACTGTTGGGACTTGGTCAAAATAAAAAGCTTCTGCACACTGAAGGAAACCATCCACAAAACTAAAAGGCAGACTAAAAGGAATAGAAGATATTTGCAAATGACGTATCTGATAAAGAGTTAGTATGGGAAAATATATAAAGAACTTATACAACTCAACACCCCAAAAACGAATAGTGCAATTTAAAAATGGGCAGAAGACATGAAGAGACATTTTTCCAAAGAAGACATCCAGATGGCTTACAGACACATGAATTGATGTTCAACATCACTGATCATCAGAGAAATAGAAATCAGAGGTCCGAGATGATATCTCATTTAGTCAGAATGGCTAAAATTGACAACACAAGAAACAGCAGGTGTTGGCGAGGATGCAGAGAAAGGGAACCCTCTTGCACTGTTGGTAGGAATGCAAACTGGTGCATCTACTCTGGAGAACAATATGGAGGCTCTTCAGAAAGTTAAAAATAGAAATTCCCTGTGCTCTTGTAATCATACTACAGGGTATTTACCCAAAGCACACAAAAACACTAATTGGAAGGGATATATTACCCTTATTTTTGTTGCAGCATTATCTAAAGTATACAAATAGCCGAACTATACAAATAGCCCAAGTGTCCATTGATGAATGGTTAAAGATGTGTGTGTGTGTGTACACACACACACACACACACACACACACACAGTGGAGTATTACTCGGCCCTAAAAAAGAATGAAATCTTGCCATTTGCAACAACATGGATAGAGCTAGAGAGTGTTATGCTAGGCGAAATAGTTAGAGAAAGAGGAATACTATATGATTACACTCAAATGTAGAATTTAAGAAACAAAACAAATGAACAAAGGGAAAAAAAAGACAAAGCAAGAAACAGACTCTTACCTGTAGAGAACAAACTGATGGTTACTGGAAGGGACGTGGGTGGGGGAATGGGTCAAATGGTTGGTAAGGATTAAGGAGTGCACTTGTTGTGATGAGCTCTGGGCATATTATGGAAATGTTGAATTACTGTGTCGTATACGTGAAACTAATATTACACTGTGTGCCGGCTACCAGGAATTTAAGTAAAAACTTAGCAAAAACACGTTCGTTTGGACGTGTTCATTCGAACAACGCTGTTATTTCCACTCTTGATATGTTTTGGGAGAGATTTAGAGATTTAGAAGTTTCTCTAGGGAACATACGTAAGAATAAGCTGGCTAACAGAGTCTGCATATCCAACTTTGCCATGCCGTGCCAAATTACTTTTCTAAGTGGTTATATTAAAGTAAACTCTTAAGCAGCCCTAACTTATCCTTATGGCCTTACTTAGCAACACTTTATGTTTTCAAACTTTCAACTTTTTGCTGGTAAGCAGGAAGGTAAAGTAACATATTATTAAAGTTGAACAAGTTTGTATTTATTTATTTATTTTTATTATGATTCGTTAACCACCATATAGTATATCATTAGTTTTTGATGTGGTGTTCAGTGATTCATTCGTTGTGTGTAACACCCAGTGCTCATCACAACGCGGCCCTCCTTGGTACCCATCACCCTGTTACCCGATCCTCCATCCTCCCTCCCCTCTGACACCCTCAGTTTGGTTCCCAGAGTCCATAGTCTCTCATGGCTCATCTCCCTCTCTGATTTCTCCACCTTCAGATTCCCCTCCCTTCCCCCTATGCTCCTCCGTGCTAGTGCTTATGTTCCACATCTGAGTGAAACCATAGGATAATTGTCTTTCTCTGCTTGACTTACTTCACTTAGCATAATCCCCTCCGGTTCCATCCTTGTCAATGCAAATGGTGGGTATTCATCCTTTCTATTGGCTGAGTAATATTCCATTGTATATACCAGTTTGCCTTACTAAAGCTTACTAAAGAAAGCAAGCTTACTAAAAATGTAAAATGTATTCATTGTTCCTCCAAATCAACGGCTCATCATCTTAGTAACTTTTTTGGCATTTCTGTCCATGTTTCAACTGCTATGTCTTGATATCCCAAATTAAGATGCTCACTGTATTACTCATAGAAAATGAGGATTGACCTTCCTTTTCTCTCTTAAGCCTCCTTACATACACACACATCTTCCCAATATAGTTGTACTATGTAGACCATTATATGATCATTTATATTAGGAATATGGAAAAGCTGTTCACAGATGAGCAAGGTATAATATATAAGGCATATTTTATATTATATATAAATATAAAAATTATAAATACAATAAACATGTTATATTTATTTACATACAAGTAAATATAAAAATTATTTTTATTTTAAATATGTAAATATATTTATATACATATTTAATAAATATTATATATAAATATATAATACTTAATTATATAAATATAATATATAAAGTAATAATATAAATATATATGAACATATATTATATATAAATTTATATAAAGTAAATATATACATATAAAATATAAAAATATTTTTATATAAAATACATAAGTATAAATATAGAAGATATATTAATATATAAGGTATATAAAGTATAATATATAAGATGGGTGATTACTTTTATTACACATTATTTTGTTTTCCCTGGAGAGTAATTACTAATCTTTTCTTTCCCCACTTTTCTTACTTTTCTCTATGATTATCAATCATTCAACCCCTAAAATTTTTGCCAGGAATGAAATATTCTTTTATAGTAAAGCATATTAGGTATTATGTATTCAGTGAATATTATCATCTTGAAGCAATCTTTCCTTTAGGCTTCTCATCAGCTTTATCTGCACTGACCTCTCTCTAGGCTAGACTGTATTCTTATGATTTCCTATGATTCTAAATTGAATTTTTTCACTGACTGTTTTTAAAATCTTTGGTCTTTCATTTTTTTTATTTTTACTGTAAGTGAGGATTTCTTTATATTTATCCTATTTGAGGCAAATTGAACTTCTTGAGTCTGAGAGTTGGTCACTCATTAATTTCATACATTTAAACCTACATGTAGGTCTGTGTTGTGTCTTGAGAATGTGCTGTTGCTAGTGCTGTTATTCTAGGAACCAGACCTGAACCAAACTATGTTAGACCTTCTTATTCTGTTTTCCCAGGCCGTTTTAACCACTCCATCATAATGTCTTATTTTCTCTCTCATTGCTTCTTTGCATGTAATTTCTTCATCTGTGTGTGTCAATTTACAAAGTTCCTCTTCAACTGTTAAATTGTATAATTTCAGCTTTATTCACTTGAGTTTGAAATTCAAATACTTTTCATTTCTGTAACTTCTATTTGTTTCTATTTCATTATTTCCTGATCAATTTAACAGACTTGTTTTCATATGTTATACTTTCATATACTCTTTGATTTAAATATATTGAGGCTGTATTATAGTCTGTACTTATTAATTACATACAATCAGTCTTGCAAGTCAAATACTTGTTTTTCATTTCTGCGGATTCCTTCATAGGCTTTGCTTTCTCCATACCAAAAAATAGAGGTATTTTTTTTATGATGAGCTCCTATTTGTTAGAATTCATCTATAGAAATACTTTGTGGCCTATGCTTAGAATGTGTTTCTCTAGAGAATATTTGTCAGTTGTTTCTGCTACCTACTTAGGGAAACTACTCATTTGATACTTCCTGAGATTTTTCTCATCACGTGAATCCTGGCCTCACGTTTTGGAAAATGGACTTTGGGTAAGGAATCCTCAAGAGCATGTTTTCCCCGTTTCACTTAACGTCAACTCCAACTGTGTGGGCTTTTTCTAGTGTGTCTTCAGTGAGTTCTTGCCGTTTGCCAGTACCTGTTTTATGCCAGGGTCTCTGATGACCTCCTGCTTACTTGGATGTCAGGCCTTGTCCATATCCTGTCTGCATTTCTCCCAACCCCAGGGACTGGAAGGCTTACCAAAGGAAAATGCCTGCTCCTGGACTCACTCACCCAGAAAACACCTTGAGATGTCTGGTCTCTAATTTTTTATCTTACTAGCATCAGCCTAGGCATCCTTTTAAAAAGATTGTTTTGTTTTTCATATGTTATCTAGCATTTTTAGTTACTCTGCTCTAATAAGGATTTCCCTGTATAGCTGCTCAGTCATGTTTACAGAACCAAATTTCTAGCCTTTTTTTTTTCTTTTTTAGCTGAGTTTGATATACCTTCCATGGTGTGGGTGACCAACTTTGATTAATATACCAGACCCAAAATTACAGGTCAGTCACATGATTTCAAGTAACTTGTGTTACTCCTTTGCCCGGAGTGTTCTCAGATCAAGAGCAAGGGGGCAGAGCTAGACAAATTCTAGGCCTCTTCCATCTCTGAAATCCTGTGACATAAGATGGTGGAAATGGTGCCCCAGATCTACTTTGATTTTTTTTCCCCCAAATACACTTATTTTATTTTTTATGTGTAACAAAATTAATTGTTCATGCACCACACCCAGTGCTCCATGCAATATGTGCCCTTCTCGATACCCACCACCAGGCTCGCCCACCTCCCCACCCTCTCCCCTCCAAAACCCTCAGTTTGTTGCTCAGAGTCCACAGTCTTTCCTGGCTCATCGCCCCCTCCAATTTCCCCCCATTCACCCTTCCCTTCCTTCTCACAATGCCCTCCATGTTTTTCCTTATGCTCCACACGTAAGTGAGACCATAAAATAATTGACTCTCTCCCCTTGACTTATTTCACTCCACATAATCTCTTCCAGTCCCGTCCATGTTGATACAAAAGTTGGGTATTCATCCTTTCTGATGAAGGCATAATATTCCATTGTATAGATGTACCACATCTTCCTTATCCACTCATCTGTTGAAGGGCATTTTGGTTCTTTCCACAGTTTGGCGATTGTGGCCATTGCTGCTATGAACATTGGGGTACATGTTTCCCTTCTTTGTACCGCATCTGCTTCTTTGGGGTAAATACCCAGTAGTGC
>CM052800.1:152768092-152815860 GCA_028533885.1 Nasua narica | reverse complement strand
ATCTCCACACTGTTTTCCAAAGTGGCTGCACCAAGTGGCAGTCCCACCAACAGTGTAAGAGGGTTCCCCTTTCTCCACATCTTCTCCAGCATTTGTTGTTTACTGTCTTGTTGATTTTGGCCATTCTAACTGGTGTAAGGTGGTATCTCAGTGTGGTTTTGAATCTCCCTGATGGCTAAAGATGATGAACATTTTTTCATGTGTCTGTTAGCCATTTGTATGTCTTCTTTGGAGAAGTGTCTGTTCATGTCTTCTGCCCATTTTTGGATGAGATTACCAGATCTACTTTGTAATGTAGAAGGTCAATTAAATACCTGAAGTTACTGGAACAGTCACCAGAAATAAATGGCCAGGTATAGTGTGCTTGCTTATGAAATTCATCTCTTCAGTTTTTCTTTTTTTCCCATGACAAAAATAGTTAGACTATTACAAAAGTTTCTTCCAGCTTGTTTCATATGGTAATTTTTTTTTTTTTTAGTGTTTATGAGATTTTTATCATTGGTTCCACATGGATCCTAAAAATGTTTTAGATGAAATTTTCCATGTTCATCTGGTTTTGGCCATTTATCCCTTGGATATTAGCCAAAAATATTGTCATCTTCTCTTACTGAACTGTAAGTTTACTGGTTACGTAGCAAATATTCATTCACATTGTCTTCTCAATTGGTGTATTGGGCAAATGCCCATTTCTTTAGGGTATTTAATTGGTATCTAAGAAGCTGTGCAAAAATAATGGACTTTATAACCAACTCTCTAACTCCTTTTTATTTCAATTATTCTGTTAGGACAGCAATCATTTTTGTACATATTCATAAAAAGAAGCAGTATGGCCATCATGTTAATAATAATTGTTGCATAATAAACAATAGTTAGATATTGGAGATCCCCGGAGATATACTTCATTCCTTTGTGGAGTTTCCAATTTAGTTGAGGAGACAGCATTTATGAAAAAGTAATTAATAATATTAGATAAAAGTCCCAATTGAAGGTGTGGAGAATAAATGCTCTAGGAATTTTGAGAAGGAAGAGGCAAATCATTACAAGGAGCATAACTCAACTAGATAGCATCATAGACACAAGAGAAGACAGAATGCTAACAGCCAAATTATAATAAATAGTTGCAATGCACAGGCATTTGTCTAAAATTCACTAATTTTGCTAGTTGCAACTTTATATTCTAAATTTGAATAATATAAAGCTGGGCCCAACTTCAGTCACATATTTATATAAAATGCTACCTGAATTTGCATGGGAATGATACTCAATTTGGCGGCTCCTGATATTAACCCTTTCCACATTCCAGCAGGATGAACATGTTCCAGTTTTCAGGTTACGCTCATGTGATCTAAGCATCAGCTTCCCCCTGTCAAGAGTCACCTTCTTCTCTATGTGGGAGAGACAGAACCCGTCTCCTCTCCATTCCTGAGCCATCCGCCTCTCCTGAGCTCCTGCTCGCTATTCCCTTCTCCAGCACAGACCACTGCTAGCTGTGATCCTGGCCCCTGGAAACCCTTGCAGTCCAACTTCAATGCAAGAGAAATGTGCTTAGCAGGATGCAGTTAATTTCATTGTCTGCAGCCTGTATTCCTCCCAGTATAACCGGACAAAGCCATAAAGTGTATCAGGTTTTACCAAGAAGTTGAAGGTTAATGAAGAGGGAATTTTAGCTTAGAAAGAAAAAAAAAACTTAATACAGCTGATTAAAAATGATTTCCCTCATCATTCAAGGGGAATGCAGTTAGAATTAACTACTTCACGGGGCTTCCCTTCTTGAACATACCCCATTTCCTAGCTTTCCTTGTTCTCCTTCCTCCCTACCCGTAAGTCACACTAAAGAGTTACTTCGTTTCAACTTTAATAGTGCTAACCTTAGCCCTTTTGGGGGGGCTCTACCCCAGAGTGCCATCACTGTTAGGTTGGATCTTTGTCCCAGACTCTGTCTCTCTCTCCTCACTTTGCAATCCCAGGAACATAAGTTCCACTCGCAATATGTTCCCCAAAGTCTGAGTTATTCAGTAGAGACTGCACACAGGGAAACTTCCGCAGCACAAACCAGAGTGGAATTTGCTCCTATAGTTGACCTCTATGAAAGAGGAAAGTGGACACATGCCTTCTCATTCTTCCCATCTTCCAGTAGCTTTTAAAAAAAATAGCAAATATATTAAACAAAAATAATAAATGTACATGTGCACACATGCATACACACACACACTCCTCGCAAAATATTAATTTTCAGATATGGCAGTCTGCAACCACATTCAGCACTTTACCATGAAAAAATATATATATATATATATTAGTATTAGTAAATCTAGTATATTATATTTAAGAAAGTAGAACCAGGTGCTCTTGATGCCCATTCTCTGTCTACACAAAGATCTGGCTGAAAGTTTGAACTAGCTTGAAATTTTATTTGTACCTTCAGCTACATTAGATTTTTAGATACAATATATACTTACATTAATGTCCACATGTAAAAGGGGGCACTATGAAGATTTACCATTTTTATCCAAGAGAGTTAAAGGGCTACATTCCAGTTATAAATTACAATTCATGATAATTTCTGGCATTTTGCCTGAGATTGTGTTATATCTTCATAGTCTTTAAAAATGAGCGGATTTTAAACAAATTTTAAATCAAAAGAGGAATTTTTCATCTTTGGAGAATGATTAGGACCAGCCAAACACACTATGATAACTTTGTAAGTAAAATGAAAATTTAAATGAGTTTGGAAAAGCCAGTCAAGACGAGAGGTTTCAATAAATATGCTCTGCAACTTGTTACCATCAGAGGTGTAATGACTACATATGTGAAACACCGGATAACATCTTATACATTATGTGTGAGGTAACAAATTTTTTTAATATTTTTCTCATCCTTGGTAAATTCACATCTGCTTAGGTTCATATGGAACTATGATATTATATGGCCTCAACAGACTAATGATTTTTTTAGGGGTCACAATATTATAAAATGCAGAAACAACTTATTTTGTCTCTATAAGAAATTATTTTAAAACTCTTTAAAGGGGTGCCTAGGTGGCTCAGTGGGTTAAAGCCTCTGCCTTTGGCTCAGGTCATGATCCCAGGGTCCTGGGATCAAGCCCCGCATTGGGGTCTCTGCTCAGCAGGGAGCCTACTTCCCCCTCTCTCTCTGCCTGCCTCTCTGCCTACTTGTGATCTCTCTCTTTCTCTCTCTGGCAAATGAATGAGGAATGAATGAATGAATGAATAAATAAATAAATAAATAAATATAAAAAACTCTTTAAAGATTTTTTAGGTAGAAATATATTATGTTCACAAAATTTATTTTATAAGTGATGTTCTGTTCATTGTATATATGTCCGCGGTTACAGATCATTATTTAGAAAGCCTCTTTACTTTGGATTAAAATTATATTTTTTTCCCCAGTGGTATTACATCATCTTTGAAGCCAGGGAATACGTCTATTTTCCATCCCAGTGAACAGCAGGCAAAGTGCAGAACATGTCATAATTATATCTATAATTAGATATGTTGGTGGGCTAAGAGTGCCCAGATGTTGCATGATGTTATAAAAACAGAAGAGTTGATGTGATCAGATTGGGGTGGGGGGTGGTTAGGAAGTGACCTTTTGGAAAGATTCATGAATGAAATCTTTTTTAAATGTCTGATTGCAGAGAAAAATGGAAGTCAGCATAATCCTCCTCTTGGCAGTAGGACTAGGATAAATCAACAAAGAAAACAGGAAGCAGAGTAGCAAGGGAACATTATCTGAATGGTTCAAATTATGTTATGCTATGCATTTTTATCATACCCTGTTGCTTTCTTTATCCCCCGTTTCTTGGGCCTTCAGAATTGAAGTAGAAGCTGATTTATGAGTTGAGAGTCAGTGCAGAGTGTCAGGTTTCTCTAATGAGATTATATATTAAATCTAATGAAGGGAAAATATGCTTACCCAAACCGAATGACAGTGCCATGATTAAAGGACTCAAGATCTCTCCATGGATTTGTTTAAACAATATCACAGGTAAAGTGATCTCCTCTTCTCCTAGGTTTGTGATCAATTCTGTGAAATGAAGATTTATGTCTTTTATTATTCTGATGACATAACAATATGATCATAGAAGTAAACATGCACAAGATGGTACTAGCAAGTCAAGGGATGTGTTCAGGGTATTGTGGAGGTCTGCTTTGATTAATCACCTGTTATGTTTCATAGTGACTGCTGGCTTTCTTGTAACAATGCAGTTATGAGCCTCTATCCTTTAACTTAAATCTCCAAGGTACATTTTTCTAAGTGCACACATGCATGAGTGTGCTCATACCCAAATCTACACCCATGTACCAAAGTATGATCTTGTAGGGGAAGAAAAATTTTTCCTTCCTCCCTTCTAGGTTCTTTGACTGGAATCATAATTAAATTGGCATAACAGAGATGAACGTGTGAAAAACAAATTTAATTATGTACATATAAGGGCCCCACAAAGACATGAGGGGCCCCCCAATGGTCAAGCAAGTTAGGTTTTTTTACCGTCTTGAGCTAAGGAGAAAGGGGGTAAGGGTCTGGGACTTCAAAGAGGGAGAGAGACAATCTATAGGAGGATGTGAGGACAAATTCCTGGTAAACAAATGTTTGCCGTGGCATGCAGATAAGTCTTTTTCTTTTCTTTTTTTTTTTTCAGCTAAGTCTTTCTGATGTAAAACCTTATCTGTGGTTATTAGCTATCTTTCTGGTATGGGCTCTGTACCTGCATTATTTTAAGTCAGTTAAGGGGGAGGTAAAAAACTTTTTGAGTCTGTCAGGCCTGGATTGTCTTCAGCTTGAAATAATCTGCATGCCAAGATAGCACATTCCAGGGCCACCTGCTTTGAACCCCCATTAGTTGCCTCCTCTGAAACTTTTTCCCTGGAAATTTCACATATCAAAAGCTGAGCTGTTAGATGGTTCCAGTATTTCATTGAATTAATCTCTGAGTCTTGAAAATAGGTCAGTTCAGTTAAAGAGTTGTGTCTCATTTTAGGAGGTGCTTTACAGCTGCGCTCCTAAAGTTAGGCCTATATTGTATGAGAAATCAGGTGTTTAGGAAGGAAGTTCTATGCAAGCAAAGGAAAAATGATGGTTGATGATTGCAGCAAATTATAAGTCAGTTTCTGAGTTCCGAGGAGAGTCGGTTAAGAATATTTCTAGCTGTCAGCCTTTTAAACCTCTTCAGATAGAGTGAGAGTGGGCAGCTACAATCTGACAGAGTTTCTTGGTTTCCAGGTTGAATCTGAGGGGTCCAATGATCTTTCTGAATGGCCCACGCAGCATCAGGCATGAAGACTGTCTATATGTGGCCTGTTTGGATGATTTCTCTGAAGTCGATACCACGTTGTCCAACTTTAGCTGGCATGATTTTGAAAAATAACAGTTTTTGTTCTCAATGATTCCAGGTCATAAGGGTGGGAGAAAAATTGAAAAGTGTTAGTTTGGAGAGTTGTAGCCAAATACTGGAGGAAATGACAAGAATTTAGGATTCAGTTCAGTTTACAGGTAGAAAATAAAATCTCAAAGACCGTTAACTGAACTAGAATCTAATATCCACAAGTGTGCATTATAGTTTCTACTGAAACGTAATTCTTCTTGCAATGGTCACCCCATTTCTCTCAAAGATAACCATAGTAAGACTGATTTGTTTGGGGGGCACCTGGATGGCTCAGTCATTGAGCGTATGCCTTCAGCTCGGGTCGTGACCCCAGGGTCCTGGGATCGAGCCCCGCATTAGGCTCCCTGCTCGGAGGGAGGCCTGCTTCTCCCTCTCCCACTCCTCCTGCCTGTGTTCCCTCTTTCTCTGTCTCTCTCTGTCAAATAAATAAATAAAATCTTAAAAAAAAAGACTGATTTGTTTGCATAATATGTCATTTTAATAAAGTCTTCTTGACTATTATATAAGGGCAGCAAGAAGAACTATTGACCATATAGAATCTTTTAATCTGCTTTGCTGAAACTCTTTATAAGGAATCTCAGAGTGGACTTTTAGGACCTCTTGAGTCAAGGAAAACATGCCAAGAACTTGCCATCAGATTATGCTTACAGTACATATAGATTTGGGTTAATTTATCTCTTCACAAAGTCCCCAAAGTAGCCTGAGGTTCTTGCACATGCCAGAAAGTGACCTTTATCACTCACCTGTTAAGGCTGCTTAGAACTCTGTAAGCAAGGTCCCAGGCCAGTTTTTCCAAGCGGTCTTATGGGCTCCATAAAGTCAACCTTCATTCCTTAAAGCTCTCTGATTATATCTGAATATTGAAACATCTCTCAAATACAGCATTCCAGTCAAAGCTTTGGTAATATAATCAAAGTTTCCAATTGTGTCCTGTTATAAGGAGGACAGATCCTTAGTGGACATCTGCCACCATACAACACTATGACAATACCATTGACTATATTCCCTATGCTGTACCCTGTACCCTTGTGACGTATTCATTCCATAACAGGAAGTCGGTATTTCCCACTCCCCTTCACCTGCTCTGCCCATCCCCCCCCCTTTCTGGAAACCACCAGTTCTTGTATTTATGAGACGCAGCCTTTTTAAGTAATCAAAGACTTGATATGAAACATAGGAAATTATTTTGACAAGACACAAAATCTTTGTTTTAGGCATATTACTTACTATGCAAAGGAAAACTGCAAAACAACAAGAGCAGATCACTAGTCTAAGAAAACACTGTCCTTTTAGTAGCTGAAACAAAATTAAGTTTCAGTTTTATATAAGTATGCTCTTGTTATTAAAACTTCATTTTAAAAGAATTCAGTTTTTAGCCAACTTGACCACACAGGATGACATCTTTGGTTCTCCTGTCAACATTCTATATCCATAGTTTATTTTTTATTCTCTTCCTTTCTATTCTGAAATGACCAGCTTCATTTTGGGACAGAATCACTTTTCTCTTAACAAAAATGTGTCTCCATACCTCCTACCTTTGCTAACGAAAAACGTATCCTACTTTGTTTGCATACAGAGTTGTTTCCCCTTATTACTCCTAGTAGTTTTAATTACATATGTTGAAATTTGTAACCCTTAAAAAACATTGCTTTTTAGGGAAAACTAAGCAGTTGTGAACCGTGCTATTTGGATTGGAGAATTTATAAATATATTTCATAATTTCTAAAGATGCTTCTTCATGGTACAGTTTCTCAATGTGACATGAAATATGTTTACTGATAGACCCAAATAGCTTTAGTTCCTTTGTAAAAGGACACCAAAAATGGATAAGCCTATGTCCAATAATTAATGTTTCTATGTTTTATCTTATTTGGATATGATCTAGATATCAGTGAATTTTCATCATTTAATTGAACTTAGCAAAACACTTAATGGTATAATTTATCAAAGAGGTTTTTGAAACTAAGTAGATATATCATAAAACAATTATTGCTAAAAAGTTCACTAAGAACTCTTAATTCATTTCATTTGTCCTTAACAATCTACAGTGAGATTACTCATGAAGATTTCTTGAGACATTAAAGCAGGTAGCCATCGCCTTATTTTTGTGGTGGACAAATTTTGTAACAGAGACAACATGAGCTTATTTGATGTTTAGTAACAATATATAGAATAAAAGTATTATACTTAATGCTGTTATTAATGCGTGTCTATTAATTAAACAGAAATCTTAAATTAGCTTTTATTTATTAAAAGTTATCCTAGAGGGACGCCTGGGTGGCTCAGTTGGTTGAGCAGCTGCCTTTGGCTCAGGTCATGGTCCCAGTGTCATGGGATCGAGTCCCATATCGGGCTCCTTGTTCAGCAGGGAGCCTGCTCCTTTCTCTGCCTCTGCCTGCCTCTCTGCCTGCTTGTGTTCTCTCTCAGTTAAAATAAAATAAATAAAATCTTTAAAAAAAAAAAAAGTTATCCTAGATAATGTGAACTTGAAAAATATTTGGATCAGTTTCTATTATATTTCTTTTAAACTTTTTTTAATGCCAATATAATGTTAACAGTTTTATTTTAGTTTCCAGTATGCAATATAGTGATTCAACAATTCTGTACATTACTTAGTACTCATCATGTTAAATGTACTCTTTAATCCCCATCACCTGTTTCACCCATCCCCCACCCACTTCCCATTGGGTATCCATCAGTTCTCTGTAGTTAAGAGTCCGGCGTTTTTTTTTTGGTTTATTTCTTTTTCTTTGTTCATTTTCCTTCTTAAATTCCATATATGAGTGAAATCATATATTTGTTTTTCTCTGACTTATTTCATTTATCATTATATGCTCTAGCTCTATCCGTGTCTTTGCAAATGGCAAGAGTTCATTCTTTTTATGGCTGAGTATTCCTGTGTGTGTGTGTGTGTGTGTGTGTGTGTGTGTCTGTATACACACACACACACACTTCTTTATCCATTTATCTGTTAATGGACACTGGCTGTTTCTATAGTTTGGCTGCTGTAGATAATACTACAATAACCATAGGGGTGCATGTATCCCTTCCAATTAGTGTTTTTGTACTCTTTGGGTAAATACCCTGTAGTACACTTACTGGATCACAGGGAAGTCCTATTTTTAACTTGTTGAAGAAACTCCATACTGTTTTCCAGAGTTACTGCACCAATTTGCATTCCCACCAACAGTGCAAGAGGTCACACTCTCACTAGCACCTCTTATTTCTCGTATTGGTAATTTTCGCCATTCTGACAAGTGTGAGATGACACCTCATTGTAGTTTTGATTTGCATTTCACTGATAATAAGTGAACATCTTTTCATGTGTCTGTGGGCCACCTGGATGTCTTCTTTGGATAAATGTCTCTTCATGTCTTCTACCTACTGTTTAACTAGATTATTTGGGGTTTTTTGATGTTGAGTTGTGCAAGTTCTTTATGTATGTTGGATCCTAACCATTTATTGACACATCATTTGCAAATAACTTCTCTTATTGAGTAGACTGTCCTTTAGTTTTGTTGGTTGTTTCTTTTGCTGTTGTGCAGCAGCTTTTTATTTTGATGTCGTTCCAATAGTTTATTTTTGTTTTACCTCAGGAGGCATATCTAGAAGGCATATCTAGAGAATTACTGCCTCTCCTTTCTTCTAGGATTTTCATGGTTTCAGGTTCAGATTTAGGTATTTAATACATTTTGAGTTTATTTTTGTGTATGCTGTAAGAAATGGTCCAGTTTCATTCTTCTGCATATAGCTGTGTGGTTTTCCCATCGTCATTTGTTGAGTCTTTCTCCCATTGCATTTTCTTTCCTGCTTTGTCAAAGATTAATTGACCATATTGTTGTGGATTTAGTTATAGCTTCCTCTTCTATTCTGTTGATTTATGTGTCTATTTTTGTGCCAGTGCCATACTGTTTTGATTTCTACAGCTTTGTAATAGAACTTGAAGTCTGAAATTGTGATACCTCCAGTTTGGGTTTTCTTTTTCAAGATTGTTTCAGCTATTCAGGGCCTTTTGCGGTTCCATACAAATTTTAGGATCGTTTGTTCTAATTCTGTGAAAAATGATATTGGTATTTTGATAGAGATTGCATTAAATCTGTAGATTGCTTTGGGTAGTATAGATATTTTAACAATATTTGTCCTTCTAATCTATGAGCATGGAATTACTTTCCATTTCTTTGTGTCGTCTTCAATTTCTTTCATAAGAAATTTTATAGTTTTCAGACTACAAGTCTTTCACTTCTTTCATTAAGTTTATTTCTAGGTATTTTATTTTTGATGCAGTTGTAAATGGGATTTTCTTATCTTTTTCTTGCTGTTTCATTATTAGTGTATAGAAATGCAATGGATTTCTGTATGTTGATTTTGTATCCTATGACTATATTTACTTCATTCATTGGTTCTAGTAGTTTTCTGGTGGAGTCTTTAGGGGTTTTGTTATATAATATGTCATCCTTATCAATCTAGATACCTTTTATTTCTTTTTGTCATCTGATTTCTAGGACATTCACAGTGCTAGGACTTTTAGTACTATGTTAAATAAAAGTGGCGAGAGTGGACATCCTTGTCTTGATCCTAAGGATCAAGGGAGGAAATAGAGGAAATATCTGTTTTTCACCATAGAGTATGATGTTAGCTGTGAGATTTTCATATATGGCCTTTATTATGTTGAGTTCTGTTCCCTCTAAACCTACTTTGTTGAGAGTTTTTATCATGAATGGATGTTGTAGTTTGTCAAAGGCTTTTTCTGCATCTATTGAAATGATCATGTGGTTCTTATCCTTTCTTTTATTGATGTGATGTATCACATTGATTGATTTGCAAGTATTGAACCACATTTGCCTCCCAGGAATAAACCCCACTTGATGGTGGTGAATGATATTTTTTTTCTAATGTATTCTTGGATTTGGTTTGCCAATATTCTGTTGAGAATTTTTGCATCTATGTTCATTGGCGATATTAGCCTATAGTGATCTTTTTTTAGTGTTGTCTTTACCTGGTTTTGGTATCAGGATAGTGTTGGCCTCATAGAATCAATTTGAATTGAATTTTTTTTTTAAGATTTTTTATTTATTTATTAGAGAGAGAGAGAGACTGACAATGAGAGGGGAGAAGGTCAGAGGGAGAAGCAGACCTCCCGCAGAGCCAGGAGCCCGATATGGGACTCGATCCCAGGACTCCGGGATCATGACCTGAGCCGAAGGCAGTCGCCCAACCAACTGAGCCACCCAGGCGCCCTTGAATTGAATTTTGAATTGAATTTTTGGATTACTCATTCAGTTTTGTTGCTGGTAACCAGTCTGTTCAAATTTTCTGTTTCTTCTTGCTTTAGTTTGATAGGTTATGTGTTTCTAGAAATTTATTGACTTCTAAGTTGTCCAATTTGTTGGCATATAATTTTATATAATATTATGTAATCCTTTGTATTTCTTTGTTGACAGTTATTTCTCCTCTTTCATTTGTGGTTTTGTTTGAGTCTTCTCTCTCTCTCTCTCTCTCTCTCTCTCTCTCTCCTTTTTCATGTAGCTGGCTAGAGATTTATCAGTTTTATTGATTTTTTTTTTTTAAGGTACCAGGTCCTGGTTTCATTGATCCATTCTACTGTGTTTTGCTTTGTTCTAGTGTCTATATGATTTATTTCTGCTCTAATCTTTATTATTTCCTTCCCTCTGCTGGTTTGGGGTTTTATTTGTTCTTCCTTTTGTAGCTCCTTTAAGTGTTAAGTTAGGTAGTTTATTTGAGATTTTTCTTGCTTCTTAAGGTAGGCCTATATTGCTATAAACTTGCCTCTTAGAACTGCTTTTGCTGTATCCCAAACAATTTATACTGTTGTAATTTCATTTTCTCCATGTAATATTTGATTTGTTTTTGGTTTCTTGATTGACTCATTAATTGTTTGGTAGCATGTTATTTTACCTCCATTTATTTGTGGTCTTTCCAGATATTTTCTTGTGTTTAATTTCTGGATTCATAATGATGTAGTCAGGAAAGTTTCATGGTATGACTTAATCTTTTTTAATCTGTTGAGGCTTGTTTTGTGACCTAGCATGTGATCTATTCTGGAGAATGCTCTATGTGCACTTGAAAAGAATATGTATTCTGCTGTTTTAGCATGGGATGTTCTGAATATATTTGTTAAATCCATGTTGTCTAATATGTCATTCAAAATCACTGTTTTCTTGTTGATTTTCTTTTGGGATGATCTGTCCATTGATTTAAGTGGGGTGTTAAAGTCCCCTACTAATGTATTACTATCAATTAGAGTTTTTTTTTTTTAATGTTATTAACAGTTTTATTAATTTGAGTGCTCCTATGTTGGGTCCAAAATATCTACAGTTGTTACATCTTCTCATTTTATTGTTCACTTTATCAGTATGTAGTATCTTTCTTTATCTCTTGTTATAATCTTTGTTTTTTTCAATATTAGTAGTGCTACCCCAGATTTCTTTTGGCATCCATTTACATGAAAAAATGTTTCTCTAGAGATTCACTTTCAATCTGCATATCTTTAGGTCTCAAAGGAGTCTCCTGTGGGTGGCATATAGATGGATCTTGCTTTTTTATCCATTCTATCACCCCATGCATTTTGATTGGAACATTTAGTTCATATACATTCAAATTAATTACTGATAAGTATGTATTTATTGCCATTTTGTTACTTGTTTTGTAGTTGTTTTTGTAATTCTCTGATTCTTTTCTTGCTCTCTTTTCTTATGGTTTGCTTGCTGACTTTCTTTAGGGATATACTTGGAGTCCTTTGTCTATTTTTTCATATGTATTACTGTTTTTTTATTTGTGATTACCATTAGGTTTGTAGATAACCTGTTCTGCGTATAAGAGTCTTATTTTAAGTTGATGGTCACTTAAATTTTCACCCATTCTTTACTTCTCTGTCCCCCATATTTTTAGGTATGTGGTGTCATATATTATGTCCTTTTTATTTTGTGAGCCTCTTGACTGATTTTTACAGATATGCTTATTTTTACTGCTTTTGTGCTTTTTGTGCTTTTCTTACCATTACTTATGTTAACATTTCCTGCAGAGCTGGCTTAGGGATCATGAACTCTTTTAGTTTTATTTGCCTGGGAAACACTTTACTTCTCCTATTCTGAATTATAACCTTGCTGGATGGAGTATTCTTGGCTGCAGATTTTTTTTTTCCTTTTAGCAGTTTGAGTATATCATGCCACTCTCATTTAGCTTGCAAAGTTTCTGCTGAAAAATCAGTTGATAGCCTTATGAAGTTTCCCTTATATGAAACTGCCTTCTTTTTTCTTTCTGGTTTTAAACTTATTTTTTATTACTACTTTTTGCCATTTTAATTACTATGTATCATGGCTTGGACCTCCTTGGGTTGATTATGTTGGGGGATCTCTGTGCCTCCTGGATCTGGATATCTGTTTCCTTCCCCATTAGGGAAGTTTCCAGCTATTATTTCTTCATATCAATTCTCTGCCCCCTTTTCCCTCTCTTCTTGTGGGATCCCAAAAGGCAAATGTTATTACACATGATGGAGTTCCTGAGTTCCTTAAGTCTATTTCATTTTGTCTAATTTTTTTTCTCATCTCCTCAGCTTGATTAATTCCATTATCTGTCCTCCAGGGTGTTAATTCCCTCCTCTGATTCCTCTAGCCTGCTATTTATTCCATCGACTGTATTTTTCATTTCATTTATTGTGTTCTTCATCTCTGATTGGTGTTTATATTTTGTTTTCTGTCTCTTTAAGAGTCTCACTGATGTCTTCCACTCTTTTCTCATGCCCAGTGAATATCTTTATGATCAGTACTTTAAATCATCTATCAGTCATTATATATGTATATATACACACACATATATATGTATAGACCTGTACATATATATCTCACTTTTCCTCAGTTCTCTTCCAGTAGTTTTGTCCTGTTCTGTTACTTGGAACATAGCTTTTTGTCTCCTCATTTTACCTAACTCTCTGCCTGTTTCTTGTGTTAGGAAATTCAGCTACATCTCCTGCTCTTGAAAGTAGTGGCCTTATGAAGAGAAGGTTCTATAGTGCCCTGCAATCCAGTGTCCGCTGCTTGTCAGAACCTGGTTCTTCAGAGGTGTCTCCTTTGTGTTTTGCGTGTACCCTGCTATTGGGTTTTGGCCACTTTTTCCTTCAAGCCAGTCATCTGCAGTGGCTCTCATTACCTCTCGTGGGCAGCATTTGGTTCCTGTGGTGTTATTGGACCAGTGTTGGGCCACCTTGGACCTGAGTTGAGTTGGATCAGCATTTGCCAGAGATGCAGTAGCACCACACTCCAGGGCACTTTCCCTGGGTTGTCCCTTGAGAAATTTTCCTTGGTGGGTAGGTGGGTAGGGCCTGCAATCAGACCAACTCATTGCCCCCAGCCCATTGCTGGGGCCACCATTCACAACTGTGTGTGGTTGTCTCACCCTCCCCCCGGGGATGGAGATACTTTGGATTGGTGCTGGCTTCTGTAGGAGCTGCTTGCTCTCTGCCAGCCTTGTGGTACCACTTTGGATTGGCCCCAGCTGAGGGCATATCAGAGGAGACATGCTGCCACCCTGGGACTAGACTGGTGTGGGGTACATAGTTTTAACACAGTGCGTCGGGCCGGCCCGCTTGCCAGATAAAACCTGCTGCCAGGCTGCTGGGACTGGGTTGGTCTGATGGATCCACAAATTGTGCTATGGGCAACATGCCCAATTTTAACAAGGTAGGTGTTGGTCCTCCATGGGCTGCCGTAACTGCAGCTGGGACTGAGGACCCACAAAGCACACAGGTAGGGGGATGTGTTGGCAAGGTTCGCACTGTTCTTCTTGAGGAGGGGACCTATAACTCTGGGACTGAGGCAAACATGATTGGAAAGAGCAGATCCTCTGATGTCTGGGGAGGTGGGGCTTAGTGTAAGCAAGTTAGATATGGAATGCAGGCACAGTACAGGCCATGCATTTATGCTGGGAGAGGTGGGAAAGGACATGGTGCCTGCCAGCTCCTCTGTTCACGGTCTTCCCGTGATCCCTGCCATCCAGAACATCCACAGACTTACATAAACATACCGATGAACAGAGATCTTTTAAATTTCTGTTGTAAAGTTTTAACGATGAACCAGGTATAACAATATAAAACTCACTAGTTTATAAACAACAGTTGGAATAAGTTAAGTCTATCTGCTCAGATAGTAAAGTTTTTTGCTATTTGTGGAGAAAACTTTCAGGATTTGTGTTTGCCCTTGACATGTAATCTTAACAAGGCTGTGGTCTAGAGTTTGGACAAGACAGATTTTTTGGAAGTTTGTATTTTATGTATGTATGCATGTATGTATGTTTACTTGAAAATGGTCTCTTTATACTTTTTTTTTCTTAGCAGCCATGTGACTTTAGGCAAGTTAACCTCTCTGTCCTTACCTGTGAATTGAAGCTACTTATATACCCCTTATAGTACTGTTGAGCATGAAAACATGTAACATGTAAATACTCATACTGAGTGAAGGTGGTAATAATAGTCAGTAAGCTTTACTGTTTTTTATTTTACTTTTGTTAAAGATTTTATTTATTTGACAGAGAGAGACACAGCGAGAGAGGGAACACAGTAGGGAGAGTAGGAGAGGGAGAAGCAGGCTCCCCGCCAAGCAGGAGAGCCTGATGCGGGCTCAAACCCAGGACCCTGGGATCATGACCTGAGCCAAAGGCAGATGCTTAATGACTGAGCCACCCAGGTGCCCCTGTTGTTTGTTTGTGTGTGTGTGTGTGTGTGTGTGTGTGTGTGTGTATTTTTTTTAATGATCTCTTTTCTTCTTCCTCTTCCTCCTCCTCCTCGGATCACCACCACCACCCTTTAGTTTCCAGCCAGTGTTAATTGCCTCCTGGGGTATTTACATTTCGAAGACATGATAAGATTTACATTTTCAAGGGACAGAAAAAGGATCCCTACACTGGGCCTTCAGATGAGGCTGGAGTGCTCTCTATAAATCTTGTAGGGAAAAGGAGGCTAAAATAGGTACTTTAACCAATTTTCTGGGGAAGGTAGAGAAGTTTAGCCGTGGAAGTGATGGGCTGAATTTCAAGAAGGGGAGTTTATGTTGAATGTAGACTTTAATTTGGTTCTAAGTTTGATTTTTGTGTTTTCATCTTAGTGAGGGAGTCCCTGAGGCCAGCTATTATATCCTTTTGTATCCACTTTTTAATTGAGTTCATAGGTACCAATAAGATAATTTTCTAAAAAAAAATTTTTTTTTAATACTAAAGCTTTTCTAATCCAATGTAACTGTCTCTGGCCACTGATGGGCAGGATCTATTCATCTCTGTAGTGACTCAAACCAGTAATCCCTTTTTTATGGCTTAACCAATGATGTAAGAGGTGGGCCAAAGGAAAATACAAAAGGTGTGGCCCTCCTAAGATCCAGAAAATTCTCTCCCTGAGTTAGCCTAAGAATGCAGCCCTTTGTTCTCGTGGATGGTAAGAATGGTGTAGTGGAACCATGTCTGTGACCTCCCATGGGATCATGAGATGCCTCCAATTCACAAACCCACTGGTCTGTGACACCCGGCAGGCACCACCGGAATGGGACTTTTCTAGCACTAACAAGACAAGCAAGGTTGAGATGACAAAGGCCACTTATGGGCTGGGTCCCTTAAGACAAATTTATTTCCCTGGCATGGCTGGACAGAGAAAGTGCTCTCATAACTTTGTGTCTTAGAACCTGAGACTATTCAGCGGGCCAGGTTCATATACAATACGCACCTGTACTTGCCCCCTCCAACGGGCAGAGACCTAAGAGAATATTCTCATTGGTCATAAAACCAGGCTCTCAGTGCATAAAAGAAGATGAGAGGAAAACTTCATCTGGTTTTTACGTAGGAGACCCACAGCAAATTTGTCTAAACAGACACTGATCTGCTGAGAACCTTGAATTCACCAGTCTGTGCAGCCGGCTGGAAACACAGGCTAATAGGACCTCCACCTGTGTTCTAGCTTATGGTTTTCTCTCTTGTGACAATGACATAAAAGACTAAAAGGAAAATGATGTCCATCTCTTGAAGGAAAAGGATCGATAGGAAGCAAGAGTGTTCTTAATAGATCTTTACCAGAGTCGCTATACCAAAGGAACTAGTTCACACAAATATTTTCTCCTGCTAATCTGAATTTGGGGTGAGGGGGAGAAAAGGACTTTCACCACTTTTGTTTCTACCAGATCTTGCAGCCAAAGAGGTCCAGGAGACTGACATGGTAAGAAGTCTTACTTTCTAACAGCTTCTGTCAGAGGTCCTGGGATCTCTCAGCCACAGAAATCCCAGTGAGTAGAGGGCCCATGTTGGGGCACCAAATCTTCAGGGGAAGAATACTTTTCCCTTCTCCCTTCAAGGTTCCTTAACTGGTCTAATAATTAAATTAGTATAAGACAGGTTAACAGGAGAAAACAAATTTAATTACATATATTCAGGAGCCCCACAGAGACATGAGGGCCCCCCTCACAGGCATTTGAGGCTTATTATCCCATCCTGAGCTGAAAAGAAAGGGGAAAAGGGTCTGGGATTTCAAAGAGAAAGAAGGCAATTCACAGAAAAATGGGAGGGACAAATGTTTGGTAATCAATTGTTTGCCTTTGCCATGGGAATAATTATTTCTGATTTTAAAAAAGTTATCTTTGATAATCACTTACTTTCTGGTATAGGCCTTCTATGTAAATTATTATTTAAATTATTTTAGGCTGTTAAGAGCAAAACAAAAAGCTGTTCTTGAATTTGATTGTCTTCAGCTTAAAATAATCTGAATACCAAAGTAGCACATTCTCAGGTGGCCTGCCCTGAACCCCATCAGCCCCATGCTCTGTCTTGTAGGTAACAGCAATTTAAATGGGTATTGTCCTCATTGCAAGTGAGTGTTCAACAAGAATGGTTTCTAAGATACCTTGGCTTCACTGGAAAAAGAAATGAGAGGTAACCTGGCTTTTACAGGGTCAACATTTGAAAAATGTGATATATCCAATTCTAAGCATCCCCACCACCATCACCACCCACTTTTGGAAGGTAAAAGAATAAGATGGAGTAGCAGTCAGCCCTGTAGAATTTCTATGAATTAAGGAAACCATTTATGGCCTATAACTTAAAGAAGATTTAATTTACCGAAACTTCCATCCATTTCCAGCTAGCCTTCATTTTCTCGTTCTTGCCTGAAATTTCACCATTAGAGAGTCATTTCCTAGATTAAACCTTTCGCCCCCATTAAAATGCAAATATAGGGGACTATGTCATTTCGTAATCTCCAAATAAATATTTTCCCCTGGGTCAGCAGGACATGATAGAAATGTAAAGATTATGGAGCATGGAAAGAAGAGAGAAGGGGTGAAACAGTGTATCAAGAAGAAAAAGTTTTATGCCTCTTGCAGTTTTGCCTAGAGGGGGCCATACGACAGGAAGTAAGCCTGATGAATGTGGTTTTCTCTTAGTAGCTTCCCCCACTTACTTTCAGCTGCTCCACTTCTGTTTTCTTCTTCAATATTCATGCATTTGAGTTCTGTGATCTGTAATCGAGACTTCATGGTATTTAGCATTGCCACATGCAGATACTTTTAAGAGCGACTCCATTAAAGACCATTTTCTCCTGGAGCATTCTGTGCTCTCCCGTGGTATTTATCACCCAGCATTTAGTTTTGATCCTTGTAATGTATGCAGAACCAAAGACACCCCTTCATCACTCTCATTCTGCTGGGAGTTGGTTTATGTTATAAAACAGGGGAAATGGGAATAAAAAGGGAGCCAGAGGGAAGCAGTGTTGCATATATAGAGTTATGCGTTAAGATAAAATAAAGCCATGGCACTAGACAATTAGGGAGCAGGTTTGGGAATAAATGGATTCCCTCCCCTCAGGGCTGCCTATTTATAAGCAAATTCTGGCTGACAACATTCTGCTTGGGTTCAGCTTTCTCTTCTTCCATGAAATGAGTTTAGAGCAAGCCACCTTTCTCTCTCTCCCAGACCCTCCAGCCCATGGGTGTATATTTAGGGGTTCTGATCCCTTGGTGAGGGGCTTAGCTAAGGACAGGAAATAGGTGACATGTAAGTTCCCGTGGCTCTTCTTTCAGGGTAAATACTGCAAGGCACAGCGCTTTTACACCTAGGGTTACCTTAGACAAGAAACTTTATGAAATTCATTGCAGTGGGGAGGAACTTGTTTGAAAAGTAATATTGGATACGTTGCTTGTTCCTCCTAATGGTTGAAATAATGAGACATCCTTCATTGAGCATAGAGAAGACTCAGGATGGATTAGGCATGCCCGTTTTAGTGCCATCCGTGTTTTTGTTTAAAATTTAATTTCACTTTTTTTTAAATCTGAATTTTTTTTAAGATTTTTGATTTATTTATTTGACAGAGAAAGACACAGCGATAGAGGGAATACAAGCAGAGGGAGAGGGAGAAGCAGGCTTCCCACGGAGCAGGGAGCCCAATGCAGGGCTCGATACCAGGACCCTGGGATCCTGACCTGAACCGAAGGCAGACGCTTAACAACTGAGCTACCCAGGCGCCCCTGAATGTTTTAAGCTTTTTTTCCCCCTGGTTTAATTTTTAACTTCTTTATTTCGGGTTTAATCTTAGTTCTGTTTTAAAATATCCATTGGAGGAGCGCCTGGGGGGCTCAGTGGGTTAAAGCCTCTGCCTTCGGCTCAGGTCATGATGATCTCAGGGTCCTGGGATCAAGCCCCACCTCGGGCTCTTGGTTCAACAGGGAACCTGCTTCCCCCTCTCTCTTTGCCTACCTCTCTGCCTACTTATGATCTCTCTCTCTCTCTCCCTCTCTCTCTCTCTCTCTCTCTGTCAATTAAATAATAAATAAAATCTTTAAAAAATTAAAATAGAACCTCCATTGGAGGGGTGCCTGGGATGGTCATTCGGTTAGGCATCTGCCTTCAGCTAACATCATGACCCCAGGATCCTGGAATCGAGTCCCGTGTCGGGTTCTTTGCTCAGTGGGAAGTCTGCTTCTCCTTCTCCCTCTGCCCCTCTCTCTCTCTTCAAATAAATAAAATATTTAAAATAAAATAAAATAAAAATCCCCACCGGAGATTTTTGGATAGGAAAGGCTTGGGAATGGGCCCTATACCAGCAGATTTTGATGGAAAGCGGTCGTACAAAAAGAGAGTGTACGATTTTCACATTCACAGCCATGATTAGCTTACCTTATGTTCTTACACTGCTTTAGACCTGATGCTCAGGACCCTTGGCCCCAATTGTAGGGTGATTTTTTATGTCAGATTCTAGAACACATCCTCCACAAGATTCAGGAACTCTGAGGAGCCCCGGGCCAATCTGGTAGACACGTAGGACACATCGGCCTTCTGATCAGCCGGAAGTAAAGCTTCTGTCCATTAACTGTCTCTGTCTTGCCCCTGTTGACCCCTTCGGGGTGATCGCCCTCCATCACAGGTGACGTACATATCACTGAATACCAAACCAAACCAGTAACTGTATCTGTTCAGTGAGTGTATGGGTTTCTCACTCTTCCGGTTTCTTGTCTGCGACTCCCAAGTGGACCACAGCCCTGAACCCGAGGCAGTTCCATTGTGACCAAGAACGTGCATTCAACTTAATTCCCGCTCCATCGCGCTTGGCTCCCAGCACTCCAGATTCTCTGGCCCAGGACCTAGCATCATTTTCTGCCGGCACTGTCTTCTCATAGGAAATAGGGCAATGGGTTGCAAAACACATTTTTTGCTGCCAGGACTGATTACTCTCCTAAACGTGTATCAATTCCAGCACTGTCCCTGTTATGAACTGCAAAGGACGTCTGTTCCTTTGAATCTCTTTGATTTTAGCAAAATCAAAAAGAAACAAAACAGAAGCTTAAAAAAAAAAAAATAGAACCGTACACAGTGTAGCCGGATTTCAGTGAAACCTGGTTCTCTAATGAGATGTGGTCTGGCAGCCCCATCTATAGTTAGAGTTACAGACTCGACTGAGAGAGAGAGCCCAGGCAGGCCCTGTGCTTTATGGAAGCTGTAGCAGTTCATAAAGCAGACAATGCCCTCTGGTGATACTGCATTACCGCCAAGGTTGATAGAGATTGCAGATGTGTGGATGAGAAAGTGAACAACCACACTCAGTCTCTGATTTGTGTAAAAAATATGAGCTTGTAGGAGAGGGGTCTTGGTTTAAAACAAAGTAAATACAGGGAAGGGGAAAGGATCGTAGAGCTCCCCGAGCCTGGCGGGGAGGGGCCTCAATGCCCAACACAGAGCAGGAAACACCCAGCCCTCCCTCCATACGTTTATCCGCACCCCCCGTCCTGGTCCTGCTTCTGTTTTCAAACAGGCAAATCCAGGCTAAAAAGGAACAGCCTTGCAAAGGAAACAAAGTCATAAATGGTCACAGGTTTGCTGTTATCCATACATCTCCTTTAGGGCCTCATTGAGATTTACTTATTCTTAACCGTTGTGTCCCAGAGACATGCTCAGGGACAAGGCAACGCAGCAAATACATTTCTTGTCTTTAGGCAGCCCTGAGCCTCGTAGAAAATAATCGATCTTTTTAGCACTTCCTGCCCAACCAGCCTTCCTGCCCTTATTCCAATTCATTGTACTCTAAAGACAGATCCAATCAGCACGCATTTTTGTTCTTCTTAAGCACTAGACAGATTGACTCTATTGATTGCAGTGGTGGCTGCAGTGCACTTTTGACGGTTTGAGCCTTTTGGCCTAGAGGTAACGTAAGTATTCATGATATGGTAAGAATCCACAGAAAAATAAGGAAGGTACCCCTTTTCTGTAATCATGTCTGTCTAGATCACTCGGGCACCGGTGACGGTGGCGATCGGTGGTGGTGAGGAGGGTAGTGTGTAGAGGTTAGGGTAAATATGTCTAGGTGTGTGGGAGAGAAAGACATAAAGGAAGAGAATAGTTTCAAAACGGGGAAAGAATTTGATCCTAATTATTCCAAAATATAACATCCTTGTTTCTATCCTAACTACGGTGCACTTTGTAAAATCACGACAAAAAGTATGCAGTCATTGTTTATTTTGATGTGTCCTACTTACGCTAGAAAACGCCGATGAGAAGGGGCAGGCTAACTGAGGTAGATGGCTTGTGAACAAGCAGTGTGGCAAGTGTTAAAATGAACTACGTTCCAGGCGATACGGGAGCTGGGCAAGCATGCTCTGAACTCTTCTGAGTTTCCTCTGCGCGGAATCTGGCATGATTGGGTGTGCCATATGGGTATGCTGCTGTGCGCATGTGTGTCTCGTTTTCCCATTCGCTTCCGTGTTCCTTGAGCAGGGCACCGTGTCACCTCCTCCATGGGCCCATGGTGCCCAGTACAGCATCACCTACATAGTAGACAGTCAAATAATGCTGTAGAATAGAGAAATAATTTTCTCATAAAAAAAAAAAAAAGGGCAAAGAGCCTTCAACTAAGTTTTTTTGTTTGTTTGTTTTTTTAACAAGAACATGGGCTTATAAGCCAAAAAGTACAGGCTATAAGAAAATGAGTCATAACCACCAGCCAGATGTTGACCTTTTTAATTTTACACTGGTTCCAGTGTGATCTCGCATCCAGGATATGATCGATTGCTGTCTTTGAGGAGTGGTGACTTTCCCGGATGTGGTACCTCCCGATGCTTGGCCACTCCCCTTGTCCACAGTCGAAAGTCAGACGTGTGGAAAGGCCAGGGTAGCCTCCTCTTAACTCAAGAATTATCCAGTTATTTCATGGTGTGACCTATAACATGATCCCCACCAACCAGAAGCCCATAGAGGAGCGTTGCTTTTATTGATGATTACAGCGCCTGGTGGGAGCCTTCTTTACTCTTAAACCAGAAACACTGATTGCTGCGTCTTGCCGGGATGTCTGTTTAGCTGTGAGTCCAGTTGCTGAAGTTGATGCTCAGTTTCTTGAAAGCGGCCGACGATGGAGGGAACATGTACCAAACAGGTACCTGACCTTGAAACTCCGGGACCCCTTGTATTGGTTTAAGGGTGCGCGTTGCCCAAGCTGTGAACTTGTGAATTAGGCCCGTTCTTCAGGTCCTTCATTCACCCCTTCTCTGATGATCAATTACCACGATGTATCGATTGTATCGATTCTGTGTTGGATCGTCCCTATCTTTACTGACTGCCTTATGCAGGCCCTCACCCTTCTCTCCTTTGGTGGAGCACTAACGACCCATCTGATCTAGAGTCACGTTAATACCAGAATGATTTTTTCTGAACCCAAACTCTTTGGGTTAAAACCCATCAATGGCTTCTTACTGCCTTCAGGGCTGAATTCAAATTCTTTGAGTGGCATATAGGACACATTTTCAACCCACTCTTGTCTGGTCTCATCCTCTTGAACTACTGACTTTATATCCTGAGTGAAGCCACACATGACCATCTATCTGTTCCTGGAATCTGCTACCATGTTATGTTAATTTATTGCTTTATATTTGTACCCAAATCACTTCATCCATGGTTTCATTTTCAACCTCCCAATATCCCTGTGAGAAGGGGAAAGTAGGGACCTTTTTTTTTTCCTCATTTTACAGACGAATAATAGGGGATTAACTCACACTGATTTAACAGGCAGGTACTACACAGAATCAACTCATGATAATTTTTTATGTACATTATAGAATTCATGGGTTATCTGTGGAGAAAGTGCAATGTATATTTTTATGGTCTGGCATACTACTGGTCTTCTGGACCCTATATTCAGCTAATTCTTTAATAAGAACTGTACGCTCACTTAAGATAGACGTATATATATTTTTCCCAAAATGACTAAAATATTCAGTTCCAAAATTGGTTATGCTTCTCTTTTTCAACAGTTGTGACCATTTAATTATTGAATACTTTCAATAAGAAATACGGAAAGGTAGAATTTTTAAGGCAAATAAACTGCTAAAACTATTATATACAGATATAAAATATATAACATATACATCATAGACAATGAAGGTTAGGAGTGGGGAGAATTATAGATTAACCAGTATATGCATAGGAAACAAGTGTCTCCCCTAGTGATATTAATGGAATATCATAAGCTCATTTTAGCACCAAAATTTAAATTTAAAAGGAAGGAGGGGGTTATAGCATAGAGGCTGTTGGAAAATCTCATTTTCAGCAAATTTGAAAAAAAAAAAAGCGTCATGAAGGCAATTTAGTTTATTTTTTAAACATTCCCTGTAGTGTTGTGAAGACCAAAAAGCAGCTTTGAGCTAGTTCATAAAAACCAGAATGCAAAGAAGAGGGGGATAAACTGGGAGGAAACAAATAGGAAGCCATCCAATTTAATTGACCAGGCCGATTAACTTGGGAAATGTAAACACCTTCCCCAAATGAGACAGTGTCACCGTGTTGGAGGTGCAGAGTCACTTTTTATTTTCCTCTTGGAATGTTTGTAACTCATGACAATACCTATGTTATTTTAAAAAATAAAAACCGAATTGGAAAAACACAATTTTGCTGATAAAATTATATAGTTAACTGAAGTAAGAATGACATGTAAAAGTAATATAATTTCACTTAAATTTTCCTCCATGGACTTAGAGGTTGGAGTTTGAAGGCAATGACTCACTAGCCGTGATCTATACTGTGTAAGATGATGCAGAAATCAAGGAGTTACCTAAAATAACCAAGTAAGGACGCCTATGAGGATAAAATCCGGTGTGGGACAGTCACTTAGCCTGTCAGCCAGCTAGAAATGGATTGCTTTTCTACTTAATGTATTAGTTTGTGGGGGGAAAAAAGATATGCAATTTAAGATAATTTGTTTACCTCTTAGAGACCAGGAGTGTTAGAAACATTTGGAGGAACATATCTTTGTTTAATGAAAATAGCTTTTTTTCTTTCTGTTTAAAAACATAATATAGATGGCAGAGAATAAGGTAAACTAGATTATGATAAAGTAACAACCTAGAGGTATCAGTAATTTAAAATAATGAAGATTGATTTCTCTCTTGTGTTACGTAGCTATCACATGTCATCTGGGTGCGCTGTTCATGACAGTCTGACTGCAGTTCCAAGGTTAATGGAATAGCCATTCTCAAAAAAAATTGTGAGCTGTAGTGGCAGAGAGAGAAAGAGCGAAGTCAAGAGTCTCAACATAGGAAAGTAAATACTCAGTCCTGAAACTGACAAGCAACTTCTACTGAGGACTCATGGACCAGAACTAGTCACATGACCCCAGCAAACTAAAGTGGGATGAGGGAGTAAAGCTGTACTCATAAAAAGGGGAGCCAGAAATTCTGTCAAATAGTTTATACTAAAAATTTCAGCACTATGGGGATTTAGAAAGAAGAAAATTTTGATCACTGAAAATTCCACCACCCAAATAACATTCCAGCTATTTATGAGTGTCTCTGAATGGAAAGATAATAGAAATACAGTTTTAACATCTGCTTTTAACACTTAATAAATGTCTCATGGAGGGGCGCCTGGGTGGCTCAGTGGGTTAAAGCCTCTGCCTTCTGCTAGGGTTGTGGTCTCAGGGTCCTGGGATCGAGCCCCACATCGGGCTCTCTGCTCAGCGGGGAGCCTGCTTACCTCTCTCTCTCTGCCTGCCTCTCTGCCTACTTGTGATCGCGCTCTCTGTCAAGTAAATAAAATCTTTTAAAAAATAAATTAATTAAATAAAATAAATGTTTTATGGAGCTATGTCTCATTAGAAATGCATCCTTCTTCTCGATGGTTGCATAGTTTTCCATGGAATAAATGTGCATAAGTGATTGAATCTGTTAGTGAACAATTAGGTTGTTTCCAGTTTCTTCATTATTTGAGACCTGGCTACCATTATTATCTTAGCACATATCTCTGGCTTTTTACTGATGATTATTCCATGGGAACCAGTAGAAGTTTACATCAAACAACGTCAGGATTTTCAGTTTGGGTAAAAAATTGCAAGATTGGTCCCACAAAGGGGATGTACTAATTTAGACCAGCACCTGAAGTAAATGAAAACATCTATTTCTTTACAATTTTGAGAACCCTATATAGCTTCAGGTTTTGCCACAGGAATAGACTAATAGTAATCCTCTCTTTCAGTTTTTGGAGAAGTCGAACAACTTTTTATATGTTCTCCATAGATTATTTTTCTCCTCTGAAGAGTCAATTCAAGGATTTAGCTCATTTTCTTCTGGAAGTCGTCTTTCCTATTGATTTTAGCATGATCTTTGTATATTAGAAAGCAAGCTGACATTCATTGTATATCGGTAGAGCATATTATCCAGCATCCATTTTTATTAAATAGGCATCCAGCTGCACACACTGCAAGATGTATTTAATATCTCTGTTGATTTTAGTATAATAACACTTTGTCATATGTTGCAAAGATCTTTTTCATGATAAAGGCATCTTTTACATATGTTCAACTTTAAAACTTTAATAGTCAATCTTTGTGGCTTTTGCTTTTATACCATGCAGGAATTCCTTTTCCACTCAAAAAATTACCAAAATACTCACCTGTGCTTTCTTATGGTACTTATGGTACTTTTGTGGTTTCACTGACTATATTTTTAATATTTTATATGCCTGGGGTTTGTTTTACTGTAAGGAGTGAAAAAGAGATACCAGTTTTGTTTTTTTTTTCCGAGCCAAATTGACTTTGGGGAAATTCTAGTGAATATTGAGGAAAGTGAACAGAGGAGGAAAATATTTTATTTATTTATTCATTCATTCATTCGTTGATTCATTCATTCATTTATTTACAGTCATTAACAGAGTAGAGTCCTTTAGTTCATGTGCTGTAGGAGGAGCTTCTTGTTGAAATGGAGCCTAGGACTTTACTATACTCACCTTTTACTTCAGGGGTAATTTTTAAATACTTAAACTCTTTTCTTTTTTGGCTTCCATGACACATACATTTCTGATTGCTCTTACTTAAATATCAGCAACATATTTTTGCAGTCTCCTCTTCCCTTTTGTGTCATCAAAATGGTGATTTTCTTCAAGGGTTTTTATCTTAAACCTACCTCCTCCCGCCCCCCGCCCCGCCATTTTACACTTTGTGCTTGATTTCACACATGCCTGTAGGCTTGGATACAATTTATCCTGAAGCCTGTGGAGGAAATACGCCCAGAAAGTAGTTGACTATGCTGGTCTGGAACTGAAGAGAGATCTGGGTTGAAGGTGTTTATTTCAAAGCCTTTTTTTTTTTTTTTAAAGATTTCATTTATTTAGTTGACAGAGAGAGAGACAGTGAAAGAGGGAACACGAGCAGGGGGAGTGGGAGAGGGAGAAGCAGGCTTCCTGACGAGCAGGAAGCCTGATGTGGGGCTCCATCCCAGGACTCTGGGAACATGACCTGAGTCGAAGGCAGACATTTAACAACTGAGCCACCCAGTTGCCCCTATTCCAAAGCCTTCTACACACTGTAAACTTCACTGGATGTATCACTGTATTATACATCACTATATTACATATCACTGTATATACACTGTATGTATATACTGTATTCAAGTACTTAGCTTATTTTGCTGTTGTCATGTATGTTTGTCTATTTATTTCTTATTGATTTGAGAGTGCTTTTTGTATATTAGGACCAGGGTGATATTCAGTAAGTGCATATCAGCACTTGAAAATGACACTTTCATATCATTTTCACTTTCATATCATTTCATTTCATTTCATTTCATATCATTATCACTTTCATATCATTTTCAAGTGCTGATGCACTTGAAAATGACATTTTCATCTGTGCTCCCTATATCATTTGTCCAAGTCAGAAATATGGGTACCAAATTGTGACTGACCTCTCTTTAAATCTTAAATTAGTCACAAATTTTCATTCATTCTGTTTTATCCCTTTACTTCTTGTCAATGCTCTTTACTCTATATACCCATCATAGCCTGCCAGTTCACTCTACCAGGGTCTCCCCAGGCTTATTGTTACAGTCTTCTAAGGATTTATGTGCCTAAGCTTTGCCTGTCCCATATATTCTATATATGACATCAAGAGTACGCTTTTTAATGTAAAACTATCACCAATCCTCACAGTTTTTCCATGAATCCCTATTTTCAGATGAGAAGATTCAAATATTATAATATCAGGTCTGTAAAGAAATCTTCTATTCCTTTCTTCTACAAGAAAAAAAATTCTAAATCCAATTCTACTTGTTGAGCTTAAAGTATCTTTGAAGGATACAAAAATAGATGCTGAGTAGGCATCTTAAGATAAGAAGCTATAGCTCAAGGTCAATGAATTGAGGATACTGATTTGGAACTGTGCCGTATGTGGACATGAATGACACACAAGTCTGGTGATATCATATGGAAAGATATTGTACAGCAAGGTATAAAGAGGGGCCTAATCCTGAGAGCCAAAGAAATGAAACACTTCATGTTTGGTTAGAGAAGAAGCCAACAAAAAAGGCAAGTCAGGATTAGCCAGAAGGGTAGAAAGAGAGAACATGTGGAATTATTTAAAAAAAAAAAAAAAAAGGAAGAGAAAATTCGAGAATGTTCTCATTATCCCTGAAAGTCCAGTAAGAATGCAAAACAGTGTGCATTTAGTGAATGTCGCAACTTGGAGATCACTGGTGGCCTTAGCAAGAGCAATTCCAGTGAGTCGATGGGGTGGAAACCCATTTGAAATGCCATGATAAGAGATGAGTATTTGCCAAAGAATTCAAGAGAGGTGGCTATGAGCAAAGAAAGGAAGGAGTTTTTGTTTATTGATTTAAGTCAGTAGAATTTTGAGCATGTTTGAATACTTCAGTCCTTGCCTTCTCAGTTACTTTTTAAGTATAAAAACGTAAGGATGCCCAGCTCACCAAGTGGGTTAAGATATGGAAAAGCCTGGACTTGTATCTACTGCATAACAGTCAATACAAGTAAAATGTGAGTGTCCCACCACTTCCCTTCCTCTTCTCCCTCCACCCGCTCTGCTGGGCCCCCCATCCTTTGTAACAGTACAACCCACCATATGTCATCACAGTAGAAATACTGTTTGTCTTTCTCCATAGCCTGCCCTCTCTCGAGCATCTCTTTCATGTTTGTTTCCTGAAGTCCTGGGTACGTTCTAATACCCATGCATAAGCTTAACTAGTTAGGTTGAATTGCCTTTTTAGCTCTAAAATTTGGAGACTAAATCTGCTACTGTCTTTACAAAATAGATTTAACTCTCCTGGACCCTTTCCAGGCTGGCAGTGGTTAACAAGGCGGCAGGTTCTATGTGTGTATGACGGGAAGGCAAAAGTGAAAACAGGATGAACAGCAATGGAATTACCCTGGCCGAACAGTACTACATTTCTGTACAGAGAACTTTTGTTGGGGGCAGAGAATGACTGGTTTAGTCACCGTTTCATTCCTCATCAATATTTTAGAGAGAACACAAAAGGTGATGGGAATTACTGTCTAAAATTTAAAAGCAGTATCTTTAACCACTGATCTAGGGAAATTATCCATACAAGACTGTAGACTTTATAGTTGGGTTATTATATTGAGCATGATTTTTTTTTTTGTTCAGCATATATTTTTTTTTCTTCTTTCATAGAGGCTTTGTGTCTGTCAGCTACAAGGGAACTTGTATGGAGTGTATAGTAATCAAAGAGATCAAAGATGAATGAGTATAGAGGTTTTTTTTTTTTTTTAAGCTCTATTAACTCAATGGCATCTACCTGGAATGTAGATGCACTTTGGTGATTTCATTTTGATAATGCTGTATGCTGGTCTCTGATAATTGCCTTCTGTAATTGGAACAAATTTATGATTATGCTAATTCATTCTCAGCCATCCAATATAGAGAAGCTAAGATAATCCATATCTGTCCATGCATTTCCTTTGTAGATCATTACATGATTAGCCTTTCACTGTGGCTGATGGAAACAGTTTTATTCTGAGCAGACTAGATTTCTCAAGTGATGTGTGTATAGTATGGGTAAGTGATATGTGTTTGTGAATCTTTATCTTATTGTATATAACTCAGATATCAGCTTCCAAAACCAGTTTATGATATGAACATTTAGAGTCTTTAATGCTTTAATCCTTAAAAATTGCTATTTTCTCAGCACCTGAGCATTTGAGTATATTTTACATGATTGTAAGGAACAGGAAAGGGGAACTGTTAATAGCCACCATCTTTAAACCTGATTCATGTAGTAGAAATTACAGGAGGAAATGTGAACAGAGAAACAGTTTTGAGTCTTTCTGAAAGCCAACTCTTTGTGATCTTGTTAGAGAGTTCTTTCCATCCTAAAATAGTCTCTTAAAATGAAATGGCACATGACACTCTGCTTATGATCACTCCTTGGGATATCAATTTCGAAGCACCTTCTAGGTGTTGCTTCATCAAAGGTTCAAACCCAGAATCCTTTTTTTTCCCCTAGCAGATGGGAATAACCAAAGGTAGAATTAGCAGAAGACAAGATGTGTTACACTATGGAAAACACAGCTGAAAATGGTAGCAGGTGCATCCCCTGACGAATCCTCTGCCCATTGCTTCTCTTTCTCTGTTCTCCTTTGATGTTTCATCTGTTCCATCTTGTCTTTTGCCCCTGATCATCGTTCTTGTAAATGTTTTACATTAATGTAAACAGGGTACATTCTTCACTAGTGACAATATTACACTTTCAGTAAACAGTGAATCAGGGTGTTCCCTTTCTCTGAAACCATTTACCTGTCAAAATGAATAAGAAAATAACATGAGACTACACCTGACTTTCATAATTAAAAAGGGGAAGTTAAAGGACAACACTGATCTGACAAGAGACATACAATGTCAGAACATCAAGTTCCATCATCAGAATTCCGCCTTCTGCAGGAGTACGCGTGTCTGTCGTTTTCCTTCAGCATCAGCGAGTGCTATTCAATCTGTGATCATTAGGTTTCTATCATTTGCCTGGTTCTTCTGCTGTGACTTCACAATTAAGCTGGATTTCTGCTTCCTTTTGTGATGCATAATCAGATAAGTAGAGCTAAAGTGAAGAAACTGCAGTGTAGGTGGCTTTAAAATCAATCTATACAGTCTGGCAAGAAAAGGAAGACAAAAGGGGAAACCTGATAGTACAGTTATAAATAACTTGAAGGAAATATTATCAAGGAGAGAGGAGAGGACAGGTGACATCTCATCTGCAAGTTGCAAAGCAAGTAATGGCCTGAACTAACCTTAGAAAGCAGTATGCTCTGGGGCGCCTGAATGGCTCAGTCGGTTGAGTGCCAACTCTTGACGTCAGCTCAGGTCACGATCTCAGGGTTGTGGGATCTAATTCCGTGCTCTGCAGGGAGTCTGCTTCCCCTCGCTTTCTACCCCCTCCCCCACTCACATGCGAGTGCATGATCTCTCTCTCTCTCTCTCTAATAAATCTTTAAAAGAAAAAGAAGACAGTATGCACCAGTATGAGTAGAGGAATGTCACTCTATGCAATAGGTAAGTCTCAGTTCAGACTTTTTCAAGAATGGCAAGTCAAATCATGAGAAATGTTAAAGAACAGCACTTTATGTGGTCAGTAAAAGACATAAGTCAATGGCTAATGTTTTCAGATAGAAAAAGTATTTGAAGGCTACTGCTTCTAGTTCTGCCATTTTTCAAGTCTGTTCTATTGGGCAAATCATAAAATCTATGAAATGGGAAAAAGAAAATATTTTCTTTGCCTACCTTGGAGTTCTGAGGATCAAATGAGATAACGTCTTGAGTCACAGTGTATTGACGTGGGAGTATAAAGACCATCACCAGCATCTCTGTGGCTTCCTGCCTTTTCCTCATAGTCACAAGATGGCTGCTGTGTCTTTAGAATCACATTCGTGCCCAAACAAGTAAAAGACCAGAAATATCTGTTCCTTTTCTTAGGAGAGCAAATGTTTTTCTACACATCCCCCAATGGACTCAGATACACTTGCTCTTCTTAAATATTTTAAGACTACAGGCTGTATTGTCCCAGCCTGATTTCATGGACTGTGTGCTCCACTTGTTTCTGCTCATTGCCAAAAAAGCAAATAAAACACCGGATAGCTTTGAGAGAGCTACCATAACTTTTCATGAGTTACACGTGGACAAATATTGAGTGAGTTTTTTATGTCCAAACAACTCTGGCCACATTCTAAACATTCTGACATGTTGGTGTAATATAACCAGAATGTGCACACTCAAATGAGAGCTGTCCTTTACATCAGCCCTCTAGGAGACCATACACTTATTCCAACAGTGTGGCTTTTATCAAGAACGTTTTTGCAGCTCTTCCTTAGGAACAATCATGAAATCCTGAAATATGTCTACAAAATTATCTTTGATGGTGCCAGTCCTCTCTATTTCAGTGTAATTTTGCAAATAGCATATGGTCATTCCGCCCAAATCTGGCAAATGGTATAGATGACTGAGCACAGTTGTTGCCAGCAAGTCTCCCGGTTTCCGATTCCGGCCCTGCTATTGACTATGTATCTAACTCTGGGCAAGGGATCCTTGGGCACTATCCCAATCTAGCCCCTTACCAGGTCAAATGGATTCCTCTGCTTTCTCTCTGTTTTCTCACAGAAGTCATCACATTTGTTATTTTGTAAGACGGGAATTTCACAGGAAGTTTGAGATGTTACATAGAGAATAACCACATCAGGGACCACTTTGCCCTTCTAATATTTACCTGGTTCTTCCTCTCCTACTCCCTACTGTAGTCTTTCTCTCCACTGTGCCCTATGGCCTTGCCTTCCCAAGCCATCCCTAGTTGTACTAGGGAGAAAAGAAGAAAAAAAAATTGATTACTCTTATATAATTCATTCTCTGAGCAAACATGTAAAATTCAACATAAGACCATATGTAGGCATTATGAAATGGCACCCAGATTATATTTAAGAACAACTACACTAAGAATGTCTGTCTTCTGGGGGCACCTGGGTGGCTCAGTGGGTTAAACCTCCTGCCTTGTCTCAGGTCATGATCTCTGGGTCCTGGGATCGAGCCCCTCATCGGGCTCTCTGCTCAGTGAGAAGCCTGCTTCCCTCTCTCTCTCTGCCTACCTCTCTGCCTACTTGAGATCTCTCTCTGTCAAATAAATAAATAGAATCTTAAAAAAAATATTTATAAAAGAAGAATGTCTGTCTTCTGGATCATATCTGTGCTTAACCCTGGGATCTAAAGCAAGGATATCCTTCTCCTTTGACCCTCACTCCCTGATGCAGCTTGAAGTTTTATTGTACGTATGTATGTATGTATGTATGTATGTATAGCACGCCAGTCTCTAAATTTGTAAGCACGTCAATTTGAGCTAGAAAATGTATTCAAGAGATGCCATTGAACATCCTTGGAAGTAGTTTCTGTGAAAGATATAAGAATATTTAAAACATTGTTCATATTCTTTTTTTTTTCATTGTTCATATTCTTAAGGAGCATGCCACTGAGTCATTTTCAGAAAGAAGATGATCACAGGCAATGAGTAGATGGAGAACCTTCAAAAGTCGTAAATCTGAGTTTATGTCTATAATAACCTACGAACAACTCAATTCCGTAACCAGTCTAGCAAATCCTGATAGACGATTGGAATTGGAGGATAGGTACATGATATCAACAAATGGTCCTCACTGGCATTTCCTCTGGGATATTAAGGAAAAGTTTCAGGGTGATGCTATCTAGAATTCAAAGGGGAAGTGGTTTGGGATCCTGCGTAGGAAGAGAGAGCTGGCCTATTAAAATGACTTTTTCTTTCTAGTCTTGTTTGTTTTGTTTTGTTTTGCTTTGTTTTTTACATTGTTGAAAGTTTAGTAACACTGCCTTCTCATTCTCTTATGGAATATTAAGAACAAGAACAGGAGAATTAGAGCTCCGACATAAGGTCCTGTGGAAATAAACATTTCAGCGTAAGGTTTATGTGTGTATGTTCATAGATGTCTTTGACAAAAGGTCAGTAGAGGTGAAATGTTAGGTCTCATGCAAACATTTTCACCTGTACCAGGTCTCAGATAAGGTAAGCCCCCACAAAGCATCAATCCATTCCTCTTCCAAAGGAGGTTCCCTCCCCATCCACTTGCACCTCGTTGCCTATTGTTGAGAAAACCTATAGGCCTGTCAGTTACATACATTCAGTCCCCAGAATGACGGATCAGGAACCTGCTGCCTGGCACGAAATCTAATTGTCTTTGATGGTCTGCTTTTCTAGATTTGTTTATCAACTGGAAAAATCTACAAATTGCAGACCATCTGTATATAACACTATGCTAATAGACGCAGGCATCCTGCAAATCCGTAAGCTCATTACCTCTAAGTAACTAGTTTCTTCACACCCGCCTAACTGGGATTATCCATCTATACCAAATAAGGAAAAACACATGAAGCATTGTTTCTCTAAGGAGTGAATACCTCAGAGAATGCCAACAACGTTCTGGACTGCTAAGCCGGTCAAAGCGATGACCTGTTAGTACAAGGTCATTTGGCTTTAGGGATACAAATGTCGGTTAGCCTCAAGGTAGTCAGTGTATTGATCCCATAATGCTAATTTGAAAATTTGTGTTGCTTCTGTTAAGGGCTTAATGAGGGCCTTCCCGGCGTTGGCAACCTCTTGTAAAATAATTTTCCAACTCAATATTCATGTCCTTGGGACACTTGTCAGACGTTTCCAGGAGAAAGCCTGGAGAGTGACACATGATACATATGAACCGTTCCATTTTATGATGATGGGGAGGCAGAGTTAACGAAAAGGAATTAACTTCAGTGAAGGACACCAAGCTCCTCTTCGGGGTAACGTTCACGAGTGGCCAGAAAGCTTATGTATTGTATCCATGGAGAAGAAGGAGTGAATTTAGTTCCTGGATGTTTTTTGTTTGGCCCTCACAATAGATTTTGAGCCATCGTGGTAGAATCAAGAAATATTACCTGAGACTATACATCCCTGGTTTTCTCGCGAGAGTTGGAAGCTCTGGCTATGCTGGTAGCCACAGTCTGAACCTGACTGGTGACTGCACATTCGCACGGGTCCTGTCATCTACATTTTGTCATAAATGGCCGCCACTTTCCCATACACTCTGACACAGAGGCGCCATACTCCAGAAATTCGAAGACCGCCGTGATACATTAAAAGCAAGAGATCTTTAAGCAAAAATGAACTCATTGTCACTTTCATTGTACTTGTTGTTGGTTTTTTTTTTTAATGGTCCCAGGGCTTCTCCCCCTTATTTTTATTTTTTTCTTAATATCTTAATTTTATTTTTTCCAGTGTTCCAAGTTTCTTTAATAGTCATGTCTCTACCTGAAGTGGGAAAAACAAAAGGAGACAGAAAGTGATAGCATTTTTTAAGACAAATGAGAGTGAGCTCATTCCTTTGGGGAAATGAGCAGCCCCTTGTCTTTAATATGCAAGCGATGTGCATGGATGTCTTGTACCCAGGGCTACTTCAGTAATTTATGTTCCCTCCCTGGCCCCCAGGAACATTTGAGTTTGCAACTGCTGGTTTAAGGCATGCTTTTCTATCTTATTTATTAAACTACTCAACATTAGGAGCACTTAGCTCATCAAAAATGTTTTAAAATTTCTCTAAGTGACAAAAGCGTAAATCCAAAAGCAATTTGTCATTTTTATAAGCCCAGAAAATACCAAACTGATTTCCTCATAAAGATCTTGCCATCAGTTTAATGGATAAACTATTAGTTTACAGATAAAAAACAGTCCCCCAGTTAGGAGTCTCCTAATGTACTGCTTGTTTATAGACATACTTGGATTGAGGGACCTCAGTCATGACACCATAAACACTTGAGTGTACCACAACATGTATATAACTGTGATAGCAAATTCATCCTGTATCAGTGTTTTTGAAACTATGAGCTGTGGAGACCCAGCAGCAGACTATTGCATATGTCCATGGTACATATGGGTGGGTAGGGGGTAGAGTGCATGGTGGGGGCAACTTATATAGTGGTACAGGTTGTGCACTGCACATCTCTACAGGGCATGATTGATACAGGGAAGGATAGGAATGATCTCTCCCGGAGTCCTGCCAACAGTAGCTCTGGGAATGGCCATGTTAATGCAGCTTAGGGCCCCTCACATCTGTGGCTCTATACCCTCACTTCTTCAGCAGTTACAGGAAATTTCCTTATCTCTTTTTTCATCTTGGGCTTTCAGATAAGCATTAGACTGAGGAAACATTCTATGGTTAAATATAAATTTGAAAACCACTGTGCCACGTGGTAATTGAGAGATTTTTTTAAGCTAAAGTGATTTTGTCAGATTACTAAATAGCTTTCCATTGAATGTGCCATAATTAACCACCAGGAAGAAAAGGTTTCTCTTAAAGCCTCTATAAACATACTGCATTTTCTTCCAGTCATTTTTTAAGTATATATGTGTTCGTGATTTTCTTTTTGTTTTCTGAATTTATGATAACACTAAACATATAATTTTGCATTTTGACTCTTTCATATATTAGGAACATTTTCTATATTTTCACTAGTTGAAATCATGACCTTTTCATGTCCATATAACAGTAAATCATATTGTTGCATCATGATTTTTTATTTAAACAAAGCTTTGTTAGGCATGTGGCTTTGACATATGTTTTTCCTTCTCTCGCCCTCCCTTTCTCTACCAAAAATAATTTATTGTGTTTAAATCCTTGTTGTAGCCCTAATACTTTCCTTTAGTAAATTCCTAGGATCATCATTACAAGGACAAAAGACATTACTATCTTTAAGACTATCAGATGGAGATAAATACTAGAAAGAAGATTAAAGCAGATAGGGCAGAGTAATGGACGGGGAAGGGAGGCTGCTTAGGAAAAAGGACTATTAGGCAAGATCTCTTTGAGGAGGTAACATTTGATCAGAGACTTGAATGAAAAGTGAGATTGAGCAATGAGGGTGCTTATGGGAAAGGCCTTTCAGGAGAAGGAGTCAGCAAGTGTTAAGGCCTTGAAGTGGGAACTTACTTTGAGCTTTCTAGGACAGGAAGGAGTCTGGGAAGGCTGGAGCAGGGATTAATTGGGGGCGCATCATTAGTGCCTATGCCTCCTCCAGGCTGGAACGTGGGGATCCCTTCAGAAACTCCCGAGGGTAGTAGTCAGCCTTCTTTACTTCATGGCCCTGAACCACATTCCTTTCTCTGCTCTTCCTGATACATAAAAGCAGTTCTCAGATCTCTTCTTTTGGCTGTTTTGTGTCACTTTATTTTCCAACATTGACCTCTTGGAGGGTAGCTTTTGGATGGTGATGTTTTTAGTACCCTGAACTCCTGTTAATGGGGGAGTACTTGGGGTAAATTTCATCATAGAGACCAATAAATCCTTATAAAACCAAATTGTTGTACAACAAGATGCCACTTGTTTATTGGGAAATTAGAATTCCTTGGATTTAAACAGGAATGAGGCATCTATCGCAGAACCAACTTTCAATCATCTGGGCTAATGGTGGGCAGGGTGTGAGGAAAAGTCCCCTGATGCGTTTGCTACTGTGTGATGTCCCTTTGGTGTCATCACCGCTGTTGCTTTTCTGTGTTAAATTATGGTTTTGATGTGTCTGTTAAATTTCTGTGTATAATATGTGCTGATACCTAGAGCTCAATGGTTATTGTCAAACGAGATGCATCTAGTGCTATCAAGATGGCACTGGAGAAGGGAGATGTTTAGATATGGAAGCAGAGGACGCAATGAGAAGGCAGGCAGTTCATGGGTGAAATTGGCCTGTTTGGTAAAATAGGGGCACTAAGGGTCATGCATTCCATCTGGGGGGAGGGGGAGGGTCCAGGCAGCAAAAGGTTCCATCTCTGTCTTTTCCAGATATCCAAGGAAAGTGACATTTGGGTCAACAGTAGGATTAGAGCAGAACTGGGAAGAGGAAAATAGGTTCTCCAGGAGCAAACGAGAGAAAATAAATCGGAGATGGGACTAGCCTATGCTCAGAAAATGTTAGAAGTCCACTCTTCCAGAGGAGAAGCTGGGCCTTAAGTGTGCTGGACATCTAACCCAGCCTAAATGTCTGTTGGATAATTGAAGGAGTTACATAATTGATGACCAGAGAAATGTATCTCCAAGGCTAGAGAACACTAAGATTTGGATTTTACTCCCTATGGTTGCCCAAATCTGTATTATATTGGCCTTTATACATTATCACACCTTTTAAAAAATTTTTTTCAAATGTTTATTTTAGGGAGAGAGACAGAACATGAGCAGGGGGAGAGGTGGCAGGGGGAGAAGGGGGGAGCACATTACCCCTCTGAGCACAGAGCCTGAGGCAGGGTTCAGTTCCAGGACCCTGAGATCATCACCTGAGATGAAACCAAGAGTTGGATGCTTAACCAGCTGAGCCACCCAGGTGCCCCATCACACTTTTCTTAAAATGTGTTTAAATGCAAACATTGACCTGAAACCTTGTCTGACAACATAAATATCCTCTCGGCACAAAGTTCTGCAGTATGTGTTGATTTTCTGAGCTCCATATTGGACTTGTCATGGAAACATAGTCGTCATCATCAGTGTGGCAATGAAATGAAATATAATGAAATGACCTAATCGTACTCCCCTCTTTTCCCTCTTCTACCGCCTTTTTTTTTTAAAAAAGTCAAAGTCAGTACATATTCATTGAATCGAGTATTCATTTCCTGAATACGCCAGATGGGCTGAATAAAAGGGATGGGATGTGGAAAAATCATTGTTGTTCCTCTGTATGTTCGGAACATCTGTCTCCCCCACACCAGAGCTGCTCACCTAGCAATTCCAGAAAAGAGTTCTTTTTCTTTTTAATGACCAGGCAACATTCTTTGCTTCTTACAGGTGGAATGGCTGAAGAATGAGGAGCCCATTGACTCCGAGCAAGATGAGAACATTGACACCAGGGCTGACCACAACCTCATCATCCGGCAGGCGCGGCTCTCGGACTCGGGCAATTACACCTGCATGGCAGCCAACATCGTGGCCAAGAGGAGGAGCCTGTCAGCCACAGTGGTGGTTTATGGTAAGACCAGCCCAAAGGCCAGGAATGGATAGGGAGGACGGAAAGCAGAGAAGTAGAGGGATGCGTATTTCATTATAACTTTCATTGTTGAGAGCTGAAAGGACTGGTCATCCACTACTGAGCTCTCTCCTGCCTCTCCCATTTGGTGGGGGAGATGTGTTAGCTCTTCCCTCCAGTACTGGACTTGTGTGAAAGAGTGACATTTCCAATTCCTCTTTTAAAAATAATTATAAAAGTCGGTCATTTTCTCCCATTGTGTTTATATTTGAAAAGAAGCAAAGTGGGCAACTTCTGCCTCCCACCCTTCCCAAATCCAGCATCCACCCCCAGCCTCCCCAGACCTGCTGGGAACACTTCCTCTCCTGGCATAGGAAATCCACCAGAAACAGACATTACTGTTTGTTAAATACCTCAGGTATCCGATAGAAGAACTTCCCGGCTATTTAAGTATAGGTATTCCCTTCCACAACAGAAGAGCCCTGGGATTTATTTCTGAAGCACTTAAAGTAATAGAAATTCAAATGCTGATATTTTCTTCCCGTACTCTGGATTTTCAAGTGCTTTGGAAATAATGCTGATGACTTCTTGCTGTTTTTCATAATTTCCCACAGAGGAAATTCTCTGGGTCCCTCTCCTATCAGATGAGTAGACTGAGGGACAGAGGCAAGCTGAGCCCCATGGTTGCCTCATGATGGAGCAGCCAGTGTGGGTCCGCAGGGTCTCTTGGTCCCCGGATGGCGAACTCACAACACCCGGCGCAGTGGCTTGCACATAGTAGGCAATCAGTAAAAACCTCTCTCCTTTCTTTCTCCCCTCCCCACTTTTCTCTCTCAGTGAATGGAGGCTGGTCTTCCTGGACAGAGTGGTCAGCCTGCAATGTTCGCTGTGGTAGAGGATGGCAGAAACGTTCCCGGACCTGCACCAACCCAGCTCCTCTCAATGGTGGGGCCTTTTGTGAGGGAATGTCAGTGCAGAAAATAACCTGCACTTCTCTTTGTCCTGGTGAGATATGTGGAGATTCCCTTTTTCCCTTCTGACCCACCAACACTAGTAAGCTGGTGGGAAGCACTGACTAGAACCTTCCTTCCCAAAGTAATCCTCTCCCACTGTCTCACAATGCAGCCTTTGTCCGAAATGTTAGGATAGCAAGAACATGGGTGAGATACCTCCATTTGGAGGCATATATAGATATAGATATAGATTTAATATTCACATGATCCTGGACACTCACCATCAACAAGCCAGAGGCTTTGAAGTATTTGTATATTACCCATGTCTAGTTGGGCTAAGCCCTCCCTTCTCTCCTTGGGTTCTCCCATCTGGTGGCACTTAACTTAGATGATAACAGGGATGGCGTTGTCTGTGAGCACAAAGCAGGCAGCAAAAATTTGACCCTTCTTCATCACTTACCAATCAACTGACCTTCTCAGCTTTGTATTTATTTCCAATGCAATTGGCAGAGATTATACAGTGTCACAGCAGTTTCTATTTTACACGTGGTCTGTGTTTGCCTTCCTTTCTGAATAGCGGCTTCATTGACCAAATCTGGCTCTTACAAGTTCTTTTGTTCATCTCTTACTGGCTCTAACCCAATTTCTACAATGAGGAATAGATGAGATGGAAGATGACTTTCTTTATAGAAAGCATATCCTCCCACTGAGAAATAAATTGATCCTGGGTCTCACATGCATTATAAAACATTAACTCCAAGGACGCTGGACTCCAGCTCCGGGTCTTTAAATTTTCAGATCTAGTTCTGCTCAGAGCTAAGCTGAGGCTCTCACCAGCAGCTTATTCTTGGAGTTTCATTTTAAACTCGTGTTTGGTAAACATTTATTGAGTGCTTACTATGTGCCAGGTACTGTGCAAGATACTTTTATACATGTAATGTCATTTAACTCTGTGTTGTGAGTTTTATTAGCCCCCAGTTGACAGAAAGAGTAAAGTAAGGCTAAGGGATTGCCCAGGAGCCAATATGTGAACACCACCTAGACAAGTAATCAGACATTTTGCTTCAAGTTCAGTGTTTTTTACATTACCCTCGTCTTGACTGATTGCTCTAGATTAAAAATTGCATGATCTCTCTTAACCCACATAAGCGTGGTTGGACTATTCCTAGGAGGTAATGGGACAATTGCCTCCAACAGCTGCCATAATCTCTAGGGTCAATTTTTAGTGGAATTGAAATCAGTTTGTTCATTTCTACACAGAGCAGCAATCTATGACCCACGAAATTCTATTTATGTAAGTCCTGGTATCTTGGGGTTTAACTGACCTGTTTTACTTTCATACTATCAATATATATAGGTTTAACTTCTTATTGTTTAGGGCTTTTAGGGCTTAAAGATAGTTCATTCTACTCCCTGTTCTAAACTGTCAACCCACAAGGAACTGGTGATTACCCCCACATACTTTATCTAAGACGCACTTGGGCACGCAAGACTGGGGAAGAATGGGTAATGACATTATTAGCCACCCGAAGGGCACCAATCATGGGAATACTTGCCTAAATTCAGTAACTGGTCTCCTCCTGAAATAGCCAGAGAATCACACCACTGCTTTCGTTAGCCTCTGTCTTTAGGAAAGAAACCATGGAGAGAAGATAAACAGAAATTCTTTTGTTTTGTTGTGGTAGTGGTGATTCCTTTAAAATCCAGCTATAAGAACAACAGCAGTCCTGGGGTGAGTCTCCTGAGAGCTGCCTGCTTCCTTCTAACAGTGGTTCCTTTTGTTTCCCTTGAAGTGGATGGGAGCTGGGAAGTGTGGAGCGAATGGTCAGTCTGCAGTCCAGAGTGCGAGCATTTGCGGATTCGGGAGTGCACGGCCCCACCCCCGAGGAATGGGGGCAAGTTCTGCGAAGGGCTGAGCCAGGAATCTGAGAACTGTACAGATGGTCTCTGCATTCTAGGTAACACCTTCTGTTTCACATTGCCAGTGTTTGTCCACAACATGCAAAGAAATGTCGTGACCGTTCATTGGCTTGAACACGTTAGCAGAAAGCGAAATCATTCTCCAAGAGCAAAGAGAGCCTGAGTGAGAAGAGTAGAAAAGTAGTCAAATACATTTTTAGTCGTGACGGGGTTATTTTAAATAGTGCATCGCTGTAACTTGCAAAAAGGTGCATACTTAGTCTAACCAATAACGTTTTAAGAGCTGACTTAAGAAAGTGCTTAACGTTGCTTTTCAGCTCAGCAGTCCTTTTCTTTTACTAGCCACCATTTTAAAGTTTGGTGACATTCTGTTACTGATCACCATGTGCTTTTATTGCTGCCAAGAATTTCACAGCACTATAAAGCATTTATATTTTATATATTTCATAGATTATTAATTTTGTATTATACATATATTTACTATATCTATTTTTTACTATTTTACATATATATGGTGTGTGTATATATACATATATATATAATATTTATATTTTAATAATCTCCAGAGACCATGGTTCTGTGGCAAGGGGTATGTGTTGTGATTGTTACCTTACAAATGAGGGGAAAAAATGACACGTGAGGAGATGGGTAGTTTTGTACCAAAATACAGTGTTCAGTTCAAAACTCCCAAGCCTCTCCTTTATCCCTGAGGTTATAATATTACCATCTCCAGGTAAGAGTCTGCCTGGGTAAGAAAATATGGGAAGATCAAAGCATCATATAGACAGGTTTTAACTCGGCGCTCTCCCTTACTGGCTTTGTGACCTCGTCATGTCACCTAACTGCTTAATTCCTCTGACGGTGTAGGTACCAAAAACTCGGTGATTGGCAAGACTAAATGATAAAGGAATATATGTGAGTATTTCATGGCACAGAGTAGGTGCTCAGTAAATACTAATCCCTTCTTCACTTGCCGACTCCGATGAGCTAAGGTGTGTTGACTTTGTTTAGGTCCTTAAACAGGAAATTTGGGACGTACTCTCTAGAACTAAGTAGCCTTCCGGGAAGATAGCCAGGAAAAAATAATATAGTTCACTAGTTTATCATCTTTTCAGGAATATGTGTTGCTGTTTAGGAAAATGACAGTACGAAGGGAATGTCTAAGTTGGATATACTCTTCTGCCTCCGTATGACTGGGTAGCCTTCAGAGCAAGGATATTCAAGCATGCTGTTGTATTTTCACAATAAATCTAGGTGCTTAAAACATTAGCTCAAATGATTACTACATTGGAATGACTGCTTATTGATGCCCATAGTGCCTTTATTTTCTCACTCTAAGTACTAAAGGCCCCACACATGTCAGATTCACTGTCAGGAACTGTATCAGAAGCCATCTGTGAGGGCAGAGCCATGCTCTGTAGTTTTCCAACCATCGGCCTTCCTCTGAGTGCCTTCTCTCTCTCAAAATGTCAGGAAGCTTAACACAAACTCAGTAGCAAGAAGTTTAAGGAAGTGTGTTTTTGACCACCTTTGACTACCACCTCATTTTCTGAAATAGACCTTTGAGGTCTATTTTTTAAAACAGAGCCATATATTTTGATACAGTTAGGACTGTGAATCTCGGCTATCTTCTAAAGAACTGCTGACAACAGAAGTCTTTGGCTACTGGCTGAATTTTAGATGATCATAGCAATAACCCTCTCTATCAACCATTGATGAGACTTGCACCTGGGGAAAATCTGTGGCTAAAACTTAGTCTTCGAGGTCCTGCTAGAAGCAGATGGACAATGGTTAGTCCTTAAGGGAAGACAGAATTGTCAAATATGTGAATATTATTTATTCACGCTTGCACTGTGGTACACAGGCATTTATCATTTGAGTAAGAGTTCTCTTTAGGGGGCGCCTGGGTGGCTCAGTTGGTTAAGCGACTGCCTGCAGCTCAGGTCATGATCCCGGAGTCCCGGGATCGAGTTCCATATCGGACTCCCGGCTCTGCGGGAGGTCTGCTTCTCCCTCTGACCTTCTCCCCTCTCCTTCTCAGTCTCTCTCTCTAATTAAAAAAAAAAAAAAAAGAGTTCTCTTTAGGGCTGAAAGGAATTACCAGTCCTGAAAGTGTCCTGGTCAGCCTAGACCTCAAGTCTCAAATCTGAAAGCTGTATTAACACACACACACATACACACACACCCCTTAATACATATACACCTTCTTAAATTATATATATAATTAATAATATATAAAATATTATACATATATAGAGAAATGGCTCATGTAATTATAAAAGCCAGCAAGTCCAGAATCTTTAGAGACAAATGTCTCAGTTCAAAGGCAGGAGAATTCTCTTACTCAGGGGATGGTTATGCCTTAAACTGTGCTTGGATATGGCCCACCCACATCGCGGAGGGCAGTCTGCTTTTCTCAGTCTGCCAATTTAAATGTTGGCTTCATCCAAAAACACTCACACAGCATGACTTTCAACCAAATCCTTAGGCAGCTGATGGCTCAGTCAAGCTGATCCGTAAAATTAATCACCACAGATGCGTATGTACTCGTGAAGTTCCAAAGCTTCGTTCTTTTCCTAGAGTGGGTCATGGCCATAGTTGAGGCGGTTGCTTGAAGCAGTCCATTCGTTTACGGAGTGAATCTGTCTGTGGACATTGGCCATGTATGGTTTTAGTCACACATGTGTAACTTAGTGGGTTTTTGGTTTCCGTGTTCCTATAGTGGAAATAAAATCACTAGGAAGACAAGGGACCTTGGAATATGTCCAGCACTGAAACTAAGATCACTGTGAAATCCCGCCATGAGTTTAAAAGGCTGTGTGAGCCTTTCCCCTCTATTCATTCCTCTCTTGTTTACTGAAGCATGGTTTTCTAGCGTCCTTAGCCTCCATCTTATGTTTATTGAGATGTCAGTCAGATATGATCAGAGACTCTTGATGGCTACAATGACTAAGCCTTTTAAGGGAAAAAGAGGGAAGCCTCTGAAATCACAGAGGTGAATAAGATCTATTTTTATACCGATGGAAAAGGTGTGTGTTTATAAAAGCCCAACACCAGAACATACTCTGCCCTTTTAGACAGAGTGGCTACCAGTGTCAATAAAAATGAATTACGTTTTACCATCTCTACAGGAAGCAATGAACAGCGGTCTAGTTAAATGATGCCAACATCACCGCACGTGTCACTGGTAGTCTGCCAGAGTGCTCTTGGTAAAACTAGCTGTTTCGGCAATGAGGGCCGGATTTGATTAAAATAGCATTGGGCAGCAGCTTTATGGAGCGGGAGCTTTGCGAAGCATCTAGGTCATGTTACAATTGGGGAATCTCCTTCATTCTCAGTTTTTTCCTTTGATGCCAAACATCACCCGAAAGCATTTCCTCAGTTCCCAACTTCTCTTGGAGGCTTAACAATGGCACCGCTTGACTCCTGGATGACCTCCAATTCTTAGATTTTATTTAGGTTTCAGCAGAGTATCTGGATTTGCTCGGTTGTCCCTGAGGGCTGCATTTCTCCTGGAGATGGAGCTGCCAGCTCTGAATGATCGCTTTAATATTTGAGTGTGATTGTCGTTTGGTCAGTTGTGACTGGGGCATAGAACCTTAGTGTTATGCTATCACAGATGGCCACACCTAAATGCTCTCCACAAGAAAATAAACGCCCAAGACTAGTGAGAGTAAGCTCAGGCAATCTTTGCCAGTAACAGTCCAAGGATCCAAATTACAAGCTAAACTAAACATCCAATGCTGTTACGCTAGCACGTTTCTCTTCCAGAAAGATAATTATGTGGTATGATTGGCCAGAAACTTTTCTAAGCTTAACCACCAGCATTGGGTAGTTTTCTGACCAATGCTCTTTCTCCTTGCTGAACCTAGCCGCCTCTGTGCTCTGAGCATTGGCGCCAGAGGTCAATAGCAGGTGCATGCCTCATTGACGGGAACAGAGGGTTAAATTGGTGGGGTGTTCAGCTTGAACCTGAGGAGTAAAAGAAGCCTGCTCCCTCTCCCTCTCTTCTAGCAGATGGAAAACGAAGGGCTGTGACTTGGGAAGATTAAATCAGTCTGCTTTAGAGGAGATTAGTGCCTAGATGTGTCATGAGACTGAAGCCAGAGAAATGCTACAGGGGTCCGAAAGAGAGAGGAAATCTTTAAGGCTGAGCTACCTGGTAGCTAATCCGTCCTTGTCAAAGATGTGAGATAGGTCAGTTCAACATTGACAGTTCAGAAAACCAAAGTATCAGTTGAATGCTGGTTAGGTTTCATTTCTGATGGGTCTATTGATAAGAAAAGTTTGAATAGGCAGTTTGGAAACAAAATCAAGGGTAAAGACATCTGTATAATAGCAGGCTTAAATAAACATCCCAAAGCTACCTCTAATAATCTAACCACACTGCCTAATGAATGATCCACTAAAACGACCTAAAGGAAGCACCTGAAAAGGTGAACCTGTAATCACATCAAAGTAAAGGCTGACTTGATAAGCATTTTCTCTTGGACCATTCTGAGCTTTATTGTTACCCATTATAGTAATGACCTGGGTCCCTTCCCCGTCTTCCCTTAGGGCACAGAAGAAGAGAATTTTCATTCTGGGTTATCCCAGTGCATCTAAAACAACTTTTTGCTAGTGGTTTACAGAATGCCTATTTTTTGTATATAGGATTACAAAGGGTGGGTTTCCCTTTACCAAAATAAAACCCATCCTTTCCCCTCTTCAGGCAGAAGAGTCCAGAACACCTACTTGACTCATTCCTAAACTCTGTGTTGGATAAGTTCGTATTTGAGAGCCAGCCGCACTGCACAATTGCTTAATTGTAGCATAAACTTTCCATAGCAAAAGGAAAATGGTGCCAGTAGGATAACATGTTAGCACAGTAGATTCTTAAGTTGTCAAGAAGTTTACTACTGCCTGCTAATTCTCCCAAGTAGTTTTAATATTAAAAACCCATTTCCATCCCATTTATAGTACATAGTAGGTTCTCCTTCTTACACAAAGATTTTTCCTAGAAATACCCAACAGCTGCCTTTCTATATAACAATTGATTAATTCAGAGTTGCCTTCATGTATATTGCATAGCAGAAGTGGATATAATATTGTAGACCCACAGGAGCTATAAGAATGTAGATTTGGACACATATGGTATCATTAGCAGCTTAGCAACAATCTCTCCCCCATGCCCCAGTAAACACTTTCCCATTATGGGACCCAATAAGAAAGCCTGTGAGTAACAGGCTTTAATGAGACAGAGTGGAGTGGCTCATGACTAAAGTTTCCAGTGTGCTTAATTAAAAAAGAAAATAAAGCAGAGATATCTCAATACTCATATGTTATAGTGAAAGCAGTTTTTTTAAAATTCTACAGGGCTAAAACTGTCATTTTTGGGTCATGTCCTGAGAGGAATGGAGCATAAAGAGGATAAAGAATAAACCATTTCCAACAAATCACCATAAAATCTGTCCCCTTTGTTATCCATCCATTATAGACTTCTCTACTTTTAGCCTTGTTAATAAAAAGGTAAGGACATCTGATTATTTATCTAGCATAATCCTCCTTCCAAGTAAGAACTGGCTTCCATCCAATGGTCTGTGATGTTTTTTGAGTCATTAAAAATCTATAGCCCTTCTTATTAACTGGCTCTAAAACACTTAACGTGCCTTTTCCCATCTAGAACATTTTCTTCTGCCGCCACCTTCTCTTTACTTCCTTATAGACCTGTGTGCTACACGTACATAGTCATGACTGAGGAACCTAGGGAAGAAGTTCTCTCTCAACTAATTGAAGGCAAGGCAATTATTGTGCCTGTCTGCCTCTTCCGTCCACTTTTTCCTGTTCCATGCCCCACCCGCATCAATGTGCACTTTTACACTATGCTTACATTGTTTTGGTGGAATTGGACAGAAAGCGCTACACATGTTTCAGAAACATCTCTGGAAGATTGTTTATCTCAGGCACATCTTGTTAACTTGGTTCATTTTATGAGCACAATTGAAATAAAACACCTCCACTGTAAATAGGAAGGACTTGAAAATTAAATTTGGGCAGCTGGAGAGCAGGATACATTACCTCCAGATCATATTACTTAGATTGAAAAAAACAAAAACCCAAGAAAAGTAAACAGATAAGAACAGATCCCTATGACAGGGTGAACTCGAGACATCCCATTAGAAAACTTAGAAACATTTCTTAAGGAAGTGAAATTTCAGCCACCGAACCAGAGAGTTGGTGGGAACGCACATCCGTAACAAAGTAAATAGAAGTTTTTCTAGATGCCCTTCCCAGGGAGCACAGGGAAGCCATCAGCACTGACCTGGGACTGATGGTCAGAAGGTAGAGAAGTTTGAAGCTTATGGGGTCTGGCCCATGATGGTAAATCTGGCATTCAGAGCAAAGGCTGAATAGCCTTCAAAGGTTCTCTGTGATTCTGAGTTGAAACTGGTTATTATCCTTTTCGAAGATTGGAAATGGACCTGAATCTTGGATTGGAAGAAATGAATGAGCCGAGCCTACAAGATTTAGACATTTATCCCATAGATGAAGAATAGGTTGAAGGATTCAGGGCTCTGGGGTCAGACTGCTTGAGTTTGAATTAGAAGTTCAGTCCTATAAGCAAGTTTAATTTCTCTGAGCTAAATTTACTCCTCTGTAAAACAAGAGTTTGAATAGTGTCGGGGCACCCGGGTGGCTTTGT
>CM052800.1:152677954-152767592 GCA_028533885.1 Nasua narica | reverse complement strand
GTATTCCATTGTATATATATACCACATCTTCTTTATCCATTCATCTGTTGATGGACATCTAGGTTCTTTCCATAGTTTGGCTATTGTGGACATTGCTGCTATAAACATTCGGGTGCATGTGACCCTTTGGATCACTACATTTTTATCTTGAGGGTAAATACCCAGTAGCACGATTGCTGGGTCATAGGGTAGCTCTATTTTCAACATTTTGAGGAACCTCCATACTGTTTTCCAGAGTGGCTGTACCAGCTTGCATTCCCACCAACAGTGTAGGAGGGTTCCCCCTTTCTCTGCATCCTCGCCAACACCTGTCGTTTCCTGACTTTCTGTAAGCAAAAATTTTTAAGGCAGGACTGATATCCAATGACTATCAATTGCTAAGTGTTTTCTTAGCAATTGGTAAATAGTCATTAAACAACCACCTGAATCATATCCCTATCCATTCCCCACCCAGATTTCTCTGTGATCCAACAGCAAAAGGGACAACTCTGGACACAGCAGGAAACCACACGACCCTATGTCAAGGCTGGCACTTCACTGTAGAAGGTTTTTAATTTTTTTTTTATTATGTTCCGTTAGCTAGCATAGAGTACACATTGTTAGTTTTTGATCTAATGTTCAATGATTCATCAGTTGGGTATAACACCTGGTGCTCATCACAACACGTGCCCTCCTTAATACCCATCACCTGGTTACTCCATCCGCCAGCCCCCTCCACTCTGTAACCCTCAGTTTGTTTCCTGGAGTCCGCAGTCTCTCATGGTTTGTCTTCCTCTCTGATTTCTTCCTGTTCAGCTTTCTCTCCCTTCCCCTGCAGTCCTCAGAGCTATTCCTTAAGTTCCACATATGAATGAAACCAGATGATAATTATCTTTCTCTGCTTGCCTTATTTCACTTAGCATAATCCCCTCCAGTTCCATCCATGTTGATGCAAATAGTAGGTATTCATCCTGAACTGAGTAATATTCCATTGTATATATGGATCACATCTTCTTTATCCATTCATCTGTTGAAGGACATCTTGACTCTTTCCACAGTTTGGCTATTGTGGACATTGCTGCTATGAATATTGGGGTGCATGTGCCCCTTCTTTTCACTACATCTGTGTCTTTAGGGTAAATACCCAGTAGCGCGATTGCTGGGACATAGGGTAGCTCTATTTTTCATGTCTTCAGGAAAATTTTTAAATTTTTTACAGAATTTAGATATCACTCCTGCCTTAAGGTAAAGAAAGTAATCATCAGGACCTTAACCAATAAATTAATTCCTTAAATTTATATTATCTGAACAGTGTTTAGTTTTGAATGTGTGCATGTTCCTATTGTGGTTGGAAAGGAGGGAATCAAAGCAAATTAATTTATTGGATAGAAAAAGGATTTTAATAGACATCTTCCCTTGGAGCTGAGATAGAAACATTGCATTTTATTACTTTGAAGCCAATTTCTGATAAAGTCTTTGTGGACCTATGCTTAAAAGTGTTTGCAGCGACCCAGGGCATATTTTACTCTGTTTATCACAAAAAAAACTAACACAGAGAACCAGTGGAAATGGATAGAATTTCATAACCAAGATGGTATGAATTCTAGAAATTCAAATGATTTCGCTCAAAAACAAAATATGCAAATGGTCCTTGTGAACATGGTCATTACGGACACTGCCTTGTCTGAGTTTAGAAAATGCAAAGGGCGTTTCTATAAAGAGACCTCAGATTTGAAAGGGGGACGAAGACGCCGTCTCCTAATTGCACACTAATCATGTGCTTTGACTGAGGGGCAATTCTGGAAGATCACTGTCAAGAGAAGTGACACCCATAAGCTCTCTATTGTGATACCTGTCTGACCTCCCCTAATTAACATGATGGGATCTGGAACAATTCGTAGGTGGAAGACATCCCTAGAGCTGTTTTATTTACTAATAATGTATCTCAGGCCTTTTGAGTTTTTATGCAGGTGGATGTTTTTGCCATTCAGTCCCAGAATGTCACTAATTACCCAGATACCTCTGGCCAGCAGGGAAACCCTGGGCGGAATCTCTAAAAACCTCCTGTTCTCTGCACTTGTCCTCTATGGGTGTGCTCAGAATGCATTTGCAAAGGAGCCGCGGATATTGGAATAGTCTGTAGAGGCTGGCAAGGGGCAGGGGTAGGAGGAGTGGGTGACGAAGCAAGAATTGAACCAACCCAGAAATGTGTGTCGGAAATCTGGTCTCTAAAGAGCAAGTTCTGAGCAAGATCTTTGCAATGAACAAAAAGCAAAATACAGCGAGGAAGTTAAAAACTTAAAAGAGTGGAAACCGGAGATGGGCTCTATTTAACGCTCTTTGGTTTGTCTATGGTTTTGATAGTCGGAAGAGTTGGAGGAACACAGGGCTGGTGGCGGTGTCTCTGTGTGTTCTACTGCCTACAGGAACTTTCGGCTCCGACAGGAGAATAGAATAGAATCCCCACTCGTCATCTTCAGGGTCTGCCTGACATATTCAATTGTAGTGGTGTCGCCAATGCAAAGCAGGCCTTGTGTTTATCTAATTATCTGCCAGAGCTAATATAAGGCAGATCAGGGAGGCCCTGGGATTTCCTGCAGCCTTGGCTAGCATTCAGAGAGCATAACACTCGTCCTTAATTATTTCTAGTTGGGGGCGGGGGGAGTATGAATAAATTAAACACATTGGTAATCAATAACGTCAACTTCTTTTCTACCAATCAGTAAATAATTAAGCAAATAGCTTTTAATTTCATTTTTCCTCTGTTTTTCTTGCTGTGATTCTCTGGTTGCAAAGCCAATTATTCATGAGCTAATCATTTTAATATGACTTATATGTTAGGGACCCATAACTGACAGTGATTAAGAAGTCTAAAGTAAATCTAATGAACAGTTCCGAAGTATACATCTGAAAAAAAAAATTCACATTGTATTTTAAAGTAAGCCCTACACCCTCTGTGGGGCTTGAACCTGAGATCGAGTCTCATGCTCTACAGACTGAGTAAGCCAGGTACCCCCTCCCACATTGCACTGTAGTGACTATAAGTAAGATAAGCTGTCCAGACAGGTGGGACATCCCTGTAAACAGAGTAATCACTAGAAAGATCATACAGGCATCAAAAATTGATCTGTGCCTTGGAAATAGGATATTTTTACATAGGAGAGAGAAGGGCCTTCCAAGGAGAGGCAATAGCCCTGAGGTGGGCCTGGAGAGCTCAGGGATTGACTGGACTAGAGGTTGAGTTGGTGATGAAGTGCTTCAGAAACTAAGTCACTTTTGAGATGGTGAGACCAGCTCCTGGAAGACCAGAAAGGCGGGCAGAGCATTTGGCCATGACTTGCAGGCAGTGTGGAATCATGGTAGACTCCTGATTACTAACGCTAGAGAATTATTCCACTGAGTACAAAAATAGCTAGAGAATGGGTGAGAAAGAAGACTTGACTGTTCCACTGACTTCAGAAATCAGCTCTTAAATATTTTAAGATGACTAAGAAAGGAGGGTCAAAATAGTCAACACGTCTCTTTGCGGTGGGCGCTGGTGAAAGGTTTTCAAAGCATAGGATCTATGAAGGAAACAATAAAGATGGAATTAGCGGTGAAGAAATGGAGCATGGGGTGCCTGGGTGGCTCAGTTGGTTGGGCAACTGCCTTCGGCTCAGGTCATGATCCTTGAGTTCCAGGATCGAGTCCCACATCGGGCTCCCGGCTCCGCAGGGAGTCTGCTTCTTCTTCTAACCTTCTCTCATGCTCTCTCTCACTTCCTCTGTCTCTCAAATAAATAAATACAAATTAAAAAAAAAAAGAAATGGAACATGGCTGGTTTAGTGAGATTAAAGAATAGTAATAATCATTAACTATAATGACATATGTGAATTGCTGCCTTGGAGAAGAGTCTGGGCTCAATGTCCTGGTGGGTATTCAGTCCCACTAAGTGGGCTCTGTGCCTGATTCTCAAAAATAGTGACATGGACTCTGATAGCGGACATACCTCTATAATCTATAAATGGCAGAGAAGCTGATTTCAAATAATCAGCCCCACATTTTGAGGAGCAGTTTCTTGTCTACTCTGTGGGCTGGAGTTGAACTCATCTGTCCCCACATGCCATTTCTCCTCAGGCCTGCTCTTTTTACATCCCGAGGATAGGGGCTAGCGTGTGTGTAGCTGGCCATGCTTGTTCCCTAGCAGAGAAAGGATAAGGCTGGCTGTGGGTGGGAAGGTAGGGGTGCAGCTATAAATAGCTCCCAAGAACAATGGATACCATGGAAATGCTTGGGGAGCATCTCCTCTAACAGAGAAGCAAGAAAAGTAAAGATGGCAAAGAAATGAATCACGGCCAAAAATAAAAAGATTGTCCTCTCTTTCCCTTTTTCTTAATCATTTCTCCTATGTAAATATGTATACCTCTACACACACACACACACACACACATTCACACAATACAGACAAAAGCAGATTGCAAAACAATATATAAAAGACCATTCCATGTCTTTGTAGGTAAAAATGGTCAATTACTATCCATCTTCTGTAGTTTCCTGCAAATATATATGTGTAAACATATATGTGTGCACATACTTTTATATATACATATATGGGGGAAAAAGCCTAGGCTGTGTATACATAACATCAGTGATGGTTATCTCTTGGCCTGGAATTATGGGGTTTTTTCTTTGTATTTACATATATATCTTATTTGGGATACACTAACTGTGTACTGACTGTGTAAATAATAAAAAGGATTCTTAAAGAAACATGACAATTTAAAACTGACTTTTGCACATAACACCAACTGGCATTATATGCAACTGATGAATTACTGAACTCTACATCTGAAACTAATGATGCTGTCTATATGTTGGCTAATTGGATCTAAAATTAAAAAAAAATAAAACTTTTGCATCTTTAACTTGTAAATGCACACAATCATTGTAAGACTGAGTTGTAGTGACACCAGCTTCCATTTACCCAGAAGGTACCTCTCAGTGTCTGGGTTAGATACCAGGAAAACTTGTGATTTTTCTCCAACTACAGCTCAGCTGCCAGTAGCTCAGAATTATATTTTTCTGCCTGCAGGATACAGGAGGGCTCCTTCTGGGTCCATCCATGTACTGAAGGTTCTCAGGGAGGCAAGACTAGCTGAAGTTGAGTACACAGGGCCTTAGATTTGTTGGCAGGAGGTAGTGGTACACTCAGTAATCACAAAAACACAAACCCTAATTAGTCAGGAGGTCTTGGACTGGGGCCCAGGCATGGGTAGTTGCTCAAAAAGCTCCCCAGGTGATTCTAATGTGCGGCCAACATTAAGAACCATGGCCCTAATGGATTAATTTACTAAGGGGTTATTTGAACATGGCCTTGGAGAGAGGTAAAATGAAAGCAGAAAGGATTTGCCTGACCAAGGCTAAGTGGACGCATGGCCCAGGGCCTGTGAGAATGATTTTGCAAACAGAATAAAAGGTCGTGGAGTGTGGGGTGGGCAGTTCTTCCAAAAGATAGTGAGGTCAGTGGGTAGACCTCTCTCTCAAGTTCATGGTAGAGCAATCTCTGGTATTTCAAACCGGGACAATATTTAAAGATGGCAACTTGCCGTCAAGAAACTGGTATCTCACAAAATCCAGCAGGACCCAATTTTCATGCTGATGCCAGGGGACTGAAGCTCTCTTGGGCACCAGAGGCTTCCAGCCTTTTCTGCTAGAGGGTGCACACTGCCACGCTGAACCCTAGCATAACAAATCCCACCGTAGAGCAGTGGCCCTTCGAATAATCTTACTCTGCTTTAAGAAATAATTCCATAGGAGTTTCTGTGGAATGCCTTTGCTTGTTAGTCCACACATTTATAGTGGGTGAAAGCTAGGCACCCCACAGGGGTCTCCTGGTCCTTGTCCTTTTTTCCTATCAGGAAACTGAAGTTTTAACTTGTGCTTAGTTTCCTCAAGTAGAAGCTAGGACTAGGCAGTTTCTTAACTCCCTTTGAGAATCCCTGAAATCCACTACAGTTTCGGATTTGGCGTTGTGACATGTCTCAGGCAGTGGCACAAGGGGTCCTGATTTTACTCCAAGTGACTGACAGTGACGATCTTGTTCATAACATGTTGAAGTTATGTATCAACTACCGTTTGCTGATACTGAACATGCACCAGCTCTGAGCTATTGGCTTTATATTTATCATGTTTCATCTCTGCACCAATGCTCAAGGACATTATTACTTCCGTTTTATTGTGGAGAAAACTGAGGTCACACATACAGAACGAAGGCCATCCACGACGGGAAGCTTGTTCTAACCGTGAAAGTCTGCACAATTTCCACAACGTGACTGCCTGTCATGATGACCCCAGAGCTGAGTCAGAGAGGGAAATGCCCCACTCTTCTGCCCCGTGTGCCCTTGTGGCCCGACCTTGTCTCGTGACCGGTTAAGCCCTGGCTTTTCTGCCCCAGTCACTCTTTCTTCCTGTAGAGCTGCACCGGGTAGAACCCGACCACCTTGGTGTGTTAACAATCTGACTGTATTTGATTTATTTTTGGAGGAGTGGTTCTATATCTCACCTGTTTTTAATGGAGTTTCATTTTGCTACCCAGCATAATCTTCGTTCCTGTGGTTTAGGAAGCAGAAAATGCTGTTAAGCTCAGCGAGAGTCCTAAACAGATGTTCTGAATGTCTCTGTGTGTAACGTGAGCAATGCATCACCTCCAGACGTCTTGGCCTGGGCTGCCGGCGTCCTGCACCCGTGCCAAATGCGTTCCGATAGCAGGCAATAAGCAAAAACTGAAGTCAGGTTAAACCCACTGAAGTCGGTGGATTCTGAGACTTGAGCGCATCAGCATCTGGACTGGAGGAGGGGCTACCTGCTCTCAGGCCAACCGGCCGCCCTCAATTCCCTCAGGAAGTGGGATGCAAGTGTTGTCCGTTTTAAGAAACCCAACGGTGTAAAAATCCGAATAGGCTCCTGCCCTCTTGAGCAAATTATTCTCTTTTATGAAGACTTTTCATTTTAAAGAGAGATTTGTCAGGAGTTATCCTTGCCAATTAACCTTCTCCTTGTAATGAGGGGAAAAAAAGGGTGGGGCGGGAGTGTGACTACAACTTTTAAAAGCTACTTCCATAACAGACCGGAAGGTGGAACTCATGAGAGCTGTCTTCAGTAAAGGGCACAGCAAGAGTTTTCTGTCAGAATCCGTATTAAGGGCAGGATTGGGTTAGGGTAATACCTATCTGCTGAAGGATTCAGACTATAGCTGTGTCTCTTCTCTCTGCCCGAGAGGGTTATGTGGCAGTTAGATAATGTTTATGAAGTCCCCCAATATATACTGGGCGAGATTTGATGTTGTTAAAAACGTAATCCAAAATGACAGTGTCTCACCCCGCTCAGCTCGCCTTTAGGCAGGTAGAGGAAAGGGACCGTGTAAGGTGACCTTTCAAGGTCGCCCCACCGTAGTGTGACTCTGAATGATGAGCAACAGCCTCAGAGCTCACAGTCTGACCATGTTCCATCTCAGTCCTCAGGAGGGGACCAATGAGAGGGAGGGCATGCTGTGCAATCTTCTGGAATCTTGACGTGGTGACTAAAGCAGCATCTTCTCAGGTTTCTATGTCATGGTGGAGTTATGTTGGCCTGGGACGGCCGGGGAATGGGGACTGGGAAGTAGACAGTCTGTGCTCTAAGACAAAGTTAGCCATGGGCACCAAGTCTCAAGGTGATTTACAAGGTTCTATAGTGATGGCAGATGGGGCAGAACAGAGTGGCTGGAGGGCAGTGGGGAGAAATGACAAAAAGGTCTCACCTGAGCCTGACCCCTGAATGGGTTTTCTCTGGCCAGTTCACCTGCCTGCCGCACCCCTCAGTAGTTTGATTAAGGGAGAGAGGATACACATTGTAACAGATCAGAGCCATGTGAAACAAACAAACTGCTCCTTTCAGAGAGATGGTAAACATTGTAACAAACTAGAGGGCTATGAAACAAGCAAACCCCCAACAAGCTTACAATGCTGCACCCACCCCAACAGGGTCTCAAATTCCATAGCCTGGAACTTTTTCATCCGGGCTGTGATAACTGCTAAACTAATGTAGGATCCCTTTAAATATGTACTCACCAGCTCATTTTTTCCATCATCACATAGAGTGAAATAACATCCCTTAACCGAGCAGTCTTCTGACTGTATAGGGACTCGCTGGGAGCTCACCGCTCTCATCATGCCGATAAGAATCTAGCAAATGCAACAGAGAGAAACTCTAGTATGCCTGAGGGAAAAGAAAAAAATAAAATAACAAATAAATAAACGAAATGAAGCAATTGCCCCAGGAAAATATTGCACAAGAGAAAAACACGAAATTAGAATGAAAAGGAAAAATATGAAAAACATAATCCATATCATCTGCAAAAATAGAGAAAATGTTTCATTTATAGAGGTGGACATATAGTGATATAGGAAATCTGCTCCATGTAAATTTATTAAATGAAACTTTCTTTTTCTCTTTCTTTCTTTTAGATAAAAAACCTCTTCATGAAATAAAACCCCAAAGTAAGTTATTTTTCCTCTTGTGAATATAATTTATTCTTATATTTGCTGCCTTACTGTTGTATTTGTTTAGGAGCCAAACAGAAGTGAAGCTTGTGCGAAAGAGCCAGGGTTTTCAGGGCTTCTCCTCATTGGGTTTGGAGTCACATATCAGAGGTTGAAATCGAAAGGAAATATGCACACCCTTCCCCTCCCTCCCAGTAAAAATAAATCTCTCCTCTTGATGCTGCCTGCCTATAAGTTCATTTCTCTGCAAATGTCATCTAGGATTCTTATTGCTGAGGAGATTTATAGCATTAAAATTAATAAATATTTGTCAGTACAAGCTTTCAGGAGACCAGCCTTGGGCAAGAGCCCTACTACAAGCCTCTCCACCTAGGAGGAGGTGGCACCTGAGATGCAAACCGTGAACTCCATGGCAACTAGGTAGATTAGAAACCGGTATACTCCACAGTGAAATCATCAAGAACCGAAAAGTCTGGTGTCCGTGCTGGCTTGAGCTCTTCATCCACAGGCTCGCCTCCTGGGGAGGCCTTTGCATTACGTCCGCCATACACAGCCAGCAGATTTGGGAAAAGCCGTGCAGCGTGAATGGCCGGCAGCTCAGCATCTGACTCTGTGGTTTTCAGCCTTGCCTGAACTTTAGAACCACCTGGAAACCCCAGTTCTCAGGCTGTACCTGGGACCAATTGGATTAGAATTGGGGTGGGTTAGAATCCCTGTTTTTTGTTTGTTTAGGATTTAAAATTTTTAATACATATTTCAATATATATGATTTTTTTCCTTGAAGTATAGTTGATAGAGAATATCATAGACACAGTGATTCGACTTTAATGCACGTTAGGAAATGACTGCTGTGATAAATAAGTTGCCGTCTATCACCATACGTAGTTATTACAATATTATTGACTGTGTTCCCTTACGCTGTCCTTTAAATCCTGTGACCTATTTGTTTTATAACTGGAAGTTTGTACCTCTTAATCTGCCTCGCCTATTTCACCCATCCCCCACCCCTCTGGCATCCACCCCCTTGTTCTCTGTATTTATGAATCTGTTTCCATCTTGTTTCCTCATTTGTTTTGTTTCTTAACTTCCACCTAGAAGGGTAGGAATGCTTGTTTATTAAAAGAGCCTCAGATTCCAATGTGCAGCTTCGGCTGAGAGTAACTGTCTTAGAAAAATAGTTCTCAGAAAGGGGATCGGCAACTGTGTGCACCAGAATCTTGGGGGCTTGTTAAATACACCGCACCTCAGAACAGAACAAATGGATCAGAATCCCTGAAACAAGGGGGGGAGTGGAGGGAGGGTCCTCCTGGGAATCTATGTGTTCATATGTTCCTCAAAATGATCCTAAAGCACTCAGAAATATGTCAGGCATTCCAAGGAAATCTTTTTTTTTTTTTTTAAGATTTTATTTATTTTTTGACAGAGAGAGAGATCACAAGTAGGCAGAGAGGCAGGCAGAGGGAGAGGGGGAAGCCGGCTCCCTGCTGAGCAAAGAGCCCAATGTGGGGCTTGATCCCAGGACCCTGAGATCATGACCTGAGCCGAAGGCAGAGGCTTCAACCTACTGAGCCATCCAGGCACCCCAGGTATTCCAAGGAAATCTTGAGATAGAAGGGCCTCAACAACATAGCTCTTAGTAACAGCTGAGGTAGCGAACTGCCTGGTTTAGTTTATAAGCTTATAGATGTCCCTGGCCAGTATCCTCCATTTTAGTATAAAGCGAATGACTTTTGATCTTTTAAATCCTAGGGTATTAAAATTCACATAGCTTGGGAGAGCTAATAGCTTTTATGAACTGACTTCTTTGAAGGAATTAAGACCCTGGGAGGATAGACAGAAATCGGTATCTTGGGACAGGGGTCAGGAGATGTAAGAGAAAAGATCCAGGAAAGCTGTTGGGTTCGTACTGCGTTATGTTGCTCCAGGCAGGCTTGAGAGATAACGGGGGCCATTACTTTCAGAGTCCGAGAACTTGGCAGAACAACAAAAACAAACTTCCTTCCTTAACTTTTTTCCCCTGAGGTCCCCTGCGCCCATTAAATCATGATTGGTACTTATGGAGTGGTCCCCTGACATCCTGCTTTCTCGATCTTGAACTCAGGAAGGTTGAAGGTGGGGGGACCTTGTTGTGTATGTGTGTGTATTACGTGGACGTTGAGGGAGGGAGGAAAAAAATCGGGTCAGTGAATATTTGGCTTGAGCCTGTGTCAAGAGCTCAGGGTGACAGCTGGACTCCCAACTGCCTCCTGGTGACGTAGCCACGCCCCCTACCGGTGGTCACGTGGCATACCCGCGGGATCATGGCTGGCCGTGTGGTGGCCACCATGAGAGTTACTTAGGAATGTGTTTTTTAAAAATTAATTTCATGCTTAGTTTGTGAGTCCTGTGCCATTCTAATTTGGTTACATCTGTACTTCCAGCCATAAACCCCACAGTAGCTATTTCTAGTCCTCAGGGACTCCTGAATTAGTTTTTGCTTGGGGTTCTCGCTCATGAACACCATGCCTAATTGCTGGATACTGCAACGGAATCGTTTAAACTGTTTTAATTTGTGATTTCCTAAAAATAAAACCTTAACAGAATCAATCTGATTGCAAAAGGCTCCCAGAGGAATCCAGTCGGGGTTCTGTAAGCTGCGTGGTTAGGAGTGCATTATACAAATTCAGGCTGTGGTTGTTCCGTGAAAGAGGGGCTTAGTTTAAGACTGCATGAATCATCACTGATGCAAAATCAAAGTCAATTATGAAGATAATTGAGAAACAACCTGTTCCCATATATATCTGTGCACATGATCCTCCGTGAGGCCTGGTGGATAGAAGACATTACTCAGAGCTCGCGAGCCGTGCTCCGTGAGCAGGCGGGCCAAGGAGCCAGCTTTGAGTTGCAGGGAGGTGTAAAGAAAAAGTGAGGTCTTAAGATATCTGTTGGCAAATCATAATGACAAACTGGGGAAAATATGTGCACTGCATAGCTCATGAAAGCACTTATTGTAAATGAGATAATTTAATCAATTACGTTTCCTAATGTACTAAACCGAATGTTTCATTTTCTGCTTCTGCACATCTTAAATTATCTTCAGGTGCTTTATGAGATTTAATCATAGTTAATAGAAACTTCATTACCATCAAATGTGCTTTCAATAAATGTTGTGTAACAATGTCAGGAGGTACAGTAAAATATAGTAGGTTCTGAATGGCAAACATGCACCCCCAGAGTCAGATGGAAAAAAGGCTGCCTTTAGACAATGGGGCTCCTTGGAGGCTTGGGTCCGTGGCTTTTCTGAAAGGCCATGGGCTCCTGAGGAACGGCTGGCTCAGTATGTTCACCTTAGCAATGAGAAGTATTTTGCTTTCCCCTAAAAAATAACCCAGAGACACGCACGCACACCGTCTTCTCTTCGTCTCCTTTCCACATAGTTGTTTTGCATCTGGCACTAATGGCTGCTTGGCACAAATCCCACTAACACATCCAGAATCGGCCACCTCCCAGACCTTCATCAAAGGTGAAGGTCCTTCACCTTTTCCAAAGTGACTTTCTCCTTCTCTGCCCCTGGTCTTCAGTCCTGCATCCCATCTTCTCTAGTTCAGTCAATACCTCACCATCAACTCACTTGTCCACGGGTGGAACTTGGGTGGTCTTTGAGACCCCTCTTTTCCCTCTCCTGTCTCCTGCTCGGCTCGATACTCAATAAATCATCACAGTCTACTACCCGAACAGATCTCTAGTTCATCAGCATCTCTCCATTTTCCCTCTACCCATATCCATCCCTCCATTCACTCAACAGCTGTCTCCTGGGCGCTTACCACGCGCCAGGAAGGTGTGGTGGGGAAGCAGCACTGAGCTGAACAAGCGCAGTTTCTGCCTCCACAAAGCTTATAGTTCTAGTGAGTGGAGATGGATGGATGCCAACAAACTAGAAAAACCTGGAGTGCTGATGGTAAGCGTCATGAGGGGAAATAAAGCAGGGTAAGGGGCTCATGCGAGGAGGTCAAAGGAGTGTTGCTTTTTTTATATAAAGTGTTCAGAGCAGGGCTCTGTATAAAAATTACATTTAAGAAGAGACCTGAAAAAAAAAAAAAAAAACATTCTGGATGTCTGGGAGAGAGCGTTCCAGACAAAGGGAACACCAGATGCAAAGGCTGTGGAGGGGGACTTGCTTGGAGTGTCTGAGGAACAGCAAGGAGGCCAGGATACCTTGAGCAGAGTGGCAAAGAGAATAGTCCTGATAGCTAAAATCAGAGAAGTGGGATGAGAGGAGAAACTGCCAGACATCATAGGCCATTGTAATGACTTTGACCAAAGGAAGCCATTGAGCATTAGTCATAGTGATGTGACCTAATATTTTCAAGGATAAACTCCATTTGCTGCATTGACTGTTAACATATAGGGGATCAAAGCAGAAGCAAGACCTGTTGCAGTGATCTTTTGTAACCATAATCGTTACAGGAATCTAGGCTGTTCCAGTATGGAGGCTTTTACAGTACCAAGGTTCAAGATGACTGGCTTGGCATAGATAGATGACATTAGAAATTGAAAAAATGTGTCATACTTGGGTATCTTTGGAAGGCAGAATGGATTTGCTGATGGACTGGATATTGAGTGTGAGAAAGAAAGGTGTCAGGCATGATTTCAAAAGTTTGGCTATGCAGCTAGAAGGATGGAGTTGCCATTACTGATAGCAGAGAAAATGTAGTCTAGTAAATCCGGAGGGACAATCACGAGTTCAGTGTTACTAGTGCTAACTTCGAGATACCTCTTAAACATCTAAATGGAGAGGATGAGCAGGCAGTTGAATATGTGAGTCTCGAGGTCAGAGGAGAGTCCTGGCTGGTGACATAAATCTGGGGCTTGTCAGTGTTCAGATGATATTTAAAGCCATTAGGTTGAAAGGGATCCCAGGCTAATGAGTGTGTGTGGAGACAGGGAAGAAAGCAGGGGACTGAGCCCTGCAGGGCGTCAACAGTTAGATGCAGACGAGGTCAGAAGTCACTGCAGTGAAGACAGAAAAGTAATAGCCAGCAGAGTAAGAGAAATACCAAAAGAGAAGAAAATGGCGTCCCGGAAGAAACGTTTAAAAAGTTCAGGTCACCTTCATTCCCAACCAGGATTTCTCCAGTGGCCTCCCTGGATCCAGTGTTGCCCTTCATCAATTTATCTGATCTTTCTGAAACATAAATTCTGGTCATACCACCTCTGTGTTTAAAGCTCTTTAATTGCTCACCATTAGTTCTAAGACCCAAGTTCAAGGTACTGAACAGGTATGTGATCTGGTCTCGGCTTCCCTTTCGTAATCATTCCCTTCTCTCAGTCAGCTTAATCATTAGGTAAGCGCCTTCCTACTTGCTCACCACTTCCTGTATTCTTAAGCCAAATAAAGCTTCTGGGTTTTCTGAATACCCTCTTCCCATTTTCACATGTACATTCTCTTACTTCTGCCCAAAATCTTGTTCCCACCACCTACTCCTTAACTTGTTAAGCTCATACTTCCTTCATATCCTCTTCAAGACCTTCACCCACCTAGCGTCCATTAGTTGGTCCTGTAATTTACCCAGTAGCAGACTTTCCCTAATCCTATACTATATTTTCATTGACCTGATGCTGGTCTGGATTCCCATTCTCAGACATTATCCCTGCCTGTAGTTAGATAGTCTAGAGTCTTACTTACTCTTACACCTGTAGCATTCACCACCAGCCCAGTATGTGTTTGATGCTCAGAAAACACTTTGGTTAATGCCTTATATCCTCCTGTTAACTCCTCATGGAGCCTTTTATTGTTAAGGTGACAATTAAAAGTCTGCTTCTAAATATTTTTATTCATTTATGTAGTAGCTATTTATTATACGATTGTTGTATATAAATAGTCTTGTCTCAGTGAAACATGAGGGAAAAATAGGAACTGTTTCATCCCCACAACTTCAGTACAACATAGAAGATAAATGACTTGAGGAAAGGGGAAGGAATAATCTTGAGTAATCATTTCTTCTGTACCAGATACGAAGTTAAAGCCCAAAAGATATGCTTTTCAGAGTCATTTCCATCAAAGAGTGGCCTAAATGTGTCCTGAAAGTCTAAAAGCAAGGTATACTTTTCTCACTAACACCCATCCCATTTTATATCTTTTCCAAAAATACACTGCCTCCATCCATACTGGAATCATACGGAGCCTGGGAATCACCGTCCTCTGTGACCTTCACAGCGTTAAGGAATACCTCAGAAGATATGGGGCCCACACTACATTTAGACATTCTTTTAGGCTATGAAGACTTGAATAGTGCCTTGAGCCCGTAGAACTCTCTGCGACTTTGGGGCCTACCTTTATATTCTCAACAGAATTTTAGGCTCTTCTAAGCTAACATGAAGCTACTGGCTTCAGTGCTGATCTTCTAATCATGCTTTACAATACTTTTTTTTGTATTTTGCCCATCATTTTTCTTCACCTCCTGCTGATTATTTTCAATCACATAAATATAGCACTTTCTGCAAATTGCATGACTTGCTTTGTCCTTCAGGATCATCCCTACTGGGAACCAACCCAATATGTCTTTGTAGGCAACATTTGTAATTTTCTTACCACTTCCAGTATCCTTATTATCCAATTTTTATCCTATCATAAGTGTGTGTCTTTTCTTAGCACTGTTTTCAATGATATTGTTGACTCTGCCCTTAACGAATGTGATGGGAGTTGGTTCGTTATATACCTCAGAACTAAGTACAGAGGAGTAGTTGATAGATCATTATGTTCTTCAGCAAGAGGGTAAGTTAGGAGAGGAATTCACAGGCCCCATCTCTCTACTTGTCAGTATTTTCAAAGGTTAAGAGTTTGTGCCTTCGGTTTTTGGGATAGGACATTAAATAAAGTGAAGTCATTTTTCTCAAGGGCTGGAATTCAAATCCTACTCTTTTTGACTCTTATCCCTATTCTAACTTGGTCGTCCTGTCTGATGGGAAAAAGCACAGTTCTTTTGCAGCCAAAGGTAGAGTTATCAGATAAAAGAGAGGACCTCCTTGGTTAAATTTGAATTTCAGATAAATACATTTTTAGCATAAGCATATTTCAGATATTGCATGGGAAATGCACTAAAATTATTCATTGTCGATCTGAAATTCAAGTTTAACTGTGTCATATTCTTATTCACTAAATCCAGCAGTTTTGGTTAAAAGGGGGAATATAACATGCATGAATATGCACTGTCAAGAAACATTTTATAAAGTAGATTACCTTTATTGCCAATCTTGGAAGAATGGTTAAAATTGAAACAGATATTGGAGGGGCGAGCCTTTCACTAGGAGCAAAAGATCTGAAACCCCCCCCCCCCCCGCCCCAAAAAAAATTCTCCTGGAGTACAAGGGCTACTTGAAAAAATGAGTAATCAGACTTGGCCAGAGAGTAGGGTCCATATGAATGAGAAGTGGGCGAAAGCTTTTGAAAAATGGGATGGTGCAAACATAAAGTATCTTGAGCCATAATGTAAGCCACTATTGGAGTGGACTCAATTCATACTAGAGAGTCATTGAGAGGTTTTGGAGTGCCAGTACCAGGACTGTGTTTGGGAAGACGAATCCACGTGTAAAATGGCTCTGGGTGACCAAGACTGTGTTTACTAGGTAATATGAGACCATACACCATGGTGTCAAGTGGGGCTGTCTCCTACCGAAATGGAGACATCAGAGGCACTGGAGTAAGAGGCACACGAGTAAGACGTGTGAGTGGTTTGGGGAAGGATTCAATGGGGACGGAATGAAAGATGACTCTTGAGCCTCACTCATGGTGTCACATTACCTGAAAAAGGGAATTCAAGAGAAGAAAATATTTGAAGAGGTAAGAATGATGAAACTAAAGTCGGATGACAGATCTGAGATGTTAGCACATCACGCAAGTGGTTTTGTCCAATGAGCAGGAAGGGGATGTGGCAGGAGGTCTGCAGACAGGAGATGGGGCAGGAGATCTCCGATGGAGAGTGTTAGGCATCAAGGAAATAGCACTGTCTGGGAGCGATTCTCCCATTAGATTGGCCTGGAGAAAGGAAGGGGGCTAAGAACTGAGCTTTCGAGTCTGTTTATAGAACTTGGAGAATGAAGCGTGGTTACTAAGTAAGAAAGAAGGTAGGGGAACCGAGTTTAAGCACCGTTTTTTCTCTCTCTAGAAGGAGGGTTGACTTGGCTTGTCTAGGGCTACGGAGCAGTGGGAAGGAGTAAGATAGGGAACAGGACTGTTGAGGCAGCGGTTGTAAACAGCCTTTAAGAAGGAACAGTGATTTGACAGAAAGACCTTAAAGGCTAAGAGAACAATCAAATATAGAAATACCGGACTAATTAAATTATCATACAGCCTGGCAACAGGCTAGGCAAATGTCCAAAGAAATGAAGTGCGTCTCCAGGTTCCAATAGGAAAGACCAGCAAGATACTGGGTGTGGAACAACAACACAAAAGCAAAGTACAGTAAAGGAAATATAATGTGAACCCTTTAGGATAAAAAAAGATAAACAAAGGACATTCACATGCCTCCCCCCCCCCCCCCCCCCACGTTTCAAAGATATCATCAAGACTACTTCTGGAGAAGAGCTAGTTGGAGGATGCGTTTTCTCCTTGCATACTATCCGTTTTTATATTCCCTAAAACATTTTCTCCCCTTAGGTATAAAAGTATTCCCTTAACAGGGACAGCCATTAACTTGTTAGAGAAATTATGCATTAAGAAAACACATAGTAAGAAATGCCAAATGTTAAAAAAAAAAAATGCTCTAAGTTCTTTTAAACAAAGAGCTAAGGATCCATGGATGTAGAGAAGACTGCATGTTTGAGATGTTTATCTGGGAGGAAGTTGGGGGGAGGATTTGGGGAGAGGTGATTTAAGAAGACTGGACTGTGTATGGAGGCAGAGGGCAAGGCTCCGGTGCAGAGGAAAAGTTTGAAGATGCGAGACCAAAAGGGAATAATGAATGAGTCCGGGTCCCGGTGGAGGCAGGAGAGGGCGGAATCGGAGCCGGCCTGACACAGAAAAGGAGCAGCTCTGTGGGGAACAGAGAAAAGGGAAGGAAATGTGCGTCAAAGAGCAGAGGAATTTTAGAGTTGCAGGGGAGTGAGCTCACATGGGACGGCCTCCGTTTCTTCAGCTAGAAAGAAGGGCAGCCGAGCAGGAGGGGGCTTACCGAACTGGAACAGCGCAGGGCACACGGTAAGCGCGTCAAAGAATTGGCTCTTGGGTCATTCATTACAACAGTGAAACAATAACCACCACAATAACAATAATGAGGTTTTCGACGGGAGATCCGAAAAGTCGAGGTGATTGGTGAAAGGGTTATAAGATTCCAAGCAGTGCAAATATAATTGGAATGGTTCACCGTGGTTGGCCGTGGCTGGCCATGTAAAAGCTATTTTCTGATGTGTTATTAAAAAACTTTGCCTCTCAATGACAGCAAGGATAAACCACTCTAACAGGAACTTCTGTTGTATCATATTTCGGCGTTTAATTAAATATTCTGCCACATGACCTTGTATCCACAGCACCGGCTGTTCAAGGGGCCAGGGGCAGGTCCTGAGACAGCCGGGAACTGCCCTTCTAGGGTGAGCACGGCAACAGCTTCTTTCCTCTTCCATCTGTGAATTTTGATGGTGTGGGTTCCTTGATCATTCACCATCTCCAGTATATGTCAATTCAAGTTGTTGGTTTTTCTCCCAAAATGGCAGCAGTGGTCGTTCTGCCATATTTAATGGGAGAGAGAATATTCTGTGTTTCGAAAGGCATTTGCTCTGCTCTTTTATTAATTTTGTGTAGCTATCTAATTCTATAAAATAGATTTTAACTTGATATATAGTTAAGCTCATAACATGAGAATTGAGTTATAGTCCCATTAATTAGTGGCAATAATCAGTCTTTCACATGGGAGTCATGTGAGGAAAGGCAAACCAAGTAAACAGCCCTTGTATTTCATTCTTTGGGGACGAGATTGGTTCCTCTAAATGACTAGGTACGATGGCAATTCCTAAAGACACGGAACTTGCTGATGCCTCGTCCTTGCACTAGGAATTTCACAGGGGCTCTGAAAGGCCACTGACTCCTTCTCACCAGCTTTGACCAAAAATAAATAAATAACTTCAGACACTTGTCAAGTCATGCTACTTTTCTTTTTCTTTGTAGAGACTTTCTGAAAGGAAATTTCAGTCTCCCTCAGAACTACAGCACACTTTTTTTTTTTTTTTTGACAACCCTCATTGTAGAAAAGGTCATTTTAATATCTAACCAGAGTCCCAATTGCTATAATAAAAGGCCACGTCCTCCTTTTCAGTCCTTGGTAGAGATGGCAAAGTGTCGTTTACTCACATCATCATAAAGGAAGGGTCACTGAGTACCTACTGTGGGCCTCTGCTCCTCTTGTGACAACTGTCCGTGCATTGAAGATCACCTCCAGTGACCTTAAAGCTCTTCCTTCTCCAGGCCAAATGAACCCATAAACATGTCCTCTCCAGGGTCCTAATTTCCAGCTGTCTATTAATCTTTGTAGCCTTTCTCTGCAGATATGCCACACTTCTTCCAGCAACGAACCTACTCCTCAGTAGTTCCTGACTAATTTGGAATATAAGAGATTTCTCAGTCAGTTCTCAGTATTGTTTTGTTTTCTCTAAGGTGTAGATTTTACACAACAATTTTTTTTATGAGTTTCAGAGGTAGAATTGGTGATTCATCAGTTGCACGTAACACCCAGTGCTCATTCCATCCTTAAGGCCCATCATCCAGTTACCCCACCCCCCTCCCCACCGCCCCTCCAGCAACCCTCAGTTCATTTCCTAGAGTTCAGCATCTCTTATTTTCAGCCCCTCTCTATTTTCATTTTCTTCTATTTTTCCTTCCCTTCCCCTATGCAGCTATTTTTTCGTACCACATGTTGGGTCCTTCCATGCTTTGCTTCTCATGACTTTTGGATCAAGGAAAGGTTTTGTGCCTCTTGGATCAAGGAAAATGGGGGTGAAGACACAGGAAAGACATCAATAATGCATGGATATCTCAAGCTTCATCCATGAAACAAAGTCAGAGGAAAGTATCCTGTGCCCATGGAAGGTGGACTAGCATCAGTCACAGGGTCTCAGTGCTTCGGTTCAAAATCACTTTGAGCAAATAGACCAGCAAAACATGTGTCTGTGAGCAAGCAGACAGGTGTAAACATACATATGTGTTAAATGTAAAGGGAGTCCCTGGGGCAGGAGTTCTGTAATCAACCTCATACTGTGATTTCTTTAATGCTTCTCTTCCCACAGTTGGAGACCAGTCGAACAATCGATAAGTAGTTGTGGCGATTTGCAAATTTCTGTGGGAAATTGTAGCGGTATTACTGCTTTTAAAGTGTTTAAAGCAGTTAGGGAGAATGCATGGGCATTCAGATAATAAAACAATAAAAAGGATGATCCAAAATGAGTTGTCGGAACCCTGAAGTGATGCTGGAGTGGGGAAGAGCATGGTTGGTGGGGTCGGCTGGATTGGCCAGGCCAAGGTTATTGTCTTGGAGGAGGGGGACCTTGAGAAGGCACCTGATGGATGAGTGGTACCTAGATGCCCAGTGGGGTGGGGTGATCTTTTACAATGACCTGCCATTCTCTAGCAGGCATCCACCTGGCAGGTAAATTAACAGTTGAATTTGGGGTATAGGACAGTGCAGCAAAGGGGAACATGAGCCCCGACATGACCATGAAGAAAGCAGTCAGTGCCTGGGGAGTGGTTGGAAAGGCTCCCCTAGGAAGGAACAATGGCAGCTTGGATAAGAGTTGAGTGTGTGCCTGAGTGCGTGCCGGCGTCCACCCTGCCTCCTCCCGCGTCCCATGGAGTCGTAGTGCAGAATGTGGGACTAAATCTCACATCCTTCTGGAGCCAGCCCTGGACACACAAGAAAAGCGAATGGACTACGTTTGTAAGCACACAGCAATCCTTATAGGGGAAACCACTCTTCTTGCCTGGAGGACAGATTAGCAAAGAGTGAGGCAGAGAAAAAACAGACGAAAGAATAAGGTGAGGTAAAAGCAGGTAGAGGGACGAGAAGAGAGAGAAGAAAGAAGCACTGTGGCCCAACTCTGGAAGGGTTTGAGCTATGGGTAAGGATGTCTGATTACTTCTTTCCATACACATACACATGGCATCGAGGAACTTGTGTCTGCCTCTGTTGGAATCTCATCACTACTGTTAGACAAGAAACAAGAAAATGTTAATTCATCCGTGCACCCTCACTGCCATGGCATGGTTGGCGCTTGACAAATGTTTGTTGAATAAATGAAATTATTAGATTCTGGAGTTTTTAATTCCCAAGACAGATTGTTCTTGTAAAGTAAATACCACATTGCTTATCCTCCTGTAGGAATCGATTGACTTCTGGCTTTTAGATTAGACTGTCCCACCAAGAGCCAGGGTAAGCTTTATACAGACACAGTGCCCTCCATATGGTCTCTCTCCCTTCTCGCCCAACCCCCATCCCCATAGTCAGCATACTTATTTCTTTTTAATTGTGTAATTCAGTATTTCAATCCCTTAAGTCAAATAGATTCTGCAAATATTCTCGGGAAATGCATGAACCATAGCAAACATTTAAAATCTCAATCTGAAGGCATATGTAGGGTCCTTTCTTAAAAACAGGGTTTATGTCTGAGGAGGAGAATTCTGGTCATCTGGGTAGCATAAGGAACAAGATAGGAATACAAAGGAACAAGCACAGCTTGTTCCCACTACTCAGTTTCGTCTCGGGATGCTCACGTCTAGGGATATCCATTTCCAGCGGAAGTCTCTTGCCCTCGTCATCCTCCTGGCTTCTGCTCCCGCCCGTTTTAGCACCTGCGGCGCTAAAGGGGTCATCGTCTCTACTTTGCCAATTCAGCAGCTGCATCCCATGCACTGCCAGAACGTTCTCTGTGCTCGGATGCTGAGCAGGTGTCTTCTCCCCAGACAGGCCTTTTAAGCTGATAGTGTCATCCGTCACTAGTGCCCGAGGAACCGAGGCGGGGAGGCTAATTGGTTTCAAGCCCAAGTTCTCTCACTACTCCTGGTCCCTTGTTGTGTTCTGTGTCCTCTCTCTGCTCTGAGCACAATTACGTCATCCAAGGAGCTGAATTGAGGAGAGGAAGGGTGGGAGCCTAACCCGGAGCATAGCCGCCTTCCCGTTCTCTGCGAGACACGGGAACTTCGGGATTGGCTCCAGTTAGCACGTGCCTGGTTCTGGGCGGTCGGAGCAGACCATCACCCAGACGCCTCCATCCCTGCGCCTCTCCCACGGGGACCACTGTGACACTGGAACTAAAGCCCGAGTCACCCCCCGTTTCTCAACACCTCCTGGGCTCTTGTGGTTACTGACAGTGCCTTCTAATCCCCTCCCCTTTCAGATAACCGTGCTTTTGGATGGTTTGGCTCCCTTGCACGCTATTTGTATGTGTTTGCTGCCATGTTGCTGCACTGTTTCTGCCTGATTTCCTCGCTCACTCTTTTAATTCGGTAGCGCCTTATTTTACAGCCCGAAAATAAATGCCTTTTACCTGGGTGGTTAGTAGCACTTGGTTGATAACATAAGTACCATCTTGGGCTGCAGGGAATATGGTAAGCACCATGCACTTACCAGGGGACTATACGATAGCTCTGTTGTAGCCTTTAAGCCCAATGCAGGGTGAGAGAGTAATTACATTAGGGCTTATTAAGCGTACTCACCCATAATCTGTAGGGAGATGAATTACATAGTTAGCACTTGCCACCTTCTCCTTCCACGTACTTTCCAACATGAAGCCTCTCTTAGGGTTGTGTGGCCTTGGATAAATCTCATTCTGAACCGCAGTAGCCATGACAAATGTCTTCAGGAATGAACCACGCCCAAAGGACAACTAGCAAATGAGTTGGAAAACAGCTACGACCGATCTCGGGGGTTGGGGAGACACCCACATTCTCAATTCAAACTAACGCTTGTATTTTTGCTTTGCCTATGCATTCAATAGGATGGAGTAGGAGAGGTATGGGAGAAACAGCATGTGCCCTTTTAGAAACCAGTCCTCTGCCACAAAAACGTATTAAGTCTAGCATTTGATGGTGCTGGAAAACATTGACCATGGACATCGGAGCGCCTAGGACCAAGACCTCCATATCTCACAATAGAAATTTTCTCATTATGATTGTAAATACCCTAACCTGACGTTGTCGATGTTCTCTTAAACTGAATGATTTGGGCCAAAGCTAAAAAACAAATTCCTATTTGTGAGCTCTGGTCTTCTCTCTCTCAGCTCCTAGACTGTGTATGAGCTTCTCACCCCAGCCCACTTTCTGTGAATGCATGTGCCCCACATCCTATAGAAGCAGAGCAGTTCGCCCATGTTTTGTCATTGTATGTGGATCTCATGTCCCCCCCTTCCAATAAAAATAAGATGCCAAAAAATACTTTGTGGGTATGACTTCCTAAACCAAGTAAATTAAGGAGTTGTCTGTTTTTCCTTAAAAAATATCACATTCTTTGCAAAATTGATTCTCTTTAAGATTCGATGATGTGGTAAGCTACCCTAATGCAGTCAAGATATTTGACTGGCGTCCCTCTGATTTACACGGGGTATTTGAGACACATGATTATGTGTAAGAACAGAACTTACGACTAGCTGCATTTGTTATTTTGTCTGAGTGGTAGCTCCAAAAAATCCAATAGCATCTCATCTGGTATTCATGCGGGTGGCTCTTCAACTCTGTGCCCCGTGTCGGCCATTTAGGATGTCTCTTGTGTCTTTCAGGCCTTGAGAACGCCAGCGACATCGCTCTGTACTCGGGCTTGGGTGCTGCCGTGGTGGCCGTTGCAGTCCTAGTCATTGGCGTCACCCTTTATCGACGGAGCCAGAGTGACTATGGCGTGGACGTCATTGACTCTTCCGCATTGACAGGTGGCTTCCAGACCTTCAACTTCAAAACGGTCCGTCAAGGTCAGCGGCGTAGGTCCCCCCAACACCTCGTCCTCAGGACCATAGAGACTACGCTCACACAGGACCCCCAGTGCTCTCCTGCCCTGTGTGAAGGTAGCTCTTGGCCCTGGGAGCCGCTGCCTAGTCGCCCTCACGCATTAGGAAACCAGGCTCAGTGAGGGTAGTCTGCCTCAATCACTGGCTAGGAGGAGGACAAATGAAGGATCTCAGGTTACCGTTAGCGATCTTCTCAACGACGCACTGCCCTCTTTGATATGTAGTAAACTTAGCGAGTTACTTTGTCTCAGATCATCCAACTTTCTATTTTAACAAGACTGTTCTGAGGATATGTCATTAACTACCATACTGATTATTCAAACCTGAGCACCAACGACTTTACCGTAACCTCTCATGCATGTGAATTATAAACTAGATAGAGTTTTTTGTGTGGCTTTATTTTGTAGAAGTGGAAAGGACTTCAGAGAATCGGATGGGTCAGGTCGCCAGCAGGGGGAGATAAAATGAAGTCCCCAGCCTAAATGACTCGCACCTGTTGCCTGGTCGAGGCAATCTTTTGTTGGAGGGAGAAGGAAATCGATCATATCAAACTATAGCAATGCTCATTTTCAAAACGGAGTCATTTTAATTCTCTTATGTGAACCAAATCTGTTTCTGATTGGAAGATGGAGATGAGCTGTACATGGGTTTTGGGTTAGAAAAAATGAAACTATCTCCCTTCAGTGGGTGAAGTTTTCCACCTTGACCCTTCCTGTCAATATTGTCACTTTATTTCTTTTTTTTTGTGCGTCACTAGGGCCTATAAGCCCTGGACAAGAAGAAGTCTCACTGCTTGGCAGTGAGTGAGGAGTGACTGGGTTCGAAAGTAGAACCCGAACATGCTAGAAACTGGGAGATGACCGACAGAGACAAAATGCTTTCTTGCCTGCCGCTCACTTCTGGGCACCAGAGTTTCAGGTCTGAGCCTGCTCCTCCGAAAGGGACACATCCCCTTGACTTGGGTACATAACTTAGTAGATATGATTTCATTAGAAATAAATAGAATGAAGAACTGATTTTTATACTACATAAGAAACTGGAAATCTTTCCATCAAATATAAGATCTCAGGGTCTCAGACGATAACATTTTAAAATAGAAGAAATATGGTCATTTGAGAGACAGAGGCTTTGAAGTCAGATAGATGGAATCCAAAATTGCTGTATGACCTAGTTAATTGATTATGCTCTGGGTGTCAATTTTTATAGCTATAACATAAGGATCCTCCTGTCCACCTCAGAGGGTCCTCAAGAGGATTGAGTGACCTGGAATAGCAAGGATTATAAACCCTTGGCATGTGGAAGGTGCTCAATAAATGCAATGAGGATGAGTCTAAATGCTAGTGGTTTCCTCTGACGTTGGCCCAGGAGGCCACTGTGTTCCCTAGAGCAGCAGGTGAGGGGGTGGTTCCCTTGCCTAAGCGTTTGGACAATGCTGACTTTGCATAAGCTGAACCACATCTCCTTAGTGTGGGCCTCCTTAGAGCTTATATTGTATTGTGAATCTCTAAAAGAATAGATAGCCCTTCCAAACTTACTTTACTATTTTGTTTTTCTTTTTAACCAAGAATATCCCAAAGCTAGTGATTAAAGCAAAAATCATTTGTTAAGATTCCACTCTACCCTATATTCACTGTGCTGCTACACCTCCCATCGGTCCTCATACGATTTTCACCTCCATTGTCTTAAGAGACATCCCTTCTGGAGCAGATAGAGCTGGAAAATGAATGGTGATGAGACTTTTAAACAGAATGCCATGTTTCGATTTGACCAGAAGTTTTAAAAGGATTTCCAAAGGGAGCTATGGAGTAATCAGCCAACTTTCTTCAACCGTGGACTCTTGTCATATGTACATACTTTTATAATCGGGCATTTTTCTCCTTAAGTTAGACTTCAGTGTAACTCTAGGAAATCTCTTTGCTGCTTGGCTTCACCTAAGCTCGGAGGATCCTTTAAAAGTGGCCAAAAATTAAGCTCCAGAAGGTGAGGGCTTGAGATAAAATAGCCATGAGACTCAGGGATGTGATTTTTCAGGTCTCGGTGGAAGGGCCTGTTCCAAATTCTTTTGAGATGTGGCACGGTTCTTAAGTACTGATTCTTGCCCAGGAAGACCATAAACAAGAACCAGGCAGAGACCTGTAGAATTCAGTGCAATTCCATTAAAAAGCACAGCTCCTTGATTGTGTCTTGGCACCAGAGCCTCAAGCATGAAAAACAAAAAAAAAAATGCATCATCAAGGAGCCTTTAGATCTCCAAAGCCATTTCATCAAATTTTGAACCTCCTCTATGATTTTGGATTCTTAGAGCATCCGAACAAGAGGTGGGAAAAGTCAGGGTTATAGATTCCCTGCTGGCATTGCTACCAATTATGAGTTGGAAGAACAATAGAGGCTAATACAATATGGCCTAGAATGGCAACATTTTCAAAAATATCATACTTTATACATTTTGTCAGGCCCCAAAGGAAGGTTGTTTAATATGGTTTGGGTTTCAATTTGAGAAGTCACATTGACGGACTGATACGGGTGGGAGGTTTGGGACGGAGGGTTATTTCGTTATTTACTAACAAATGAGGTTACTTCATCACACGAAAATAGCATGGCATTTCTTTTTTAATATTTGGCCTAGAAAATATCAGTGAGCCCCAACAAATGAAAGTCCGATTTCTCATCCTTTTGTCAAGATTTTTGGTTTCAGTTGTTTTGAGACCAAAAGGAAGCCATTCTAAGCTGCTCCCCGAGTAGAATCGGGAGTCTCACTCTCCCCGTGTGGGGCCTCTTTTCCCTCTCGGAGTGACTCCTCAGACATGGAGTGATCCACGGGCTCCCCTGACCGTTTTGTCCCGAGGACACAGCTTTTCCTCCCCCAGCTCCAGAAACTGCCCCGAATTCCACGCGAGATGTGCCGGCACCAACGCCGCTCCCATTGTAAACAGCCCTACCTAGCTGTGTCACCTCTTAGCATTTCAAATGAGCAGATGTTATTTTTCCCCCAAACTGGATTGCAAAACATCTTTCTTCTTTTTTTCTTTAAGCTTCTCTTCACCAGTTAGAATAATCACATAAACAATAATACCTGAGTTCGCTGCCTGATGGAGTGCCAGAAATACCTGTTTTGAAAAGACAGCATCCAAGGGGTTCTGGAAAATGAGTGATTTGGGTTAAGCCGCATTCGGGGACTCTGCTGGGAAAGCCAGAGCTCCCGATTCTGAGGCTCTGGTCACTCCTGAGCAGCCTTTGAGAGCTGCCGCAGACGCTTGGGCCCCAAGGGCTGCTGGCAGGTGCACAGGTGGCTATGCAGTTAGAGGCAGAGGCAAGGGGGTAACTGCAAAGCCTTTTCGTTTCCGAGTGACAGATCAATTTTCTTTGACCAGGTAACTCCCTGCTCCTGAATTCCTCCATGCAACCGGACCTCACGGTCAGCCGAACGTACAGCGGGCCCATCTGCCTCCAGGACCCTCTGGACAAGGAACTCATGACAGAGTCCTCACTCTTCAACCCTTTGTCCGACATCAAAGTCAAAGTCCAGAGCTCATTCATGGTGTCCCTGGGCGTGTCTGAGAGGGCTGAGTACCACGGCAAGAATCATTCCGGGACTTTTCCCCATGGAAACAACCACAGCTTTAGTACGATACATCCCAGAAATAAAGCACCCTACATCCAGAATCTGTCATCACTCCCCACAAGGACAGAACTGAGGACCACTGGTGTCTTTGGCCACTTAGGAGGACGCTTAGTCATGCCAAATACAGGTGGGTGGTTAAGTGCACATTCGTTTATTTCCGAGCGTTCTTTTAAATGGTTTATATTGACGCAATTATGTCCCATAGGATTCATTTTTAAGATGCTTACCATCTTTGTGTCAGAGCTACAAACTGTGGCTCCTTGATTTACACAGCAAACCGGAATCGATGCCGATTTTAGATTTTGTGGTCTTCACCTCAGCGTGGATCCGCTGCTCCATTCGATGCCCTATTCGAGTTGACAGTCATATTTGCTCAGAAAGTTTGGGTGGGTCCCCAGAGTTTAAACACCCTTGAAATATATTTCCTAGAACATGATCAGGAAGCAATGGAGACATTCCCTGACAGGAATGAGAAATACCATGTTTTGTAACCGAACATGGTTTATACATTAGTAGATGACTTAGCAGAAGGACACTGGGAGATGAACTTCCTCCATAACTGACCTAATAAACACAGTCAAGTGTCCATAGACCTTGCTGTAATGTTACTTTATGACCAGCAATGATGAAGGTTCGTTACTGAGTCACTCTTTTGAAAGCAAACCTCAGGTCCAGGGCTAAATGGTACGTACAATTAGTTCTCAAGATTTTTTTGCCTCCTTTTGGTTAGAAGGGGGATTTTCTTAATGTTTTGACAAGGATACTTTAGGTGTATAGACCAAATAACTTTGTGTGTGTGTGTGTGTGGTTTTTGCAGGGTTTTTTTGTTTTTGTTTTTTAATTTAATTTTCTTTTTTCAATGTTCCAAGATTCATTGTTTATCCACCACACCCAGTGCTCCATGCAATACGTGCCCACCTCAATACCCACCACCAGTCTCGCCCAACCCCCCACCCCCTCCCCTCCAAAACCCCGTTTGTTTCTCAGATTGCAGAGTCTCTCAAGATTTGTCTTTCCCTCTGATTTCCCCCAATTCACTTTTCCTTTCTTCCTCTTAATGTCCCCCATGTTATTCCTTATGCTCCACAAGTAAGTGAAACCATATGATAACTGACTTTCTCTAATTGATTTATTTCACTCAGTATAATCTGCTTCAGTCCCATCATGTTGATACAAAAGTTGGGTATTTTTCCTTTCTGATGGCTGCGTAATATTCCATTGTATATTTGGACCACATCTTCTTTATCCATTCGTCTGTTGAAGGGCATCTCCGCTCTTTCCACAGTTTGGCGATTATGGACATTGCTGCTATGAACATTGGGGTACATGTGGCCCTTTTTCTCACTGCATCTGTATCCTTGGGGTAAATGCCCAGTAGTGCAATTGCAGGGTCATAGGGTAGCTCTATGTTTAATTTCTTGAGGAATCTCCACACTGTTTTCCAAAATGGCTACACCAACTTGCATTCCCACCAACAGAGGAAGAGGGTTCCCCTTTCTCCACATCCTCTCCAATACCTGTTGTTTCCTGTCCTGTTAATTTTGGCCATTCTAACTGGTATAAGGCGGTATCTCAGTATGGTTTTGATTTGAATTTCCCTGATGCTAATGATAAGCATTTTCTCATGTGTCTGTTAGCCATTTGTATGTCTTCTTTGGAGAAGTGTCTGTTATGTCATCTGCCCATTTTTTGACATGATTATCTGTTTTTTGAGTGTTGAATTTGAGGAGTTCTTTATAGATCTTGAATATCAGTCCTTTGTCTGTAGTGTCATTTGTGAATATCTTCTCCCATGCCATGGGTTGCCTCTTTGTTTTGTTGACGGTTTCCTTTGCTGTGCAGAAACTTTTTATCTTGATAAAGTCCCAAAAGTTCATTTTCGCTTTTGTTTCCTTTGCCTTTGGAGACGTGTCTTGAAAGAAGTTGCTCTGTCTGATGCCGAAGAGGTTACTGCCTATTTTCTCCTCTAGGATTTTGATAGATTCCTGCCTCACGTTGAGGTCTTTTATCCATTTCGAGTTTATCTTCGTGTATGGTGTAAGAGAATGGTCAAGTTTCATTCTTCTACATATAGCTGTCCAATTTTCCCAGCACCATGTATTGAAGAGACTTTCTTTTTTCCAGTGGTTATTTTTTCCTGCTTTGTCAAAGATTATTTGACTATAGAGTTGCGGGTCCATATCTGGGCTTTCAACTCTGTAGACGAAATAACTTTTAAAAATGATATCCTATCAAAAAAAAATGATATCCTATCAATGGATTAGTCTTCAGAGATGCCATCTAAGACCTAACCGAGTGGCCAAAGAGGGCATGCTCTCCTCTGACTTCTAAGCAGTGAGAATTAGGTAGTGCTCTGCATCATCGCTGGTTGGCCACTGAGAGGAAAGAGTGCATGCTCTCTGTGTGACAGACCAACCAGAGAGCACTGAATTAGGACCTTCAGGGCCTTGACAGCCCTCTCTGCAGTATATAGCTCACCACCCTCTCCAAATCAATGATTTTATCCTCTAAAATGAAATCTGCAAAAGGGCTAGTCTGAAGCTCCCATTCCAACTAACTGCCCCTGCAGTAGCTTCCTGATTTGACACTGGACTTTGGTTCAAGTTGAGAAATGTTGTCTTACTCTCCTACCTCAGCTGCTTTCCTTAAAAATCGCCCCCAAATGCAGCCCTACTCGTGATTTTATTTTCTGAACTTTCAATTCTCAAAATCTTCCTTGGTTCATGTTTTAGAACAGAGTTAAGAATCTTTGTTTAAACATGCATGAATGTCAACATGTGATGTAATCCTCCCTGGTCATAATTGGCAGTCAGGAGACTCAATGAGGAATGAGTCAGTCAGCCAGGCTTACCAAGTACCCTTCTTGTAAGAATCTCTAAACTGGAAGTATGGGCTCTGGAAAAAGAAAATGACGCAAATCCCTCCTAAGAACAGGATATATTCATCAGAACTCTGGAAAATTGCATTTTTGTCTTCCCTTCCCTTCCTAACCCAGAGTGTGGCACTTCAGAGGCTCCCAGTAGTTATTGGTTGAAGAAACTGGCCCACACTCCTCTCTCTTCCCATCTTTGTGTGTGTTTACATACATGTGGAAGGCGTGCCAAGATCAACCCATTCATTAGCTCTGTTTAACGTTCATCAAAGAAAGTGAGATGAAACCATGAAACAGATTTTTCTTTTTCTTCCCTTTTGACTTGAGAGGTACTTGTGTTGAAAATGCAAAGTTCTGATAATCTTGTCTGATTCCCAAACACTTCCTCTGTGAAAGGGCATCTTCAAAGCTTCTAAGAAGCAGTTCTGGACAAGATTGAAGCCGTTCACTGGGAATGAGTTTGAGGAAGAATAAGTGTGGGGAATTGAAACATATGCTATGTTATTTGCAGAACATAAATGCAAAATATGCCCTAGGGGGCTAAAGTGTAAGGAAGCAAGGCACAGCAATTAAATTGTTCTAATGCCATCCATCCCAAATTATTGTGTGATGCCTGGCAATGATTTTTCAAAAAGGATGGGATGGTCCCCATGCTGTAGAAGTCATTTATTATGCAAAATATGAAGCAAGAAACTCAGACAGGTGGTTCTGTTATCATAGCAAATAAAAGGCTGTGAGGGTAGCAGGTGGAGTTGGGGGGGGAGTGTGTTTCTTTAATCAGAGATAACCGGTGAGTGACATATTGAAAACAGACACTTCTTTAGGGGACCGAGGCATAAAGATTCCCCACAATGCCTTTCCTTCTTCATAAGCTATAACTTGCCACCCACCACGACCCTGCCTCTGTGTTTTTGTCCCATCTCTGTTTACTATTTGCATGTTTTTTTTTAAAGATTTATTTATTTATTTGACGGGGGGGGGGGGGGGCGGAGGGAAGCAGGCTCCCCGCTGAGCAGAGAGCCCAATGCCAGGCTCGATCCCAAGACCCTGAGACCATGACCTGAGCAGAAGGCAGAGGCTTTAACCCACTGAGCCACCCAGGCGCCCCTACTATTTGCATGTTTTAGTGGGAGGAGGGAAGTATTTTTGAAAGAGAATCGTGAAATTTCTGATTGAAAGAAAGATGAAATTGTTTAAAGCTCTAATGATCCTGTAGATTCAGGTCAAATTTAGGAGTATTATGAAATAATGTTTCAGTCTGAACACAGGAATTAAGATGACTTGAAAGGAATGAGATATGATCCGTTCTACGAATAGTCCTATCTCAAAAGTCCACACACATTTTTATTCTGATTCGATCTGGGAGTTGACCGTCAGGCACGGAAGATCTAGTGAAGAGACCATGTCTTAGAATCTGGCTTGCTTTTTTTTTTTTTTTTTTTTTAATTTCGAATCCTCTAATTTCATTTATTCTGGATTTGGTTTTAGTTTTTGAGTGCCTACTCTGTGCAGCATGTAATTGACATAATATGCCATCCTTGTTTTTAGTTTAAGCACACTGTAGGATTTTTTTACACGTTTACAAAAGATACGCTAATCAACATGTGAGCAAGAAAAAGTGACCATTTGGGCTGGCAATGAAGAAAGGACTATGAAGGGCACCAGGCAACTCTGTGGTGGAGGCAATTTTCTGTATCTTGACTACGGTGGTGATTACACGAGAGTCTATATGAGAAACTCATCAATTTGTACTCTTAAAATGGGTACAATTTATTGCCTGTGGAATGTACCTACAAAAAGAAAAAAATAGGAAAAGAAAAATGGGAGCACGATAAAGTTATTCTTGCAGGTTAATTGTCTGAGAGGGCATCATTGCTTGATGATGCCATATGTGCTTCTATCTCTAAAGAAGAAGGACTGAAGATCTCTGTTGTCATAAGGGCCTAGAGTCTAAAAGAGAGGCAGCGAAGAAAAAGCACTCCGTCAAACGGAGAATACAGAGTGTCTGGGGTGTGCATTCAGCTTGACATCCACACCCACTGCATATCCTGTGTGTCACAACTTCTGCTCGGCAGCAGGGAAGGATGTACCAGAGTCCACTTCATTTGGCAACTACACTTAAAAAAGAACAGGAAACGAAAGGAGGAGCCTGATCAGAGGCCCCTAAGTATGGCAATTACAGTTCCATTGACATTAAAGTCCGGAATATGAATGGATACTCTTGCTTAAAAGCTGTAAGCAAGATTTAAATGTGCCTCATTCTTAGTGCTGGCGAAAGATACTGATGATAACTAACATGTTACTGAATAATACTCATAAATGTGCATCACAAATAACTTGTTTTGCAATGAGTCTTGCATTCCTTGATTCCACAGCAGCTAACAGGCACACAGAAGGCTATCTGTAGAGCCTGCCATCTTGAGAGGTAAATTACTATCGGCAACCTGAAAAGCTTTCTGTGCAATTACATTAGCTCTAATGAAAGGGGGAAAGGTGGGAACTACATTATTTAAAGCATAGGAGGATGCCCTGAGATTTTATTTTGCAAAGGTCTTACCGTGTCTCCATTTCATCTCTTCTTATAAGCAAGAAACTACATTAAAGAGAATCTCGGACCTCTCTAGATTCCTCTCTCGGCCAGGGTGAAATATTTACTTCACCGTGGACGAGAGGAGAGAGAGGACGTTGCAAACACAGTGTGATACGCCTTCCTGGGCCTTCCCTCTCTTGCGTGACAGGATTTTGCTGCAGTTAGGCTACTGATTTTCCTCTGATTTGACACCAGTACGAATATGGTTATGCCCCCTTTAACTTTCATCTTTTTTTTTTCCCTCCAGTTTTCTTGACAACCTGTTGACCACCTCTTTACACTTAAGTTTGAGATGCATAATTTATAAGACAATTTCATACCGGGTCTGAGCAAAGCATTAGAGGGCTCGCCCACGTCTCAGATGCCTTTTCAGGAAATGACTGGAGAGAGAGGAGCTGCGGCAACACAGTTTGAAGTTTTGCAGATAAACTCTTATATTTGCAGACATGTTTGATGGTGTCTGCTCTCAGGACACCCAATCCTTTAATAGAATTAAAAAGTGCTGGGAGGTTGGGCGCCTGGGTGGCTCAGTTGGTTGAACAACTGCCTTCGGCTCAGGTCGTGATCCTTGAGTTCCGGGATCGAGTCCCACATTGGGCTCCCAGCTCCACGGGGAGTCTGCTTCTTCCTCTGACCTTCTCTCCCCTCATGCTCTCTCTCACTTACTCTGTCTCTCAAATAAATAAATAAAATCTTTAAAAAAAAAAAAAAAGCGCTGGGAGGATTCTAAGTAAAAAGTGAATTTGAGTGCCCAGTCGAATAACATGCTCTTCTTTATGTCACTGTTGGGAAACAATGTTTTCTCCAGTAGTTCTTAGACTTTATAAACTTTGCAAAGATCAGGGTTTCATAAATTGCTTGAGGAGTGTGTGTGTGAGAGAGAGAGAGAGCCCGTCTGTGAAGAGCTCAGCTGAGAGGCTTCAAGACCGTTGGAAATTCGACGAATAACCTCTTGGCTTTTTCTGTTTTAGGGGTGAGTTTACTCATACCGCACGGCGCCATCCCAGAAGAGAACTCTTGGGAGATCTACATGTCCATCAACCAAGGTGAACCTAGGTGAGAGGCAGAGAAGGGTGGCATATTGATGACATCTGAAATATGGAAGGGAGCTTCTGCAGAAAACCTGAGGTTTCTAAGATAATTTGGCGTGGAGGTGTACAGCGAAGATCTGTGAGTTACTTGACTATACAGAGGGAAAAACCAGTTGGCAAAAGTATTGGCTAACATGAAAACACACAGAGCTAGCTCCGCCATTTTGGGTGACCAATCTAGATATCTGACCTCGTGACTACAGACACCAGATATAAAACTGTGACTCAGTAGGCAAGTGGTTAGCAGGAGCTCTTCGGTGCTAGGTATTATGCAAATGCTGAGAATGACCAACCTGTGACCTTTTCAGGTCCGCACAAGACCTGCTGTAGGCTGAGAGGGGATTTCTCAGGTAATGTTCCCTCCGTGGAAAAATATCTTCTATGCTAAAGCTATGCAGTAGCTTTCGGATCTGACACATTTCAGTAGCGTTACATTCAATTACATATACAAATCTTGTTGCAGAGTCTTTAATGAAAGTAGTTGGTTATTTTCTCAGCACAAGTATAATATTTGTGGAAATGTCGCTTTCCTCCACACAAGATAAAACCCAGCTCCTCTTTAGAAAGCAATTTCTCTCATAAACTGGATGTGTACCTCTGGCATTTTCAGTCTTAACATCTTGGTTATTTTAGGCTAGATTTTTTTGTTGTGAGCAGAGAACACATGAAGGAAAAACACTGGAAGGGAAAAAAGCCAGAGAAACAGATGGTTTGAACAGATTCTGATAGCTGTCTCCATGAAAGGATTTGTTGGTGCCCAGTGGTTTTATCTTTGTGCTCGAGAGAGCTTGGAAGGAACGGAAAAGGCTTTGCTAGCCGGCTATTGGCAAGGCTCTCAGAGGGCTCGCGAGTGGGTCGTGGTGTGGTTGGCGCTCGTGCTGTTTCCTTCAGTCCTGGAGAACTAGATCCCTCACCTACACACCTGAAGGCACGCGAGGGTCTCAACACCCCCACGTGCAAATAGAGGCAACCAAGGCGCAGAGGGGTTTGGCGAGTTTATTCAGAATCTCGTTTAAGCAGGCCTGAAAATGGGGTTTCCTGGATAAGGGTCACCTCTTTTTTATCCCGTTGGTTGACTTGTATGAGAAACCATGCCTGTTTAGGACTTAGGTCAGGGTCCATTCCACACATGCTGCCGAACGCACTGTCCTGCAAAAATCGAGTACGAGGGCAGATCCAGTCCGCCTGCCTGACTCACGGCCTCCTGCTAACGTTCGCCCCAGCCTCCGGCTTCCTTCCTTATAATCCATCCACTGAGCCTATGTTCAGCCCTTTCCTCTCAAACCCAGCGTCTTCCACCTCAGTAAACCTACAAGACTTACGTGGGAAATATCACTCGAGATGTCCTGCAATTATAAAAGGAGGAGGAGAGATATATTAAAAACATGCCAGAGCTCATAGGCTCACAGACCTTGAAAGACAGGTTTGGCCAGATGCAGTCGCCTCCTGGACCACCACTAGCTTTGTAAGTTCTGTGTACCTAATATGTGAGTTTATGACTGTTGTCCGGAACGGTGGACAGCAACAGGAACAGTTCGTCCAAAACTTCAGATCTGTGAGGTGTGCATTTTCCTATGAATCGGAGGATAAAGGACAAATGTCGGATGCCCCATTCCTTTTCATGTTGCTCAAACCTTCCCAGCTGTTCCTAGCTCTTAAGAAAATGACCAGTCCCAGGCTACTGCTCATTTAGCTTCCTTGACAATCTTCATTCCCTTTCGAGAAGCTCCAAACTACTTACGAAAACCCTAAAAATAGCACATGCCTTTCTGCCGCTCCTTTTCTTAAGCTTGGTGATTTTTCTCCCATCCCTCACAGGAGGTTGCTCGGATCTAAGTTCTGCAGCTTTTAATCCTGTGGTTAATCAGAAAGCCATTAATGTGCTATTTAGTGTCACCTTTCCTTTGTGAGGTCACTTAAAAACCCATTTTCACCTTATGCTGTCCTTCCGCTGAACTTGTGCTCAGAATAAGGCCTATTTTTCCTCACCATCCATAGACCTGGACCAGCACGGCTCTGTCTGCTGAACCTCTGATTCTCCGTCCCTCCCACCCCCAGAATTACAGTCAGATCTTCCAAACAGCCTCTTGATGCTATATTTAAAGTCCATTCCATTTTCCTATTGATGGTACCTTTCTGTTGCTTTTTTCTGAGTGACATCTCTGGGATAGCTCGGTGATGAGTTAGTGGAACTGTCACTGAAATCATTGATCCAAATTCAGTACCAGATTCCCAGAGACAGGGCTGTGTGGAATGAATCACAGACTTAAAATAACCCCCTGTATTCAAATAGGCTCCTATGGCTGTATTTTGAGATTCGGGTAGGTTTTCAGGGAGGGTGTGCATTGTGTGAATTTATGTACTTTGGCCCTCTCAGAAGGTCCTACTTCAATTGCTGGGAAGCCTCCAGCAGGACACACTGTCAAATGGAATGATGTCACCCTTCCTCAGTGTCCCTGCGCTGTCTACACTTTCAGCCTTAAGCTATCATTTTAATGAATCTCTTCCAACCTCGTGCAGCAGTCTGGACCTCTGGTCGCTCCTAACGCTTAGGAAATGATCTCTGTTGGCTTTTTGTACAGACATGCGTGTTAAATGGTTTGCTGGATGAGGACTTTGCATTCTGGGAAAAGTAATAAATAATTACCTCTGTTTCTGTGTAACTTGCAAAGTGCTCTCCCGTGCATCTGACTCATTTAGTCTTCCATCATGTCAAAAGAAGAGAATTTTGTAGCAATTTTAGAGAGGAGGAAAAAAAAAATCTAAAAACATGAAGGTTCCAAGAGGCAAAGCTGCTTCAAAGGGCGCGTGACTCTCGTGGCAGAGCTGGGGTTTGACTTCAGGCTATCTGACCCCAGCTGCAGTGCTCACACACTCAAAGATGCTCTCTCTCCCTGCTGTCAGACGCTTTACCAAAACAGCTTTCTGACTTCACATTCCAACTTTTAGCCATTCGAAAGCGGCGTCCTCTGGATTCTGCTCTGTATGAGCATAGGAATTAAGCAAGGCAGGAAGGCAGGATCAAGTTGAACTTTTCTTAGAAGTACACCCGGTAAATTGCTGTTGTTACATCATAGAACTGAGAGCACAGAGGCTGGAAACAAGTCCCACTAAAGTGCTGAGTCTTAGCGGACACAAATGTTAGGAAACATCTGAATTCAGTGGCTAGGAGCGTGAGCTCAGGCATCAGAGGCCCCGGGTTCAGATCTAAGCTTCATTGCTTATGCATGTGACTTTAGGGAAGTTCCTAAAACTCTTTGCAACCCCGATGTGTCCTCCTTATAGGGATAAGGAGGTGTCTACCTTATAGGGATATCGTGGGATTGCATGGTACACAGTGATACAAAATTCTACAAGATGATAAAATAAGTATTCTTTTCCTCATTGCTACACTTATATTTGACAAAGCAGTCTACCTATAGTAGATCCTTTCATCCTCACATTGAGCCTATATGGTAAACAATAATTATCCTAATTTTGTAGATTTGAAAATTAACAGCAAGAAAAGTTAGTAAACTCCACTTACATTGTAGCAAAACAAGGCACCAAAGCAAGATGATCTGGCTTATAATGTATTTCAGTGCTTCGTCACAATCCCTGCCTTAAGGCACAGTTAGGTATGTCACCCATGAGTCCAGTAAAGCACACTTGGGGAGAGACAAGGCTTATGCCTAATAATGGAAATATACCATGAAACAGACAGAAAGGGGCCCAGATTAGGGAAAGCCATGATCACTTTGCAATTCAATGTGGAACCACACTGCAATAGGGGATCTCATGGAAAACCATGGAAAAACACAAAATGGCCTTAATCTAGTCTAAGCATAGACTCACATATGGGGGTGTAGAGAGTGCTTTCCAGAAGATGTCACTTGACCTGAGTCTAACATCAGTAGAAATTAGCCAGGCAAAGAAAGGCATAAGGGCAGTAAGTACCTCAATGTCCAGCTCCAGGATACATTTTCCATTATCTACATAGCATAAGAGGGGTAGGGGGAGAAGTCTGTGAGAGTGGCTAAGTCCAGATAGCTTTCTCTGCTTTTAAGTCATTATCTTAAGCCGCTTCCTTCCAACTGTAGCCCAGGCCAGGGCACAGATTCGACAAAGTTGAGTTTCACGCACTGACCCATTCACAAATTAAAGAGCACTTACTGGTGACATCACAGGAACGGGACTTTGAGTAGCCTCACAGAAAGGCAAGGGCATAAAACTGGGGCCGCCAGAAGGATTTGCTGGGGAAGCCCTTGGGCTTCTCTGAGATCAGGAGCATTTCATCAGCTAGCTTAAAGTTAGAAGTGACCTCCTTTCCTACCCGCCCCCTTTGGAGGGCAGGAAACCAGCGCTGATCATTCTCAGAAAGCCCCTCTTTTCCCGAACTTCAATTTGAAAGAATCTGGGGTGGTTGTTGGTACATTTCTACAGGAGCTTTGGGGGGCAAATCTTTCTTATCCTTTCTGACCGGGTTTTGATAAATTTTTATAAAATGCAGGTATCTCAAGGGAATTAAAGTCTCATTTCAGAGCCTCTCCCCACATGGATTACAATAAGAAAATGATGTGGATGCCACACAGCCTTCCCTCTACCCCTCACCTGGGTCCTGCACCCCTCCCCACCCCATAGTCGGAGAGTAGAGAACTGGACCAGAAAATTATTATATGGAGCTTTCTTCCAAGAAGTAATAAAATGAAACCAAAGGCAAACACTCATTTCTTTTTCCAATTACACTGTCATGTGGATATCCCTGACCAAATGCTTAAACTGGAATTGGAAATATAAGCAATCTTATTGAAGAATTTACAAAAGGACACATATTTTGGAATTTGGGCTCAGCCCAGATGGCGTATTTCCACCACTTTTTCCTCTTCTGTTTTTGTCTTGCTATGGAATGGTCTGAGTCAGGGGGTACTTCTTGGGGTGAAGATCAGGAAAAACAGACGCGGTGGTGTTAGGAAGCATTAGCTCTTTGTAGGGTGCCTTGGTGGAGCAACAGTTTTAATAGCAAAGCGTGAGGTGAGACCGAACACGAGACCAGGAAGACACCAAAAGTCACCCTGGGAACTGATGGGAATTCCTTTCCCAGGAACAGCTCACCACGAAAGGGCGCGGTGGAGGCTGTTCCTGCGGAATATGGCTTCCTGTAGTTTCTCTCCCGCCCTCCCCCGCTGGCAGTAGCAAGACCAGCGCGCATGCGCACGCACGGTCTCAATGGACCAGGCCTAGATAGACCCTCCGAGACATGCTTAGAATGACCTCATTTCTAGAAGAGTGAGAAGAAAATCTGGCTACCTATGGCCATTCCTGTAAAAATGAAATTTTTAATGAATAAATCTACAGTCGACTAGTCTTTGTATGAAAGCAGACATTTGAGGCCAATCTAAAACCCCACGTCACAGAAAAATTAAGAAACCACATTCACTCTCCTGGGGCCTCCCAGACCTCTGACCTCTCACAAAGGAAGGAGCCCCGGCCCCTGGGCTACTGCAGTTAGTGTGGCGGTCCCCCAAACGAGAGCACCTACTCCTGGTTCCACCCTGACTGACGCCAGGTAACTGCTCAGGACACCGCCATGGGGGAGAAAAACCAGCTAAAAGCTTCGGTAGGGTTTACTTGATTCTCTGTTGGCCTTTCTTTAGCTTGGGGGACCGACCCGCTATGTTCCATCTCAAGCCACCCCCCAGCTCAGGCAAAAAACACTGCCCCTTCAACACTGCAAAAAATGTTGCGGACTTCTGGAAAAGTTTTCCCATTTAAGATCAGAGCTCAGTAGAGTCTGTGACTATGAAGCCCCAAACGTGCCCAGTACTGTAGAGCAAGATAAAATATGATCCTTTCTCTATAAGCAGTTTATTTCTGGTGGAGGTGATGGTTGGAGGACAGAGGTTGTAGAGATGTAGCGGAATGATGTTTGGAGGGTACAGTGGCCTTTTCTGTATTCTGAAAATTGACTAAAGCACAGAGCTTATTTACAAAAAGAGACAGCCAGAGAGAAGTGCCCCCACATTCTAATTTCAGAGATTTTCCAGCTGTCATGCCAAAGGCTAATTTTCCCACCTCCTCGCAGAACCTTCCAAGAAGCATCATTTCATCAGCATGGGCACTATTGCTCCCCAACCACTTACAAGCCAGGTCCTCTCCCTCCCTATTGATAGAAGAATGGGAGTAGAAGAGAGATAATAAGAAGTCCTATTTTGGATGAGAACAGTCATCAAAAATGGCCACCTCTGCTCTCTCCAAAGTCAAAGAATAGACTCAAGAGAATTCCTCATAATATTTGGGCCATCCACAGGAGAACTGGACAGTGATATCAGTGAGATTTTATTTTCTCATTGTTTATAAACTTGCTGACTTGTCCCTTACTCTAAAAGCCAAGGAGAGAGGAGCAAAGAACACTTCCATTATTCCCAGGTCTCCATCCTTCCAAGGGGTAGGGAAGATCGACCAGAGCCAGAGAGGGTAAGTAAGGTTGAAAACAGGTTTGCCAGGGGCCAGTGCAATGGGAGGCAAAGAAGTCAGACAGCAGGGTCAAGATGCTGCCAGATGGGGGCCTGTTGGCAGAAGTAACTGAAACCTGCAAGGAACTATAGATGCTTCGCAGCAACTGTTTGCTGTCCCATCACCTGCACCCTCTGTCCCAGAGGACTTTTGGCATTCCCCCTCCCCATCTGTACTGAATCCAGGAAGGATTGTCTTAAGACACATAAGTCATCTGAGAAAATATTATCACCTTCTCACAGGTAGTTACTTTAGATGGCGTGTTTTCCTATCCCTGCTCTCTATCTCAGTGCCATGGGGATAAGCTCCTGACGAGGGACTACAGGAAGGAGCAGGAGACCTGGTTAAGAGCCCCGTGTGTGTGTGCACGCGTGCGGGCGCTAGCATGCGTGTATTGTCACGTGTGTGCACGGGTACTGGAGGGTCGGGGTGGAATTTTGAAACAGACGGAAGATTAAATTTTTAACATAGTTTTTAGGTCTCCTCTGTTTAATAAAGTATTTTAACAGTTACAGAATCAAACTAAGAAGTCTTCAAGGGACCCTGTTACCCTGGGCAGTTCCAATAAGCACAAGTGTTAGCAATTAGGGCTGACCCTTGAACAACACAGGTTTGAACACTGACGTCCACCCGTATGATTTTTTTCACCACAGAACAGCACCGTAAATGTATTTCCTCTCATGATTTTCTTAACATGTTCTTTTCTCTAGCTTACTTTATCCTAAACGTACAGTATGTAATACATGTAACATACAAAATATCTATCAATTAACTAGTTATGTTCTCAGTAATGCTTCCAGGCAACAGTAGGCTGTGAAGTTTTGGGGGGGGGCGTCAAAAATTATATGCTCATTTTCAACTATGTGGGGACAGTATTCCTAGCCCCCGTATTGTTCCCGCTTGCCCTGGGAAAACAAGGGCCACCTAATGCCACAATAGATAAAGCCCCCAAAGCCACCCCAGTTACTCAGATCACTGATGATAATTGCAGCGTGACACACGTGGTGACAGACACACATACACTAACCCAGAGCAAAGGGGTGGACCCTGTCTAAAGGCTCAGGGAAGGCTTCCAGGAGGAAGGGACAATTGACTTAAAAACTGAACAAGAGTAAAAGGCATTCCTGTCCAAGGGAATAGAAGGTGCAAAGGCACAGGGGTATAAATAGCATCCTATATTTTGGAACTAAGCAAATCGGAACAAAATATGAAAGGAAGAGTGATAAGGACTAAACAACCCGTTAGAGCGTTGTTTGCTGCCTAGGGGAAATTGACATTTACCTGTTAGATAAGGATGAAGGAAGGACCGGCTTCAGGAGACCCGGTCCTATTTACACTTTTGATATCTTATCTTCTGCTTTATCTCCGGGACCACTCCCCAGTTCAAGTCTTCCTTATAGCAGCACCCTCCTTGTGAGTACAGTGAAAATACGCCTCATTTTTGCCTAGCACAGTTATTAATAGTGCCCTTCTTCATCCTCAAAAGTATCTGAGTTTGGACAATAAATTATAGTCACTCTGCTTTTGAGTGTCCTTGTCTTTGGTTGTGCACAAGAGATTGGGAGGGGGGTGTTAATGTGAGAGATGAAGGAGTCAAAGATAATTCCCAGAATTCTGCCTTGGGAACTGATGATTAACTAGTTGAGAGAGATTTGCCAGCGGAAGGTCACCTGAGCGTTTGTGATAAAAGTTGCTCCAGGAGCCTCTTTGGCTTTCTTTCCAGGGAATAAACACAGCCCTCTGACTTACAAGAAAGGGGGTAGAAAGGAAACCGATTAAAGAATAAGTCAATACAAAAATAATAATAATAAGTCAATACAATGCAAGAACAATATTTATAACCAAGAAAAGAAAGGCAACCGCTGAATCGAAATCCCAGGTAGAGCTTTTGGCTGGAGTGTCTGGCGGCAAATACACTTAGAGCAGAGTCACGGTATTGGGCACAAACTCTGCCTGCCTGCTGTGCGCGGGGCAGAATCCAATGCCTCCCTTGGTCTTCTTTGCCTCCTTAGCTGGGTAAGAATCTGCCAGTCCTAGAGTTCACTGAAGTGAACTGATAACATACATAACTTGTCAGGAAAGGAGCGTAGACGCGGCCATTGGCATCCCGAGAGGGGAAGAAGGATCAGAAAGGAGGTGATGGGTGACCGTGAGAACACAGGGATTCCGAAGGCCCGAGTTCCAACTCCCCCGTGCCTCCTGTAGCCTGAATGTCTGTGAGCAAGTCACTTTCTCTGGGCCTCAACTGTGCCACCTAGAAATCCTGTGTAATATTAGCCGCATTCCAGAATGTGGGGGAGGAGAATAAAGTGACATCATATACGAGAAGTCTGATGCAAAGTATAAAGTAGCCTACAAATGTTATCTTTTAATATTATTGTCCTTCACTTGCTTTTTTTTTTTTTCTTTTAATTACATAGATAAGTTCTCTTGAGTCCCTGGAGTTTGCTTTCGCTCTGTCCCAATGATGCTGGCTTCCGTTTTGACGGCTACCACATTCCTAGACTCGGAGGAAAGATCAATTCAGTGATCGCAAACATTATTAAGTGTTCATTCTAAGATCAGAGCCTTGCGAAGATACGAAGGACTCTCTGCATCAATTCCTTTGAGTCTACTTCGGTCTCTCCTTCCACTGGGGCCTATGATTTATACTCTAAAGGTGTATTTAGTGGAGTCCACACAGTGGACGTGTGTCCACAGTAGGAGATCAGTGGCCAGTCAAGCTGGGCTTGCGGCTTAGGCCAACCTGGAACGAGCTCTGCCAGGCTTCCCTTGCTAGACAGTGATGGACAGAAGTGAACAGATTGTTTGTCACCAATTCTGTTCAGTGCTCAGTCATAGATTAGAATCCTGCTTGTTGCCTTCAGTGAGTTTTAGAGATTTTTATTGGAAGAATCAGAATGGAAAACCTCTCTCCCTTGGAGGGGATTTGGCATTAATGAGCTCTGTATCAGGCGGTGGGAAGGTGCTTTCTAAGGAACAAACAAAGGGGCTCTTTGCGCTAGTGCAAGGGGAGCAGATTGCCATTTGAGAAACGCATTAATTCGTTCACGCTACCAGTGCCATGCAGTGTGATAAAAGGGGCAATGAATCAAATGGTATCTTAATGGCTTAGAAGGGTTAATGCACCTTTAGCTAAAGACCGTGCTCTTTCCTGCAGTGAAATCACAGAGGCACCTTCACAAAGTCATTTCAGTCAGACGAGAACACCATTACCCCCAAAATGGGAGGAGGGGAAGAGAGAAAGGGAGGGGGGAGAACTCTCATGCTGTCGTTTTATGATCTGCTTTTTTTTTGTGGAAAGAATTTCCCCACACCATGCTCTTCACTGTTCCTTCCACCCCACGCCCCCTTGGTCCACAAAGAAATATGCATAAATAAAAACTGCCATCATTTTCATCAGAGTACGTTGGAAGCCCCTGTGAGCTCACAATGTGAAGTGATTAGAATGGTCCAGAGGAGTCTTTAATTAAAGATGCCATTGACAAGGTAACAATGGTTTGTGAATGTTGTTAATAGATCTGAATGGAAGGTGTACCTTAATTCAATAAGAGGAAAGTCATCGGTTCATGAGTTTGATTGCGCATTGTAAAGGAACACCCCATACTGTAATTATTTTTATTTGTATGTGCCATCTCTTTTATTGCCCACGCTGGAAGTAGAAATAACCTGTCCTATTAAGATATTTAATATATATCATCCTTTCCACTTCACTAAGTTATAGCCTAATAAAAATGCTGGGAGAACACACCAGCCCACACTGAGGCGGGCCTCCAGGCTTTCTAAGACAATGCACACGGCCCTTGAAAAAACCTAGATGACCAGCCTCCTAACTCCTTTGGTTATCTATCCTCTTTAAGACAAAGGAATGGTAACTTCCCAGGACTCCATAAAGTTGTAGGCAGATAGGGACCTTCACTCTGGAACCCGAGGATGGGCGTGCCCAAAGGTCAGCTGACACCTCGGGCCAGTTGTGCGGTGTCTTGGAGACAAGAGGGGATCAGGAGGCAGAAGCAAGGGGATCTCTAGGTTCTAACTTTAAAGTGAACAAGCCATGAAAAACCAGGTAGCAGAAAGAGGAATGCCTCCCCCCAAATGTCCACACTAATCCCTAGAACCTGTGAGTGTTATGTTGCATGGCTAAGGGGACTTTACAGGGGACTTTTAAGGTGTGATTAAGGTTAAGGACCTCGAGTGGGAGAAATTACCCTGGGTTATGCGAGGGGGCTCACGGAAGCGTCCTTGTAAGAGGAAGGTAGAGTATTAGAGTCCGATACAGAAATGTAAGGATGCTGTGCTAGCGGTAGATCAAGAGGGGCTTCCAGAAGCTGGAGGAGGCAAGGGAGTGGATTCTTCTCTAGCACTCAAGAAGGAACACAGCTCCTCTGACAGCTTCATTTTAGCTCAGTGAGACTTACAGAACTACATGGTAGTAAGTTTAGGTTGTCCTAAGCCACTAAGTCTGTGGTCCAGTGAAAATGGAAAACAACCACAAAGCTTCTGTTGCAATCACTGTACCTCAGTGCCCTGCCATCGTCCTAAGACTTGGTTCCTACAAATACACCCTTGTAACTCTCATGCCTGCGTTTGACCTTAGAAATGCCAGGTTTGGGGACGGTGTCCCAGGGAACATCGGTTTCTTCCCCTGCCTGCCCCCACACATACCCCTCAACCACCACCACTAACAGGATCAAAGAATCTAGTCCCCGCTCTGCCACAAGCGAGGTCCAACTTTGGCCACGTCACTCCACCCCACTCTCTGCCCCCTGTTTCGTCATCTGAACAACGATGATATTGGGGCTGATAACTCCCGGGTCCTTCTCGAGCCTAAAAGAAAAAGATCCTAGAAATAGGACTCAGGTCAGGTTTGTCCCCAGAAGAGTCTGTTTTTCCCTTTCGAGATGGAAATGCGTAGACAACTTGGTAGGTATAAAAACTGTCCTAGCCACGTGCCGCATAGACCCTCACACTCCCGTCCCCCATCTTTCACCGTAAAGCATCTCAATGAGCCATCGTCCTGCTGCTCCTGGTAAACAAGGCAAACACAAGCCCAACACTGCATGAAAGATGAGGCTTAAATTGTGTCTAGGAACTGGTGGCTTATACATGCTTTGCGATTCCTTTAGTATATTAATTGGCAAATACCTATGCATGTGTGTGTAAACCAAAGCCGTTTAATATATGCAAACAGCTTAATCTCTCAGTGTGGTATTGCTCACATTTCAGCAAACTCCGAAATGCACTCCGGTATGAATGTAATTCCCCTCCCGCCCCAGCCCCCCTCATGCCATCTCCCCTCCTGTGATCCTATTTCAGATAATACCGAGTGGGTGACCCAGATCTTTAAACCCTTTCATCATAGAGCCATATGCTTCTATCCTCAGTGAATTGTGCTTGTTGCTTGTTGTTATCCATTGTTCTAACTGTTCCTTTCCCCACCCCAGCTAATGGAATATAATGGCTTGATGAGCTATAGCATTATTTCCAGTTACTGCTAATCAACCCCCCCCCCCCAAAGAAAACTGACATCTTTGCTTATTAATCCACACGCTGCTTAGAGAAAGGGGATGTAGGACAGTCCCTGTGTGGTTGTATTTTCCACCACAGTAGCATCATCTGAGGCCTTAAGACTGAGCATTTAACCTTGACCAGCCTCCAACTTCCATTTCGGAAGCCTACCCTCTCTACATTGGACAGACCACTGAGTCCCTGTTTTCTCAAGAACTACGGTTTTTCTCAAATGTTAGCGGCAGGGCTACCTTGCATGTAAGGAACACAGGTAAAAAGTGTAGGCTCCTGGGCCCAGTCCCAGGAATGTAGAATCAAAATCTTTTGTTTAAAGACTATTTGTCAGAGAGAGAGAAAGAGCAAACAAGCAGGGGGAGCAGCAGCAAGAGGGAGAAGCAGGCTCCCCACTGAGCAGGGAGCCCGATGCGGGGCTCCATCCCAGGACCCGGGGATCATGACTGGAGCTGAAGGCAGACACTTAACCGACTGAGCCACCTAGCCATTCCCAGAATCAAAATCTTGACTGGCGGTGTCCACAAGTATCATTTTCAATAAGCCGCCTGAAGAATTCTGAACCACTCGATACTTTCAAGACCACTTAAACCCTGAAGAAGGAATCCACGATGATAAAGAGAAGATTTTGCTTAACTTCTCTTTGTCCTCTGTTCTGCTTCTCACCCCCCATTCTCCCTTCCCGAAAGTCTTTTCTTCACTCACCCGTGGCAGTTATAGAATGAAAGTCCTCAGGAAACCTGCTAACGGTTTTGGGGTTGACTGATGAGCTAAGCTGGCTTTCGGGGGCTCCTCCCTACAGGAGGTTCTATGATGTCATTTTCCAGGGGGCCTGGCTGAATGATCTGGTCAGAGCTGGAGAATGAGACAGGTATCTGACTCCAGTAAAACAACGGGAATAACAAACCCCAAACCTTGATTTTCATCCGTAGCAAGGCTAACATTCAGGTCAATATAGGAGGTTTTTAATGAAAAGAGAAAAAGTATAATAATAGTTAAAACTGTGTATCTTCCTGGGCAGGAAACTGCAGGAGGCTGGAGCTACCTTGTTTTCTGAGCTCCAATCTTAAGACTAAGTATAGCTTCCATCTCTCTGCCTTTTATGTCTATTCCATTAAAATATGATTTAATTATGTATCGACCCAGGGTCTGGCATAGTAAAACTATCATTACTCTCCTGCCTGCATTCCTGAGTGATACTCTGGGTAAAGGTGATCAAACCTGCATTAATCTATAATATAGACCATGAGGAGGAAAGGCGGGAGCAGTAATTACCAAGCGCAGCATGGCAGACATTAACAATGAAAATCTCATCTCGAAATATAGAGCTGGTTGTTTTGCTTGAGGAGAGTGACACATTACCAGTCCAGAATCTGGTCAGGAAATACTGAGAGCAAAAGCGAAATGTGCACGGACCCACCTCCAGACCTGCAGAGGTTCGCAGTTGCGCCTGGCAGCGGGTCGCGTTAGGCGTGACCTGTCGCCGTGGGTGTGCGCATGCGCGCCACAGAAGGGCCATTGCCAGGTGGCTGGTGTGGCCAAGCTTGGACGACCAGCTACAGCACCAGTCACCCTCCAGCGCACATTTTATGCAGTGCTCAGTGACCCCGCTGATTTCATTATAAGAAGTCTGGAAATTTTTCCCTGGGCCTCTATCTTCATTCATTCACTCATTCATTCAAAAAAATTATTTTTGACACAACTTCAAACTTAAGGATAGGGCACCTGGGTGGCTCAGTCGGCTAAGTGTCCAACTCTTGGTTTCAGCTCAGGCCATGAGATGGTTCCCCGCCTTGGGCTCCACACTCAGCACAGAGTCTGCTTGAGATTCTCTCCCTCTCCCTTTGCTCCTCCCCCCGCTTGCGTGCGCACGCTCTCTTTCTCTCTCTCATAAAATAAAATCTAAAAAAAAAATAACTTAAGGAAAAGTTGCAAGAATATTATTTCCAGCCATCCCACAGCTATATTCGCCAATGTTAACATTTTACTAATTTGCCATATTCTGCTCTCTTCTCTCTCCATGTGTGTGTGCATACACATAAAATACAGATCTACCTACACACACATATACATATATATTTCTGTGACCATTGTGAACAAGATGTCCTTTTGCCCCTAGATACTTCGGTGTGTATATCCTAAAAAAGAATTCTCTTATATCCGCAGCACAATTCTCAAAATCGGGAAATTAACATTGATACACTTCTATTATCTGCGCCACAAACTTTATTCATATTCCTCCTATTATCTGAATAACGTCCTTTGTAGCAAATGAAAATCCAAGTCCATTCATTACATTCTATTGCTGTGTGTCTTTCATCTCCTGTAACCTGGAGCAGTTCCTAACGTCTATCTCTATTTTATTGACCTTGACCCTTTATAAGAATGTGGATCAGTTCTTTTGCACCGTGTCCCTCGATTTGGGCTTGTGTAGAGTTTCCTGTGATTCGATTCAGGTTATATATTATTGGCAGGAATAGTACGGACACATGTGAAGTTCTTCTCACTGTGTCCCATCGGGAGGCGTGTTCTGTCCATCCAGATGCATTACTGTCAGTGTCAACTCGGATAACTTAGGTAGGTAGTGGCTACCAAGGTTCTCCACTGTAAAAGTAGTCTTTTCCCCTTTGTAATTTGTAAGTCCCTCATGGGGACATACTTTCAAACCTTATAAATAGTTCCTTCTTATTTTCTGAACTTTCACCAAGTAGATGAGCATCTATTCATAATTCTTGACTGAATCAAGTATCAATATGGTTGGTTGCCAAATGATTTTCTGCATTTATTAGTTGACTTCCTGCTGCATAGGAGAGTTTTCCCTTTCCATTATTCTTTCATGTATATATATCCATATACCTCATGGGTTACGTTATTCAATGGGTTATAATCCTGTACTACCATTATTTCCTTTGATACTCCAAATGTCCCAGTTTTAGACCAGTAGGAACTACTTCACGCAGACTGCTCTGTCCTTCTCAACATCTATGTCTGAGTGCTTACAACTGGCATCTAGTAGACATTGTGGATACAATGACGAACGGGAAAGAAAAAATTCCCTGGCCTCATAGAGCTTCCATTCTCGTTTGTGGGAGAAAAAAGTAAATAAATATGTAGACGGTATAGTGTATTAGAGGGCAGTTAAGGGTAGTGGAGAAAAAGAAAAGCAAAGATCAGGTTTGGTGACGGGAATGGTCAGGGAATGCCATACTAGCAGGCGTCATTTGAGCAAAGACCTGAAGGGCGTGAGGGAGCTGTCAGGTGGCTTGCTGGACGAAAAATTGCAGGCAGCACGGAACACTCTAGAGCGGCCGAACAGGAGTGGGCTTCCTGGAGGTGGGAACACGTTGGCATTTCCAGTGGGATTCCGCTGGTTGCCGAGTTGAGGACAGACTGTGGGAGGTAAGGATGGAAGCATTGCCAAGGTGCCTCAGATTCCCTGAAATAGTGCACATCTCTGAGGCTGTGAGGTGTCTGTTGAAGCATATCTTGCTAGAATGACAGTTTATTGGATAATTAGCAATTTCAGAAAGCACAGTTCCCACGAAAATAAGGCTCCTCAAAAGGCAGGAAAGGTGGGCATTTGAGATTGGGAGAAGATGAAACTCCACCCACTGAGCACGTATTGGGTCTTTTTTGTGTTGTTGGGTATTTTGGTTTTTGTTGTTTGGTTTTTTTTTATTCTCACCACAGTCTTAAGAGGCAGCGTCATTTTGCATGTAAGGAAAGCGAGGCTCAGAAAGGCCTGGCCTTTCCCTTCTGCCACACTGTGGTTTTCATGACAGAAAAGGCCAGTCCAGGGATGTGGTATCAAGGGCAGACCTTTGAAGAGTACAGCGAGGATACGAGTGGCACATCGGGAGGTGCTTTTACCCACTTCTTGTGTCCTCTGCGACTACTCTTCCTATGCTTTCCCTTTCTGGTCCTCAACAAAGTAGCAACATGAGTCTTCCTGTCTTACCAGATTACTAGGTCAAATGCTCTTGTGGCTGTTACGATATCTATCCATATATCCCCACGGATATTTCGCGGTTCTCTGCAAAGCTGGCAGAGTTTTCCCTAGAACCCTCAGCTGCACTGTGTAAGCAGAAATTTGCATTCACAGCCTGGTTACCTTACAGTTGCCCCACAAGCTACGGGGCCACAGAGAACTGGCTCTTAAATTACTGATTTTTTTTTTTAAAGATTTTATTTATCCGACAGAGAGAGAGAGATCACAAGTAGGCAGAGAGAGGGGGAAGCAGGCTCCGCGCCGAGCAGAGAGCCCCGTGCAGGGCCTTATCCCAGGACCCCGAGATCATGACCTGAGCCGAAGGCAGAGGCTTCAACCCACTGAGCCACCCAGGTGCCCCATTAAATTACTGATCATTTTATATCCATAAGTGTTCACAAATATGTACCTCATTTGGGTGGATGGATGGACAGACAGATGAAACTCAAGGAAGAAGACAAGTAGCAAAAGTCAAACACACCCAGACTTTTCCATCTACAGTAGAGCGTGGGATGCCCGGAGGTGGTTCCTAGGATAGCCCTACGGTCACTGCTGTTACTAGTTCACAGTTACCATTAGCTCACAGCAATTTGAGAAAATGTTTCTTTTTTTTTCTCCTAGCAGGAACGTGAGTACTTCTTTGTCGGATATACTCTGGGAAAACTGAAATGCCATCCATACTGTCCTTAGGAATCCTCATTTTTTCCCAGGCCCAGTTAGAGCCCTCTCTCCCCAGACGTCCGTCCTCAGATATCCTAAGTCTGTATCCATGACGACGACACTTGGACTACATTTTCCCCTCTCTTTACTTGGGGCGTCACGAGAGCCAGCAGTCTGACCAGAAAATCTGCTAGTGGTTACAGAGGAGGAAAACACATCCAGTCACAGAGAGCAGGAGCCTGTGTACAAGTCAGAAATTTAGGGGGCATTTTGCGGCTCATCGCTCTGGCGGACCGCTCTGTGACCTTATGCCATTAACACCTCCCTCCGCAGGTGTGTGAAGAGCTTAAATTAATATTTGTAAATCTCCCTGATCGCCACAGATAGAAGATGGCAGAGAGGGACCGATTATTATTAATCATGGGGGAAAAAAACGGAGAGATTTAAGTTCTGTTCCTTCACCAGAGACCTACACCCACAGACCCTGTTTTCCCAGTAGGAGGCTTAGCTGTAAATCTTGATTTACTTCCTTTGCGCTGGTGGAAATGCCCCGTGCCTGCTTCATGCAAAGCTCCTGTCCCCTGCTCTGCCTGAGACTCCACGTGCTCCGCCTCTGCCTCCTAATGCTATTTAAGTTATTACTGAAAGGAGCCTCGCTATTCACGAGTGTGAGAGTTCATCTAATTAGCTGATTTCAGTCCATTTGGCATTAAATAATTCCCCAAATTCCCATATGTTTGAACAATATGTTCGACAAGGGGGATGAGTCTCTGAAAGCAAGTAAATAGTTCTTTTAGGAGAGCTTGTCATCAGTCACTCATAAGCATCCCTGCTATTCCTGTCTGTGATGAATGCAAGCCGCAATTATGCGGAAAGCGCTTAACCTTGTCTAACGGCCGCACTGGCAGGCGTCCAGAGTCAAGCTGCCACCCCGTCCTGCTTAGAGCTCCTGCTTAGAGCTCACGCTGGAATTTTACCCTTTTTTTCTCCCCAGTCCCCCCAAACCTCAAGTATATTGCACCCAGGCTGTTCGGCGCGAATTTGTTATTTGCTAATACACTGCTTTCCAGCCCCGCCCGCCTCGCTCGCCTGCTCTGCTTAAAGGGAGATGCAGACATATTTTCAGGTCCCCCCGCACCCTGGTTGTATGGGAAGAATTGTCGGCTTTGGACTACGGTTGCCTCGGTGGATGGTTGGATTTCGGGACTCTGGCTTCAGGGCTTCCTGAAGAGGGGAGGACGCTGCATTCACGTCCCCGTCTGTTTTAGATACAGTAGATCGAAGAGGCTCCTGCCCCCTTCTCTGTCTGGACTTTTAATGCAGCGGCGAATTACCGATGATGAGCTATGGTGGGACCATTGCTCCCACGCACTGTCAACGAAAGCAACTCAGAAACTGATGTTAGATGCGCTCATAGAAACAGTCTGTTTATACAAGACCGCGGAAGACGTGGCAGCTCTGGGTGCTAAATTTCATCTTCATCTTGCCCAAGGGGTGGCTTTTTTGATGAGGGGTGACATATTTACATGCCTTTCCTAGCTTGGGTAAGAGCAAACTTCTGTATTAATAGCATTTCTCAGTGCTTGTGTAGCGTTGTTCATCTGAGAGTCCTAAGTGGCTTTATGGACTATACTTTGTGTCTCTGTATTTCTTACAAATGAAAATACAGCCCTCCCCCCCAAAAAAAAATCAGATAGCTTGAGCAAAAACAGAAGTAGTTGGGGAAGAATGAGCAGACTTCTGGGTTCTTCTCACTGACTACTGGCCTATAAACCAGCCCAGCTGGTTTGAGGACAGAGATTAAAACCAAAAGACAAGAAATTGAAAGAAACATTCAATGATACCATTTCTCTGTAGTTAAATTTCATATCCTTTTATCGTTTCATGACTCTGTATTCCCATGGTGAATAATTCACAATACAGAAAAGTCTCCACACTAGGTTTGGGTGGAATGACTTTAAATTTAGTAGAGTTGAAAGCTATGTATTTATGTACTTTATTATGCACACTTATAACTGTCTTCTCTATCACTATATAACCTATGTGTTGGTGCATTGGGAGAAAACAAATGTTATCAAAATGAGAAGTGACATACTCCATCTGGGTACATCTGAAGGATTGCTTTGTTCCGTAATAATTAGTATTATCGCTTCCTAGCATTAAAAATATTTGTAGAACGTGCTGTTGGGAGAAAGGAATCTGATGGGAAGATTACCAGATGTGTCCTTCCTACAGAGCTCTCGGCTTTGGTCATTGGTAATGTTATTAAGGAGAATAAAGATTCAGCAGCCATGTGTGACACACCTGCCAGGTCCTTGCTCTCTTCGGTTGTGCTCTGTATTTCTGAAGAAGCACCTGTCATTTGTGTGTCGAAACCTAGATTTGAAATCTAAGCTAAACTCAGTGCACGTGCTTGAGCTGTTCTGGATAAATGCCCCCCACCCAGACCAGCCCTGGTGCCATCCAGGGGGGAATCCTGGGAAACCGTTTTCTCCAGCCTCAAGAAAGCCCCAGTCTGTAACTAAATTCTCAAATGTGCCCCCTTCTTTTACACGCTTCTCGTATCCTCTCCCAACCGTGAAGCCTCCAGTCCGATGGGTCCGAGGTGCTCCTGAGTCCTGAAGTCACCTGCGGCCCCCCAGACATGATCGTCACCACTCCGTTTGCGTTGACCATACCGCACTGTGCAGACGTCAGTGCTGAGCACTGGAACATCCATTTAAAGAAGAGGACACAGCAGGGCAAGTGGGAGGTGAGACCCTAGTCTTCCTTTTTAAAAAATAGTATTTGGCTTCCACCTATGGGGTAGATGTAACCTTACCCTCTTTTGACACAAGTCTGCTGTGAAATCTGCAAGCATTTTCTTGTTTTTTCAGAGGGTTGGTGGCATGGGCTTTACAATATCCTCAAGGTTCTGGCTAGTGTTTTTCCATGATAATGGAAAAGAGAAGCAAGAGAGGATCTGGAGCTTTTCTCTTTGGTTTTAGAATACAATTGTAATTACCCACACGGACAGTTCCCCTTCCGTGCCCATTCCTTGTGCATAAAATCTTTACTTCTGTCCTTCCTCCCAGACAGTGTCCCCATCTGAATTAACTTTCCCTATGGCCTCTGTGGAGATCGGGAGGAGGCTCAGGGCACACAGGCTATGGTTCATAAAAGAAACCTCTCTGATTCTGCCATCATAGGGACTAGAGCATGTTGAAATGTTTAGCAACACAGTAGTTGCTAAATATATTTTGGTGAATTAATGAATGCCTTGAGAATTATTAAGCGTCTCTTGCCCTGTGTGTTGGGAGTCCTGAAAGCGATACAGCCAAGGGGAGGGCAGGAGAGAGACAGGACAAGAAAATGAGGAAGCGTATGAAGAAGGTAACAACAAGAGAGACACAGCGATGATTGCACTGTTATTACTATTTTAAGTGAAACCTCTGATTTATCTGTCTGATAGGGATTCCTTTTATGTCTGTCTGAAGTCAGTTTGCATGAAAGCAGGTGAATTATCTTGCTGGAACACAATGACCTGTTCCAGCTAGCCCTGGGATCTTCCCTCCCAGAAGGCACTTCAGGCAAAAGGAGTAAAAGGAAAATCTTGTTTCTTTAGGAGAAGATAATTCCCAGTTGCTGCAATGGATTACATTTACCCTGCCCAGCTATCTCTGCAACTAGCCTGTACTTTTTGTTGAAAATTCATCCTGCTATTTATTCAGTCCTAGTACAACCAGGGGCACATTTCCCGGGCATGAAGTTCCGTGGGTTTCATAAAGGGGCCAGATTTTGCTCTCTTTTCCATTATGATTTGCTTTGCCTTGATTTTTACCACTTTTCTCTTTCCTGTTGAGCAAGTCCTCACAAGCTTTTCATCCAGATGGTGTTATATTTATGCCCCACCCAACCAGTCACACAAACCAAAGTTCTTACCAGGGAAGGTGAAAATATTCTCCCACATTTTATCAAAAAATTTATTTAATGGTCCCTCATGAATGAAGTTGGTGGAAAGAGGATAAAATATAGGAAGGAAAATAAATATTACCTTAAGGATATTGAAAGAGATTTTCAGAAATAGAACTTTTTCAAGACAGAGTTTGCTTGTCGGGTGTTAATATTTAAGACTTTTCTTAAATTCGGCACTGCGCAAATTAACTGAAGAAAGGAGAACTTTGGAAATGAGGTTTGTTGTAACCTGTCAAATTCCAACACACTGAATATAACTATGTCTTGAGTCCCTGATATTAGCGGTTCTTTTGCTAGAAAAAGAGCACTTAACATCCAGGAAATGAGGACCGTAAAGATATTCTGAAAAAATCGTGTCTGTCCATGCAAAGTCATTGTTAAGTCGTGTCTTATTGCCAAGCGGAGAGAATTTCAGACGCCTTTTCCCCACAGGAAGTGATGTCGGTGGAGGATGAATCCACATCCTGCTACTGCCTTTTGGACCCCTTTGCATGTCACGTGCTCCTGGACAGCTTCGGGACCTACGCCCTCACCGGAGAACCAATCACAGACTGTGCCGTGAAGCAGCTCAAGGTGGCAGTTTTTGGCTGCATGTCCTGTAACTCTCTGGATTACAACTTGAGAGTCTACTGTGTGGACAATACTCCTTGGGCATTTCAGGTCAGCCTTTTCTCTAGAATTCTGCTTTTGGGGTCATGAAAGCATGGGGTTTCCTAAAGATCAGTACCCAGAGAGCGTTCTATTGCTGGGGGTCTGCAAAATGACGCCACAGCACTGGCTCGCTTGGGAGGCCTATCTTGACACTGTGTCACCCTATGTCCACCAATGTGCTGAGGTCCGAGGACATGAGGTACCTGGCACTCAAGAATAGAGACGAGTCGGGGCACCTGGGTGGCTCAGCCAGTGAAGCGCCTGCCTTTGGCTTAGGTCATAATCTCAGGTTCCTGGGATCGAGTCCCACATGGGGGTTCCCTGCTCAGGGGGGAGTCTGCTTCTCCCTCTCCCTCCGCCCCTGTCTCTGTTCATGCGCGTGCTCGCACGCTCTCAAAAAATAAAATCTTAAAAAAACAGGGAAGAGTTACATAAACACGTATAGAAAACACCGGGTGCTGAATTATTAACTGACTTAGAAGTGTAGTCAGAATTCAGAGAATTCTGTAGACAGAATTCTGAATTCAGAAAACGGAGATGCAGCTGCAGTAGATTGGAAAACAATCTCTGAGAGCCCTTTGGGAACCTTCATGGCTCTCATTTCGGAGCAAAAGAGAAAGGGCTACCATGTCCAGAAAGGAGACTGGCCTGAGCCACAGGAACAGGAAGTGTTATTCGATGTGCAGAAGGAGTGAGAAAACCGCTTGAACAAGTGAAGGTTATACTTGGGGAACAACAATTATAAATCCTCTCTATCAGCGAGCGGGCAGTCATATTATAGCCTGGATACATAGTCTATTAATAATTAGGGCTACTAGGGCAGAGGTAGTTCAAGGTTCCTTTCCATTTTTGGTACTTTTAATCATGTAAGACTCAATTTTAAATTAGCTACTCATGAAGAGTGCGAGTTTATTAATAGCAGCAAGGATAATGCAGAAGTGCCCGAGTAAGCTTTGCCCATGTATAACTAGCATAGCTCTCCTGACACACCTCATCCCAGATCCCTGCTATTCCAGTCCTGGGTCATTAAGTCCATTATGTAGAGCATTTCCTCAGTAACTAGCTTTTAAGACACTGAGCTGGAAAACTCATGTTTACCAATAGAGGAGATACAATGACCTGAATCCTGAACATAAGCCAGTAAAAGTGACACAGTGCCAACCCATGTTCTCGAACCTTCCCTGTCTCTTAAGTAGCCCCAGTCATTTTGAAAGGCACACTTAATATATGGCTGCTCATAAAAGGTCCTTTTATCAGAGGGGCGCCATTTTGTAGAGCAAAGAACTTCCATGTGAGTCGTTAAACGTCATCCTGTGATTGTTATTTCATAATCTTAATCTGCCTTCGCCACCCCTAACAACGTTTCTTCCAAAACAAAACACATTAGCAGACATTCGGCAACCAAAAATAAAGAATGAATTGAGGTCATTAGCCCAGCTGAATGCGTCATGACTCAAGTCGGATGTTCAGTGATTCGGCCAGATTTTGAAGGCTTTTAGTAAACTAGAGTAAACACAGGGCGAGGGGGAGAGGCCTGAAGGATTTCCAACCTCTGGGCTCATATGGGTAACCTACTGCCGACCAGGGTTCCTGTGAGGATCTGTTTAGCACAACTTCCTTGCAAGTCGGCCCTTACAGCCATTTTGTTCTCACTTTGAATAACGCCGATGTTTTTATACACCAGTGAGTTCGGCATTTGCCTAAAGAAAAAACTAAGTGACTTTCAGATAATCTATTTTCCTTCCTGTTGATTGCTACCAGATTCTACAACAGCTCAACTGTTCACAGATGACTGTGAATTGCAGTGGAAGTCCCCAAAATGAGGCCCTAAACACAGCTTTTCAAACCACTCTCCTTTCCTATGGGTAATATACCCTTCTTCATCAGTGCTAGGGGAAACTGGTATTCTCTAAATTGAATCCAAATATCTTTATTTCACCACTTAGAGATACTTCTTAAAACCCTATAATTTTGCATTAGAGAAATGTTTGCCAGTAGAAATACTCCTGACCCCATTTGTCATAATCTATTTACCTCCAGTGATTCTCTCTCCGGTTTTGCCCAACAAAGCTGATTTTAAAGTTGGGTTTGGTGACACTTGTTATTGACAGGATGTATGTGACAGCTTTCGTGAGCGGCAAAGGCCATGCTTCCCCCTGGGGTGGCGAGAGACCGTCAGCCTTGGTTGAATGACTTTTCTGGCCCGCAGAAAGATTAAAACATTAACTCGTAGCTTTTCAGAACACAGCCGTGTAGTCTGAGGTCTTCATCTCTGGGTTTTGTTTCTGAGGGAACCTGGCTTTTTGGATTTTTACCGTGCTAAGTGAACATGTTCCGGGCCTTCTGCCCAGGTTGCTTTAAACGACCTTAACATCCCAAAGCATCTGTGTCACGTTTTTCACAACTCCGTACGTGGTATTTAATTAGAGGGGAAAATTATATAGTTACTAATCCATTAAAACTGTTCCACTTTAAGAAAGCCTTAGCAACAGTTCACTTTTTGAACCTCTAGCTGACTTCACACATTAATATTAGCTCCCCCAACTTGTGTGGTGTGAGCTGAAAATATTGTACACGGTGATGACTCATGTTCCGGAACTCAGATGGAACCGTGGCTTCTTCATCAAGAGTAATGGGTCATCTTTCAGGAGGCATTTCTGCTGAAATTGCCTATCCTGGAATTTGCCCCCATTATCATGGTGTTAAAAATGGTTATTGTGACTTGGAAACAGATACGATCTCGGTTGCAGTAGTTGCCTGTGTTTATCACGGTGCATCTTTCATGTCTCAAAGAAATAGCAACACGAACGTGCCCAACTAGGACTGTCTTCTTACTCAAGGAAGAAGCCCAGTTGAAGGTCATGGTGATGTCTTTCATTTCATTCATAGCTCAGTGAAGTTTTAGCTCATAAAATACTTAAAATCTAACCCCTCGGTGGAAACCTTGGAAGGAGGACAGCTTCCAGACCCAACTCTTCTGTCCTCTCAGAACCAGTGAGGGTCTGGCGACATAATGTTCCCACCAAACTGTAATCCTGTGCAGGGTCTTAGTCCTGGAATGGAAACCCTGCCCCTTTCCAGGCCTGCCCTCCTCCCAGGTACCTCCTGCAGGGGCTGCTGTGCTGGCTTCTCCTTTGCTCTGAATAATAGTACCGGTTTCTCTCAATGACTAAAACAAAAGACCTCCCACACCTTGGTAAGACCTAATTTAGTTTCAGGTTTTTGAAGGTCTGTTCTGAGAAATACATCTAGGGCTGTCTCTGGCAAGTTAAATCAGCTCAGATACGTTGGGGTTTTTTTTGTTTTGTTTTTGTTTTTAGATTTTATTTATTTGGGAGAGAGAGAGAGCTCCAGCAGGGGGGTGGGGCAGAGGGAGAGGCTGGACCTAGGGCTCCATCCCAGGACCAGAACCCTGGAATCATGACCTGGGCCAAAGAAAGGCAAATGCTTAACCGACTGAGCCGCCTAGGTGCCCCGTTTGTTGTTTTTAATAAAAATCTGCCTGAAAGTGAGAGGAGAATAAGAGAACAACCCATGACTTCTTGTCCTTCCTCTTCCTGTGCGATACATAGAGCTGCCAGTGTGTGTGTGCGTGACATCATCTCCTTTGGTGACTTCAAACCAAAGGCTGACGAATGGTGGTATATTTATTGAACAGTAATATTTTAAGACCGAGGTTTCTGTTACTGTGTTTTATTTCTTTGTGTCCCTCTCACATGAATGTGCGTACACACACACAAACACACACACACACACAGCTCAAACAAACCTTGACACAGGGAAAGCAAGGAATTAAATGCTTGCCCTACCTTATTGAAAGAAAAAAGGAAAAACAACTAGTTTTTTTCTCCACTGCTCCCAGCCCTCCTATTCAGTACCTCTCGGTATTCATTACTTACTTGGCATTAATGTGGATTTAGAATCTAATTTCAAAGGATTTCCTCCAGATGTACTTCTTGTGTTTATCAGTAATGCAACCTTGGGAAATATTGTTCATGTAAAGCATTTAAAGGAAAACACAGCGGCGACATAATTTCTGTGTGTGTGTGCGTGTGTGTGTGTGTGTGTGCGTGCACGCCTGTGCTTAAGTTCAAACAGTTTTGTTTCATAAATATGTAAATTCAGCCTGCCTGTGTTAGTATCCCTGAAGCACACCTGAATATTGCTGCCTGTCTCATTAAATCAACATAAAGAGCTCACTGAGGCACAAAGCCCAGGCTTCTCCTGGCCACAGCTCCAGGAGCTGGATAGCTAGCAGCCCCCAGAGGGAAATGAGGAGGAGACAGACTAGAACCACCCAAAACCATAGCCTTCGGGTACATTTCATAGGAAATAAACTAGCCAGAGACCCTATTTCCTAGTTTAATTAATGCAGTTATCAATTTAACAGTGGACCCGGAGCTGTAACATAAGGTCCTTGTCATATAGGAGGCGGATAGGAAAAAGAAGCAACTAGTGACTCAGAACTAGCTCTGCACGGTTGTTTGTGTCACTGATTCTCAAACCCAGCTGGGCATCAGAATCATCGGAAAAGCATTTAAAAATACAGATGTCCAAAAATAAATAAACAAACAAATAAATAAAAAAATAAAATAAAATAAAATACAGATGTCCAGGCCCAGCCCTGAAAAGAGTACAACACGTTGTGGACATAACTGGAAAATCTGTGCTAAGTAGAATTTATTATTTTTGGAGAGTGTTGTAAAGCTGGTACTCAGGAGTTTCTTTGACTCTGAAGCCAGTTGTGCCTTCACATATACAGAAATACAATGATTAGCTCTTTATTGGGCTTCTTTATTTTCATAATTACTTGCTTGGTTACAGAATAGCTGTGATTACTTAATGTTTGGTGCAAGATTATGAGACATTGTTAATTGTATATAGTTGACTCAAAGTGTGGCGATGAAAGTAAGCTAAGAAAAAAAAAAGCAAAGATAAATCATGGTTGTATTTAAATTGGGGGCCGTAAAGCAGGAATTCCTAAAAGATACCATTTTCCTCTGTAATAATTGTAAATAGGCATCTATTAAAAATTTCTAATAGTCTCCATTCTGCATTTCAGGGACTGCTTAGGCTGTATATATAACTGTAGGGCAAATACACCCTGACTTATGTCATCTTTATATAGATCTTGCACCAGTAAGAAATTATTTACGAGACAAAGTTAATAACAGTCTGACCTTCATATGACTCAAAAAAAAAAAAAAAAATCAAGCATAGGATAGAAATAGACAGCAAAATGTAGAAAAAATACCAGACTACAGCCAATTTACCCTGTTTAGTCTTCACTCCATCACCAACCCTGTAAGTAGGCGGAGGACTTTCTTTGGGAGTAGGGATGTGCTTCAAATTTTCATCTGTAAGTAAGGTGTGTGGTGATTTAAGACTACAGTTCTCTTTCTGGTGTGATGGTGCTCTGTGTGGCTTCTAAATATTAAAATAGCCGAGCTCTACCCTAAGAAATGCGCCATCTTGCACAAGACATTTCATCTTCTCAGTGTACTTCTCTGTACATTCAGGCAAGGTAGATTATTTAAAGAAAAGGGATGTGCTTTAGAGAGCCCAGTCAAATGTACTTGGAAGGGTCCACACTGTTGTTATTGTGTGCCTTTCAAGTGGTTTTAATGAGTACCTTCCTTATTTGTCCTTGTTCTTAATCTCACACTAGAATTGCAAAAAGAGGTTAGTAGAGTATCAGGCTGCTGGTTTTGCTGGGGCTTAAGTAGAGTATCAGGCTGCTGGTTTTGCATGGGGCTTTAAGTTGGGCTTAAATAAGCCCAACTAAGGAACAAAGGCTCAAAGAGAATAAGTACCCCGCCCACGACCACATGGAAATGTGATTGGAGTCCTGTGCCTCCATTTTTGGTTTATCAGATTCATCCTCATATGTAGTCCTCCGGAAATTCTTATGCACCTTAAAACCCGAGTTTTAGGGTGTATAAGGTACACCTTAAGGTATACTAAGGTAAAAACTATGTTCTAAAATTAAATACAAAGTCCCTAGCGCAGTAAGCGAAAATTCATGATTGGGTTTTCAGCACCTTGAGCCACTCACCTTCTACCCTACCCTGTCCCAGCTCTGCCTCGGGTGGTACCTTTGCACACTCCCTGCTCACTGCCCCCAGTGCGCGCCCCCTCCTTTTCCTGTGTCCGTCCCCGATCTTTACTTCCTGGTTCAGCTCAAAAATCACTTATTCTGTTAATTTCCCACTTTTTTTCCTGGCCTCTCCTCCCATCTGGGGCAGGCTATACCCGGTGCCTTGCCGTGACCTCCTAGGTAGACATGTATTTGTAATACTTAGATATGATAATCAGGGGCGCCTGGGTGGGTCAGTGGGTTAAAAGCCTCTGTGTTTGGCTCGGGTCATGATCTCAGGGTCCTGGGATCGAGCCCCGCATCGGGCTCTTTGTTCAGAGGAGAGCCTGCTTCTCTCTCTCTCTCTCTGTCTTTCTCTCTGCCAACTTGTGATCTCTCTCTCTGTCAAATAAATAAATAAATAAAATCTTAAAAAAAAAAAAAAGATGATAATCAGATGCCCACTGCTCTTAGCCTCTCACTAGACTGTGAGCTCCCTGCCAGCGGAGACAGTTTTATAATCTCAGAGCCCAGTTCAAGCACAGCTCCAGTGGATGCTCATTAAATCTCAACAAGGAACCAGTGATCAGCATCTGTAAAAGACCTTGATTCAGCATTTGGAGTGAATTCTCTCTCCCCCCTCCCCCATCCTGCCAGGATCCTTCCACTCTTTGCAGCCCCTATCAGATGCCGGCTACCACGCCATCGTGTCCAACTCCCGGAGAACCCCACTGTTGGGAACAACCTAGCGCTATGCTGTTCGGTACAGTAATTACCAACCGCATGTGGATATTTAAATTTAAGTTAATTAAAATTAAAAATTCAGTTCCTTCCTCGGTTTAGCCACATTTCAAATGCTTAATAGCCGCTGTGGCCAATGGCTACCATACTGAGGAACACAGAGAACATTTCCTGCATCACAGAAAGTTCAGCACTGACCTAGGAGCCCCCAAGAAACACCCCGCTCATTAAAAGAACCGGAGCAAACGACCCTGGAATTGAATCATTTAGTCCCGAGCAAAGATACTAGTGACCAGTTACATGTACGTGACAGGTAAAAGCTGGACAGCTGTGTCTTAGTAAGACATGTTTTTATTCCTATTATTCTGCACCTAAACAGGAGTCAGTAAGATAACCTCTGGAGCAGCTTTTACTTGCTGATAATTGAAATGTAAGTTTTATTGCATTTGTAAGCCTGCTTGCCCAACTTCTCACAATCTATTTTAGAATCTGGGACGATTACAGGACATAATTAAAGGATCTCAGTTTTCTTATTTATTGTACCTCTGCAAGGGAATTATAAGTCAATTAATGGTGATTTTAAGAAATGGATTTAGGGAACTCTCTTATCTCCAGTAACACTAACGCCCTCACCCCCAAGGCAGGTTAACCGTTTGCAGAATTCTTGTCGGTTATTTTATTTGGCTTATCATCACTCCAGTAGGATTCTAGGCACCACAAATTTGGAACCAACTAAAATGGCCTGCTCAATAGAATGTAGGTGAATTGTGTTTGTCTTAAATATAATGGAGAGGCAGGGCGGGGGGGTCTTGGGGAGTAGGGAGGGAAATGAAACAAGATGGAATCAGGAAGGAGACAAACCATCAGAGATTCCTAAATTCACAAAACAAACTGAGGGTGGCTGAGGGGTAGGAGGGTAGGGATAGGGTGGCTGGGTCCATAGACATTGGGGAGGGTATGTGCTATGGTGAATGCTGTGAAATGTGTAAGCCTGATAATTCACAGACATGTACCCTGGGGCAAATAATACATTATATGTTAATTTTAAAATAAATATATAAGTACGTACATAAATAAATAAATAAATAAATAAATAAATAAATAAATAAATAAATATAATGATTTCTCCACAAAAAATGCAGGAGTATTTATCTTCAGGAATCTGATTTCTCTTTTCCGAGCTAAAACTAACTTGATAAACAACTTTTTCCTTGGCCGGTTGGCATAACTTTAATGAACATTACTACAAATAAATAGGATACATGCACTCTACAACCCTTATTTTGAACCAAAGATTAGGTATAATATAATGCCTATATTCATGGTGAACACATGAAAGGGTAGAGGGGTGAAAGGGTGAAGTTATTGTCCAACTTTCAGGGTAAAATCTGAATACATCTCAGGGCACCTGGGTGACTCAGTTAAGCATCTGCCTTCCGCTCGGGTCATAATCCCAGGGTCCTGGGATAGAGCCCCGGTATCAGGCTCCCACTCAGCGAGGAGCCAGTTTCTCCCTCTGCCTGCTGCTCCCCCTACTTGTGTTCTCTCTGTCAAATAAATAAAATCTTTAAAAAGTTCTGAATAACATCCCTTGATAATGGTCATAGCAGATGAAATTCACACAGTTGTGGAAATTCAACAGTGTAACAGTTTGCTTGGGGCAGGGGGGGTCTTTTACTTTTAAAGAAGGGCGTGGTGTGTCTAGCAAATAATGAAGAACAATTGTTTCTTTCTGCCTGGATTCGTATTGGTCAGAAGCTTTGAGACCCCAGTCCTGACCTTGCCAGGATATGGGGGTATCAAAGAAGTGTGTATCTATCATGCTGTTTGTCTATTTCTGGGAGAGCCTGGTAGGGAGTATACCTATCTATGGAAAGAAACGTAGCAGAAATTGGATACTTCGTTGTTATGCCTCTTTTCTCTCTCCTGCCCTCTAGGAAGTGGTTTCAGATGAAAGGCATCAAGGTGGACAGCTGCTGGAAGAGCCAAAGTTGCTGCATTTCAGAGGGAACACCTTCAGTCTTCAGATCTCCGTCCTTGATATCCCCCCATTCCTCTGGAGAATTAAACCATTCACTGCATGCCAGGTATTGGCCAAAAGGGCTGCTAACAGAAATAGCTTGGCTTTACCCAGCAAGTATGTCACTAAACCCTGGTGAGGGTACTTTTGACTTACATCCTCCTTTAAAAGTACGGATTTAATCTCAAAATGTCACAGTAATGTAGCAGTTTGGACTTCACGCAGGGATTTAATCATTTTGTCATCAACTCACAGGTTTCTAACAGGTGGGGGGAGGTGCTTGAAGTCAGGTAATGGGAAGTTCATCCTCCCTCCCACTTAAACTCTTGCTCGGTCTAGGTTGAAGATAGTCATTTAACAACTTAGAGCAAGGTTGGTTGGTTGGTTTTTATTAAAACCAGTTCATTACAAGACCGGGTTTTAATCACGGTCAGCTATGAATGATCTGGGGATGGCAGATCCTTCTAGGGGTCCTTCAAGGGGTGGCAGTTTTGAGTTCTGGGGAGCTCTGGCTGGTCGGGTAGGCACAAGAAGTTTTATCCTGACTATACGAAGCGTTTGCCACTAAGTAAGCTGGGTAAGATGGGAAGAGGAAATTATGAACGGAGAGCCAAAGAAAGGATCGTGCCTCTTAGAATCCTTTTACAAACATATAAGATATTTCTGTATTATTATTCACCTATCTCTGTATCAGAGAATCTTAAAAACATTGCAAAATGACTTCGAGTCTCCTCAGATGACTTTTAGGGGATTTGAGTAATTGCTTAGCATAGAGAGATCTCTTATCGACGTGTGACACTGCCACAAAATGCTATGGAAATTCCCGGTAATGAGTACTGTCATCCTAAGCAGCTAGCTGGTCTACAGGCGTTTCCTAAACCGAAGTCACCTGTGCTCCAAGTGACAGGATAGGTCCCTAACTTTGGAAAAGCTTCTGGTGGGTTCAGACTGATCCAGAATCACAGAAGGCTTTCAGATGCTTTTGTTTCTGTCATAACCTGCAGCGCCCTGTGGGGTTTCAACCTTTCCATCCTTGAGGCATTTTATTAAAAACAAAAACCAAAAACTTGCACCAGGTAAATTAGCCTGTCAGAATGGGAACAAGGCAAATCACAGAGAGGAAAACCTTGCCTGCGCCATGAGAGTTAGAAAAAAAAAAGGAAGTTGAACCAAACAGCCCTTTCGCCTTCAAAAATTCACTATTTTCAGATTGGACAAGGTTACAGTTTCCTGTTTACTTTTCAGACTTCTCGTTACCTTGGGAACTGCCCCTCTGTATACACGTTCGAGAGCATTCAGAGCAACAAAAGCATCTCTCACATCCCCAAACCATTTTTTTTTTGACACATTCAGCATATTTCCTTATGGTGAGAAGTTTTCTGTGAATAAATGGATTGTTCATGATGTTGTAAGACCTGTGTGTCTCTGTGTCCAGGAAAGCAGGATTCAGAGTTTGCAGTCCAAATTGAACTTCAGGGCATTGTTAAAACAGGTCCTGATAGTCATGTAAATTCCTTCGTATTAATCTTTATAGGCTTAAAGGCATCGTGCCACTGGAACTAAGGCAAGTGACTCCGTCCAGAATAACTATTAAGTTTAATGTTTAGAGATAAAAAAAAAAAAAATCAGATGAAAGGACCATAACCTTACACCAGCCCTTCAACAATAATTTCAACACCAAGAATTCCAAGGAGAGCCCGGGGCAGAAAAGCATTGGGGGCTGAGAGCCTGGGGAGCTCCGAGCAGGTAACAGGGTCAGCCAAAGCCAAAGGGCATTGGCTCTCACAGAAACCCAACAAGCTCTACTCCCGAGATGGGCTGGATTGCACAGACGTTGTGAACATGGATAAATATTTGCCTTCTGTAATTGAGCATAATTTGAAAGAGTCTTGGAAGGTTGAGAAATAATTTAATTTTCTCTGCACCAGGAGGTTTGCCACTGAGTTGCATTTCCACTTCATTTTTCTTACCCACAAATGGCTTTCTGCTCGGTTCCTCCGCCCCCCCCCCCCCCCGACCACCACCCACCTTGCCGCCAATTGTCTTGCCCCTGCCGTCACTGAAATCCCCTAGCTTGTATGAATGCATATTGTGCTGCTCTTAATGGTCCTGCTGCGTTTGCGCCAGGCATGGGATGGAAGCACTTTGGGGAGGGAGGGTTGGTGTTCATCCTGCTTGAACCTCATGTCGAACATGATGTGCACTGATAAACTTGGCGTGGATAATAGAGAATGGCTTTTCATTAGGGCTTAGTGGATGGGAACTAACGGAGAGCTACTGCAGGGACAGAAAGTCTCACTCTTCCTGACATCATTTATAGGTCTCTCCTTCAACTGGTAAATCTCCCTGAAGTCTTCCTGTATCTCCCAGCTCAGTGCATGGAAGACCACTGGTCTTCCTCTCTCCCCCTTTCTCTAACTTCACATCAGGAATTTGAGAAGCAACATATTCCAATTGGTATTCAAAGCCTATTCTCAGAAACCTGCCTGTTTCTTCTTCTGGGGAAGGTGGAATTTACTAGGAATTTTCAGGCCTGGGAGAGACCCACTGCCTAGGATATTTGCCCTACCACACACCAACCGAACTGCCCAAGGAATGTTTCTAGAATGGGGTGAATTCAAGGTTGGATCCAGAGCTACGTGCGGAAGCTGTGTGTATAGGTGGACCAGCTAGCTTTGAAATCTTGGTGGGTTAGGTTCGGGAGGATTACAGTTGACGAGATGCTATGCTACAACCCACATTGCTAGTCCCCTCCATTCCCCCCCTCAAAAAACAAAAAACAAAAAAAAAAACCCAGGTATTCCTTCTCTTTCTCAGGCTTTTTAAGACTTGACCACAGGTAGAAATCCCCTCTATAGACTCAGCAGACCTCGTCTAGGAGGTAACTAACTCTGCTTTCCATAGGTTCCTGGGACCCGGGCGCTACTGAAGCACAATATTCTGCTATTTCTTGCTGACTGGGGAGTGGAGACGCTGGAATTGGCAGTACACAATAAAATATTATTCTTTAAATCCTGCAAAACATGAAGTGAGGCTGTCACCTCCTTAAGATAAAAGCAGCTGTCTTTTCAGCCTACTTTGTGTCTTGGGGAACCCCGTGTCTGTCTCCCACTAGGAAGTGATTTACATTCTCTCCATCTGCTAGGAACCTAATTATAATGGGAATCAAAATGAAAACATTTCCGGAATTCTTTAAACACCCATAACTTTGCTACACTTTGTCCTCCCATATTACTTGCCACAACATTCCTCTCACTCAGTGGGAATCTTGATAGTGGTTTCTTTTTTTTTTTTTTCTTTTTTTTTTAATAAATGAAAGCAAAGATGATTTGCCGTGACAACACACTAACCACGGTGCTTCTAAGTCTGTTACTTTTAAATGTTTTAGTGAGCTCTCCTGGCAGCTGCTACTCAAGCCTACAATAAAAAGAAATATTCTTTCCAAACGGTCTTAAAAATCAGATTTTTAAGATGTTTTGATAGTGTGCAGTGGGATGTAAAAAGGAAAGAGGACTGTGCGCGGATTCTCATGGCTTTCTACAAGGGAAGATTATCTCTGCAGTGGGCATTATTCTCTTACCTTTCTGCCATCATTCTCTGGAGAAAATGTAAGAGATGTAGCAAATTATACTAGAGAAGATGCTTTTCAATAAATGGCCAGTACCATTCCTTTTTTTTTTTTTTTTTTTTTTTTTTTTGGCAAAGGAAGCATTCGCAAGGATTCAGATCCACCACACAACAAGGAGGTCAGTTTAAGAGCAGGACCTCGAATTAGGCTCTGTCTGGCCCGGATGTCCAAGAACTTATGTTACACTGTAACGACTCAAATTTCCATTTAAAAACTGAAACCCCCCCCCTTTTTTTTTTAAGAGGAGACGAGGGGCAGAGGGAGAGAAAATCTTAAGCAGTCTTCACGCCCAGCATGGAGCCTAGCACAGGGCTCGATCTCATAACCCTGAGATCAGGACCTGAACCAAAATCAAGAGTCAGACACTTAACTGACGGAGCCACCCAGGTGCTCCTTTAGTTTTCTCAATTAGGCAAAAGCACCTGTTAACCACTAAGCCCTATGTTACGGTTTCTTTCATGAAAGGCGGTGGTTCAAAGGAACTATAAAAAATGTACGAGTTTGAAGGAGAGTTCATTGGAGGGCAATTAAAATGAAGATGGGACAACAAATGATGGAAGCACGAGGTAGGCGACTCCATTTAATGTGGCAGGCAGCAAGGGGCCATACTGGTCCCCATCGCAAAGGATTCTGGTAATGATAGCAGAGTTCCCAGCGATCTGGTCACATCAGTGTCCCCCACTCATGATTAGAGGCAAGGGACACATCACAATGCAATTTCCCGAAGAACACCAATCAGCTGCTTCCTGTTTCCCTCTTCAGTCAAGCCCTAACCCCCTCATTAGCTCGATATTGTAGAGATTGCAAGGAGGCAACTGGGGAGTAGGTCACCACAGTTAGCTCTAATGAGGAGAGAAGAGGATCATTAATGGCCATAGGAAAATTAGAGAAGGACCAGACAGTGAATGGGGATAACCAGTTTTGAAAAGGTAGAGTTGTCAGAGAAAGTAAAGGCGAAAAAAATGATGTGTAGTGATTAGGGATATAATGTCAGTGATCGATAATAATGAGATAAACTCCAGAGAGGTAGCCATTGGGAGTTCTCCACAGAGAGGTGGCAGTTGGGCGTCTGCAAGCAGATGGGATGAGTGCAGCAAGCAGAGAGAGAAGTGTTGGGAGGCCAAGATGATGAAGTAAGGGTTACCCATGGCTTACAAAATGGAAGAAGCCTTAGGGGGAGAAGAACAATCAGAGTCAGGTTGGACAACAAGAAGAAATGGCAGAACTTGTAAATGAAAAGTCATTTTTGGCTGTTGTCGGGAAAATGACCTCCTCCAGAGATTACCGGGGGACCGCACCTATCAATCTCATGCCTTTCCCTCGGTTTAGAATTAAGAACGAATGAAACAAAACCACAATGCTTATAATCCTGGCTGGGATGTATGGTAGGAGTTAGTTAGGGCGGGAGTTGCTTCTCTCAGACTCCCTCAGCTAGCGCCCCTCTCTTCGAGTGGGCAACGATCAGAGCCCATCCCTCTTTGCTGGTCCCTCCCCACCCTGGAAAGCATCCAAAAGCAGGTCCATGAGGAAACTCCAGTAGAGGAAACTAAACTGAACTCCACGAAGAAACAATGTGCCCGTTAGAGCTCAGGAAGAACTAGGTTGGTCCTAGTTCCTCCAAGTGAGTAGACTGAATTTTAATCATGGCCCCCAGTCTCATAACACATGATGGCTTCATCACCATTGATAAACTTCTGAGTATCAAACCTCCAAACCCGATACGTCTTCCACCACCTGCCAGTGTGAATACTGGAGAAAATGATATTTATAGCAACAGGTTAAAAAAGAGCACATCAACAAGATGAGGAAGAGAAAAAGGTGAGGATGAACGTTACTAGAGACTGGTCATACATGGTCATTACCAAGAATCTCAGCTTGATTTAAGTAGGAAGGAGAGTCTTTTTAGTAGATTAAAGAGTATCAGTAAGCAACCTCTTGTTCGCGTTATTGTAAAGCCACGTGCCTGAGCCCAGTCTACTCAGTGGCAGACACTGACTAGTAATGGGGAAAAAGGCTGATGTATGTAGATTTCATTATTTTCCCCCTCATTTAGTAAAAATTGCTTTTGCCACTCAGTTGTAAGTCCTGTGACGATAGAGGCTGAACCTGGTTTCTTACTGTTTGCCTTGTACAGTGTCTGGTTATTAGCAGGCACTGTGCACATAATTGCTGAATGGATGAATTGAGTGAATGAGGAGTTGTCAAACAGGACTGTTCTGGGCAGCCTAGCGTGTTTGTGTCTCTCTCTGGGGTGTGTGTGTGTGTGTAAGAGAGAGAGAGAGAGAGATCGGCAATAAGTATAATTTTTATGGTGGATACATTAGCAATATTGTGTTCTGTGTATAGAATTCTGTATGAGTTTGCATGGTGTTGGGCTATGTTCTGGTCAGTTCTTTAGCATAATTTTGACTTAAGTGAAAAGATACTCCACCCCAGGCTTAAGGAGACGGATGGACCAGAGGAGTCTTCTAAAGAATATTTTATTTTCCCCATGGGAAGACATGAGGATGAATTTTTGAGAGTATCCTAATTGTTGTGTCACCAAGTGAAATCTGAGTTCGTGCTCTGTGGTTTTGGAATTCAGATGTTATCAATTGGAATTGACATTAATTACTTCCCGTGCACTTTGGCGTATGCTGGAACATTATTTCAACAATAATTCCACCAAAGTCAGTTAGGCAATTATCTCCGCTGCAGTCGTCGTCCTCATCATCATAATTATTGCCATTAAGTCTCTCCTAGTCTCCACCCATCTCAGCCGGGCTCTGCGCCCCACAGCCCTCTTGTCTCCCCCTTTTCCCTGCAGGAAGTCCCGTTCTCGCGCGTGTGGTGCAGTAACAGGCAGCCCCTGCACTGTGCCTTCTCCCTGGAGCGCTACACGCCCACCACCACCCAGCTGTCCTGCAAAATCTGCATCCGGCAGCTCAAAGGCCATGAACAGATCCTCCAAGTGCAGACATCCATCCTGGAGGTGAGTCCTTGGTCTCAGGACCACTTGACTCCATTTTGACAGGACGCTACTATCAATGTACCTAGTCCAGTCATGCTACACGCGGGCCAAAGGAGCTTCCAAATGCACTCACTCTTAATCCTCGTTACTGATAAGGGCGAATAAACTTTTTCTCAGCCGGACGGCTGAACTGAGCGTCCTGATGGGCAGAGAAACTCAACCCATCAGAGCTTAGGCTCCGTGGAAAGCCCTTTGGGGAAGGACCTAGTGGAGGGCTTTCGATACACAAAACCGTGAGTACTCTTAACAGTCACTTGTAGGTTTGGAACACCTCCTGAGATTCACTGGTCGCTGATGGTATATTTGAGACATGTATCATGAAGAGGCACAAGGTCACCATGGGGCTGTTCTTCTACTGGCTCTGACCAGTTTTCCAGAAATCGTCTTCAGGACCTGGGTTCCTTACTGTCTTACAATGTCTCCCTAGCCCCATCTCCACTGAATATAGATTCATCGACGCAATCATGTACGACAGAGTAGATACAAGTCTCATTCTCCAAAGTAAGGAAATGCAAGTGCAGAGAGGGAGAGGACCATACCGTATGTCCAAGGTCATATCACTATTGAAGGGCAGAGTTAGAATGAGAATCAGAGAATTCATTTTTGCAAAAAGACAGCTGATTTCTGCCAGGGCTCTGATTTTCCCTAAACCACTGAATGGCTTCATGGCTGTGGACTTGGCTTAGAGAGGAGATGATGGCAGTCCCTCCTGAATGGTTATTTAAGGGTAGAGGGCTAGAGTAGCTGAGGGGCAGAATGAGGGGAAGCACATGATGCTTCTGTTGAGATAGTCTAAGGTAATCCTTGACTAGTGTAGAAAAGCACATTTTATTGCTCTTTAGAAGACTATATACACACACACACACACACATATATGCATGCGTGTGTACAGGCACACGTACATATTTATGTACAAATATATAAATAATATGTATTTAGTCATCCAGGCTTGGCAGAAGACTTAACAAATGGTATATATATACCACTCAAATCGGGGGGTTTTCTTTGCAAACCTGTAGCTTTATCACATTATCACTTCACTCCATTCTCATTTCAACTCATTGTTTATGCAAAATGAGCATTGCTAATTCCCTGAACAGGTTTTCTGAAGAGCGGATGGCTTTCCAAAGGATTGTGCCTCAAAATTGATAGCTGTCTTAACTGACATGTTTGTGCAGTATTTGCATTCATTATCACCAATTAACATTGTGCGCTCAAGTAGGTTTGATGAGAAAGGTAGATCCAGAAACGGAGGGTAGGATATTTTGAGAGTCTCTTTCTTGAACAGTCATGGCATATTTAACCCAATACATTTCAAAGTAATATAAAAAATTGCAGGAAAGTTTTAAACACAAAGGGGAAAATCCAAGCAGATTTTCCTTCTGGTGTTCAGAAAAGCATGAAAAGGCAGGACAGAAAGCTAACCTCTGATGCGAACTGCCCTGAATGTCTGATCACAGATCAATGAAACAATTCCAGGCTTAAAGGGTTTTTATTTTTTAAGGCACTCTGATAGTGAGGACCAACTTCTGCTATTACAGGAAATCCATGTTAAAGGACTGTGATAGAGTTGATACAGCTTGGTACCTGTGCTCCTTGCTTAAACAAATTTTGCAAGTACAGGGGAGGAAAATGAGCTAATAAACAGAGTCTTATCCTTTACTCTCCATTTCCTTGCCTAATGCTTTGCAAGCTTACAATCACTTTGAAATGCCCTGAAAAAGACCACACCACAGTATCTCTTGATAGTAAGAGGCCACCATCCAAAAAATATTTATTCACTCTTGGGTTACCACCATCCAGTTTAGAGGCTATTGCATTTTAGATGCTCTATTAACCCTTTTGATCCTGGGAGGATCATTTTGTTAATTGCTTCAAGGGTTACTGTTGACATTTGGCTCAGTGTATCTCCCTCTCTTTATTATACAGTAATAAACTGTATTTCCAAGGCAAGTCAGTTATTTTGTCAGAAAAGTAAGAACTTTTGAAAGCCACTGTATTTCAGTACCATTTCATGCCACTTTCACATGTAACCATTCAGGTCTGCGGATTAAATATCACAATTATGTATGTAATTAAGGATCACAATTACATATGTCACAATTTGACATGATGTAACATTTTCTCAAAGAGGTCAACCTTCTTGCTCAAGATGATAAAACCAGTAATGGGGACCCAGACTTCCCAACCGAGGTACCTGGCGTCAAGGTCAAAGCCGGGATTTCCATTCTAGACTACTTACCGATCCTAGTCGGGAAAGCCTAATTTAGCAATACTGACAGTGGGCCTCATGCATAATGTAAGCCTTCTTTCTGGGGGACTGAGGCACTAGTGACAAACATGGCAGTATCGAAAATTCTGTCTCTGAGTGTGAAAGTAGGTGAAACTTGGGAAGTTCTTTCCTCAAGACTGCACAAGGAGGGGACGGGCTAGAATAAGTGTTCATTCTATAGGTCTTCAAGAATAGAATAGATTTCCCACATGTCAGTCTGCCTGGAAAGGGAAGTCTTAAGTGAATGATCGATCACTCACGTTCTTTCCAGCTCCAGGACTGTCTCATTCCTGGGAGAAGCATACATCTGCTGTTAGATCCAGTGAATACAAAGCATCTTCCTCACCCTAAAAATGACCTGGATTTTTGTGGTAGGCAGTTCCAGAAAAAGAAAAGATCCAGAAAGTGAGAAATTGGGATTGCCTGGGGAAGAGACAAGATACACTCTAGACATGAATTTGTCTCAGTGAGTTGGGAATAATAGATCAGTAAGTGCCTCATACTTTATGGCCTCTAGGCTCGAAGACCCTGCATTAGGTGGTTTTAATAAGTTAGTAATAGCATTTCATTGATTAAGATAATAAAACTAACAATCAGGAAATAAATCTTTTGAAGCTTTCAAAAGACATCTGAACTTTTTTAAGTATCTGTCCCTCTCCCCACTCCAAAAAAAAAAAAAATCTCTATATTGTTAAGCTCAGAGCTCCAACTTCCTACCTTCCTTTAATGGATCGTCTTAGTGTGTGTTTCGCGAATTTAACAGTGGAATCATGAGAGGTAAAAAAGATACATATGTATGTCATTGTATTTTTAAGAATATGTATTTTAAATAGCGGAATCAATACAGTGATTATCCTTATTGAAGGCCTTTGGTTCTTTATGTTGAGCCTCCCATCCATCACATTCCTTCATGCCTCTCATCTAAATGGCCTTCCAAATAAATACAACCATTCATGTCATTCTCACACTTAAAAATTATTTCAGTGATCAAGAAAACGTACTTTTTTTTCTGTTCTTTAGAATGGCCCTTCCTGTGTCCATCTGTAAGCAGGTGGTACTCTTTAAATGTAACGTCACTGAATTACCTCACGATTATCGCCAATCGATCTTCTGTAAAAGTAACGGTATCACCGATCTAAAAATTGTGAAGCAAAATAATTTTAGTAATATTGAAGAGAGGGGAAGAATCCCTAAGGAATTTATTGCATCATCCCTTGTTAATGCAATATTACTGAAAAATCCTTTTTTTTTTTTTTTTTTGTGGAAAGAACTTAAATGGGAAACTCGCATGTTACAATTTTCCCTTCAAGCAGTTCTCTTCTCTTTCTTCCAAAAGTGGTAGAAGGTTGGGGGATGATTTGTCTGTTGCAAAATAGACAGAATACTTGGAATTTCTCCTGATTTACAACTCCCCAGCTAGCCAACTAGCAGCTTCTTCTCTCAGATGTGCAGAGCATGAAAATCCGCTGTTCCTCTGCATTTTTAATTTAAACAATCATCAGAAAATGTGATGTACCTACAGGATTCTTATTACTTGGCCCCGCTGTCTTTTAGAATGCACCGTAAATGTTACAGAAAGTGTCGTCCTTACGCGTGGCAAATATTTAAATTGGGAAACTTTATGAGGGAAATGGGGGCCCACTTATTAGTGTCAAAATAGAGAAAATACTTAAAGAGTCAGTCTCCTACAATGTTTTATTCACTTTGAAATCCTACCCCTTTTGTCCTAAGGCCTGTGGATTGGAGTGGTCTCTCTCCTGCCAACAGGAAAGACAGAGCTTGGTCTGCTCAAAGATGCTATAAGGGGTTGCACAAGCCAGCCCTGTCTATGCAGTCCTCTGTCGCAGATACTTCCAGTGTTTTCAGTTTCACTGGCAAGCCGCCTTTTCACAGGTGAGCACCCTTTGGTGCTGGTTCATAATAGCAGCTCCCAGGTTATCTTGCACAGAATTCCTGTTTTTTCCCCTCTCTACAGTTTCTACCGTTTTTTTAAAAAGCACATCCTCCTGCCTTAAGTCAGGAAATTGAAGGAAACTGCCTTCAATTTACATTTTTTAAAGGCTAGGAGAAATTTCATAAGCCATGATTAAAAATGTTGTTTCTCGTAACCTATTTCATACAGCAGGAAGCCTGAGTTGGCTCATTTTATAAGCATCCAGCATATCAGAAGAAGAATTGCTCATTTTGCCAAAAATCACTAGTTACCCACTCCATTTCTATTGTCAATAGCTACTCATCCTTCGAGGCCCACTGAATTGCCTCCTCCAGGAAGCCCTTCCTGCTTTTAATTCCTGAAGCATCAATCTAATAACGCTCGGCGTTTTTATTGACCATCTGCTTGTCTTGCAGCAGGGTGGCATAGAGAAATGAATCCTGGTATAGGTATTAGGAAATCAGACTTCTAGTTTCAGCCATGTACAAACTACCTGGGTAATTTTCACCACGTTTCATAACCTTTGTGGTGTCTCTAAAAAATGCCAAAAGACTGATTAGGAAATTGGACAGATGTCATGGACCATCCAAGGTCGCTGAGCTAAGAAGTATAAAATTATACCCCAAAGCAAGGTCCCTCCACCTCTGAAAACCATGCTTTTTTATTACCCCACGTTAACACGAAATACTGGAGGAATTTTGATGAGTGTTGTTTATAATATTCCAGAGAATAGAACTAAAACCAGTAAATAGAATCTATTTAATATGATAATATGTACTTTGAATTTCCAAGCAGAAGATAGAATATGCAGCATTTCTCAAATATATTTGACCAGCGAGCTGGTGTTTCTTGGAACATCTTCTGAGATACCCTTTTGGAAATGATGCATTAAGGCCCTGTGTTTCCAAGACAGAGCCTTCCAAATGTAACTGTATCAAATAGTTATGGAGCAACATATTATCATTCATAAGAGCTCTGCATGAACCAGCTTCCTCAATTAACAGATTCTTGAAGGCATAAGACTCACTGAGGTTTACAGCTGGTGAGCCTGGACACTTGCTAAGAAGGTCTCTCATGGCTGTGGTGCCCGCAGTAGGAAGACGTGTTAAGGTTTGAAAAGGCTTCAGGGCAGGATCCCAGAAGAGTTCATAAACAACACATGTTGGCCTAAAGGAAAACACAAGAGGACACACTCCTAACATGAAGGATAGGTTCTTAGGGTTGAAATAGTCCTAACTAGTCCCTCAACCCTGTGTCAGATTTGATGTTTTAAGTCCTCTTTATATTATTACTATTATCTTTCCTCTTTTGCCCTATAACAAATTACCATAAACTTAACAGGATAAAATAATACCCATTTACTGTCTCACATTTCTTGTAGGCTCAAAGTCCTGGCATGGCATAATTGGGTTTTCTGATTAGGCTCTCACGAGGCTGAGATCAAGGTGGTGGCTGGAAACATGTTCTCACCTAGAGCTCAGAGTCCTTTTCCAAGCTTATTTGGATTGTTGACCAAATCTAACTCCTTGCAGGTCCCCATTTTCTTGCTGGCTCTTGGAACCAAGGTCACGTTCAATTCCTAGGGGATGCCCTCAGGTCCTAGCTCCCTGTCCCACTCTATAGACCGTTCGCCCTACTGTTTGCTTTCTACCAGGCCATCAGGAGAGATGCCTCCAGATGAGAGCTGCCTCTTCTCTCTCCTAAAGGTCACCTGATTGGGTCAGGCCCACCCTGGAAAATCGCAATTCATAGTCAACTGATTAGAGGCCTTAATGAAGAATCCTTTGTGTCCTGTAACCTATCCTAGTCACAGAAGTGATTCAGTCAGATACTTTTTAGGCTTTATAATTCTGTTGGTTCACATAAGCTTATCAGCAACCACTTTAACCTGACCAGTGTCTGGTTTCACATTGGAGATGATGATCTGATTGCTGGAATGCACTGAAATCCCCCTCTCTACTGGACAGCTCTAAATCAGAAGCAAGGTGGGCAGCCAGCAGGCAGAAGCCTCCCCCACACCACAGGCTCTAGACCTCCTCACTGACTCGTGGCGGGCTCATATATGACCACGGCAATGTCGTTCTCAAACAAGACCAAAATATTTACTATGGAATGATGCACTTCAGAACTGGGGCAAGGCAACAGAAACTTAAAGATGATCAATATACAATCAGTTCCCCTTTGTAGCTTTCCTGACGGATAACTGCCCAGCCAGTAGCTTGGATTAGCCCATTCGTCTTTGGTCAGCTCTAGTACAGGGTCATTCCTTACACTGAACTGAAATCTGTCATTTGGGGCCTTCTTCCTACTGATTCTAGATCTATCCCTAAGATAAAAGCAAGAGGGAGGGAAGGGAGGGAGGGAGGAAGGAAGGAAGGAAGGTAGGTAGGTTGGTTGGTTGGTTGGTTGGTTGGTTGGTTGAATTCTGTGGTCACCGGACATCTCCCCGGGTATAAGAACCGGATCCGCCCACCCTGAGTTGAAGACACTTATAAATCTCCAGTATGTGATTCATGAGGCTTCCAGAGGAGTTATTTACTATGTTAGAAGAAAGGGGGATGTGTCAATGTATTTTACAGAGTCCTAGTTGTGCATGTGTGTTAATGGGTTTTCTTAAATAAATAGAAGTGTTGATCGGTAATGCTTCCGTTTAGATCTGACCGCGCTTTCTTTGTTTGTAGAGCGAAAGAGAAACCATCACTTTCTTTGCACAAGAGGACAGCACTTTCCCTGCACAGACTGGCCCCAAAGCCTTCAAAATCCCATACTCCATCAGACAGCGGATTTGTGCCACCTTCGATACCCCCAACGCCAAAGGCAAGGACTGGCAGATGTTAGCTCAGAAAAACAGCATCAACAGGTAATTGGGGGCAACTGGGAAGAGGACGTTCCTGAGGGTTTTGAAAAACAAAGGGGTTGGGTGTATCTGGGCGTATCTCTGTGGTTTCCAGGCTCGGATACCTTTATCAGTCCCTCTGGCTATATTTCATGTGAGGCCTGACTACATATGCAGGCCAGGAACAAGAACAGCATGCTGTGTGTGGCATTTCCTTCACCCACTTTGCCTTGGGGATATTATAGAAAAGTCTTACTTTGGTCCTGGTCGCATCTTTAGGTCGGCTAACTTGGGCCACCCAAATGGGAGTAGAGACTAGGTCATCTTGGAACTTGTGGGGGATCCCAGCACCGACTTGAGCCAGTGGTAATAGAAACAAAGAAGCGAGTGACTCAAGCCTCCTGCCTACCATCAGGCCACCTTAGGTGTTGTTTAACCCTTCCTGGGGACACGCTCAGCCTGCCAAAGTGGGCGCCTCGGTATTAGAACTTTGAGGATGAGAGGTATTAGAACTTTGAGGATGAGAATTCCCAGATCTGAAGGCAGACGTCATGAAACAAGCAGGTGACCTAGGCCGTGAATGAGTCTGCTGCGTCCCCGGACCACCATCTTCAATGCTAGCATTGTAGTGGGGTGGAGAGTAGAATAGAGAGATTCATAATGGACTGGATTCCTTTTTTTTTTTTCTTCCTTTTTTAAAGACTTTATCTATTTATCCGACAGAGAGAGAGAAATCACAAGTAGGCAGAGAGGCAGGCGGAGGGGGGGGAAGCAGGCTCCCCGCTGAGCAAGGAGCCCGACGCGGGGCTCGAACCCAGGACCCTGAGATCATGACTCCAGCCGAAGGCAGAGGCCCCAACCCACTGAGCCACCCAGGCGCCCCTGGACTGGATTACTTTTGAGGAGAAGCAAGATGATGGCATCCCGGGCAGCACTGATGGGTAGGCAGCTTCGGCTGGGCTGGAAGGATAACCAGCAGGGAGAGGGCACTGGCGAGCAATACCTCCCTTCCCCCACACCCACCTCCCCTCTCCCACCCCCGCCTCAGGCCCCAAGAATGAATAGAAAAGAGAGCAGCTTTTGCCAAAACCCTTCTACTTCCCTTTTCCTCTGGTACTCTTTTTGTTTTTTTCTTTTGAGGCAAAGCCTTATTTTCTTACTGTTTGGCTTGCTCTGTCATTTCCATTTTGTGTTCTTTATTTCCACAGACATCCTACCTGACTCTTTCTTCTCTGAAAGGGAGGGGGGGCCTGCCCGGAAATGATAGAGTGCCACTCCCGGTTTCAAAAGGGATCTGGAATCCAAGAACGAAGGCCCCAGCTAGAAAGCAGTCAGGCTCAGAGAGGCAAATCAAGGAAGGAGGCAATGCTGCCGAAGGAAAGGGAATTTGCAGAGACAGGCAAACCCAGAAAGAACAGACACATACTTGAGAGTCGTATATTGAAACTGAAAGAGTACAAAAAGTGTATGTGTACAGGAAAAAAAAAAAATTAGGTTGAATATTTCCCAGCGAGTTTGACAAGGGGAGGAGATGTCTCATTTAGAAACCATGAGCACCATGACGATATCAAGCTCACTGTCTGGTCAACTCAGGGACAAGAATGAAAAACCAACCCTGGGAACAGAAGTTGGTTGACAAAGAAAAAAGGGTTGGGGGAGCAGATTGGGCCCCATAAGGCATCCTTGCTTCTGCAACCTGGACCAGTCTGTCTGGGCACATCCCTCACCAGCTAATGTGTCTTTTTCTACAATTGCAATTCATAGAATTCGAACTGCATTAACTCCCAAATCCGTTCTGACCTTAAGAGTTGATGATTTTTAATTCGCCATTCACATGAAAATAATTGCCCCCAAGTATGTGTGGATCCACAGAAGCTGTCATTCATTTGCTGAATGAGCCTTTTTATGGAAAGCACAAGCATAGGGAGCAGTAGGCAGAGGGAGAAGCAGGCTCCCCGATGAGCAGGGATCCCAGCTTGGGGTGGGGTCTCGATTCCAGGACCCCGGGATCATGACTTGAGCCAAAGGCAGACGCTTAACCCACTGAGCCACCTAGGTGCCCCCTGAAAATGTTGATTTTCACTAACAGCAAATTAGGATGGCATGTATACATGTAATCTATCTTTAAATGTTCCTTGGTGAACATATTCAAATTCAGTCAATGGCATGTCCTACCTTCCTCTTCATTCTCTTGCTTAACCATCCAAAAGTCGTCTAACTACCAAGCGAGAATGGTTTCCATTGAGAATCAGCAAACTTCTGTTAAAGAACCAGAGAGCAGATACTTTAGGTCATAGAGAATCGGCTGTAATTGCTCGGCACTATTCAGCGCTGCTTCTTTAGTGAGAATCAGCCAGAAGAGATACACGGAACACAGCGACGCCTATTTGTCTAACAAACTTTATAAGAATAAGCAACAACCAGCATCTGTCCTATTGAACATAGTTTGATGACCCCTCCTTTAAATAAATCTGCCCTCCTTTAGTAAGATTTCCATAGGATCTTGTTGCTTCCGTCAGAGGAACACCGGGAGACGAGGCCTCTCAGTCTGCTTAGCACCCAAACTTGGCAGAGAAGGGCAGGGGGACCCTTTCCTGCAGACTGGCCAGTGCCGGCAGAAGGGCCACCAGCATATTCACAGAAGCAGGGTAAAGACTACTGAAAACCACCTTGGACCCTGTTAGCTCATTCTCATTTTGCAGAAACAGTCAGGCTCCTTTTAGGTTTTCATTACTGTACCAAAAATCTGTCGTCACCTACACGGGAAGAAGCCCTACAGAAGAGAGAGGAATGGGATTCTCAGAGGTTATTTATCACAGCTTCCTATTGTGTAATCCCAAATCAATGGCCAGGCTCTCTTAGGGTTACCAATAATATAGTAGGGAACTGATCATTTATGTGCGTTAAAACACAAAACTCCGATATTGTCAATATGCCTATATTATTGGGCAAGAGAACCATCCCATTGTTTGAGATCCCAGCCACTCTGGGATCACAAGACACAGATGATGACAAAGCACGTGGGCTGTCAGAGAATTCACCTTCACGGATCTGGTGACAGCCCTTTCCACCTGCCTCTTCCCCTCCTTTCAATTTCCAGGCGTATCCAAAAGCTAGCAAAGCCCCAGCCCTCAAATCACGAAGGAAGAGTTTTCAAAGGGAGTGGAGGGAAACGTTTGCTTCTATTTTATTGCCAGTGAAAATGCTCTCTCGTACCCTCCTTTTGGGAAAATGCAAATGTCACTGATGATAATCTGCCTTTTTGCCAAACAAGTTTCTACTTAGCTCTGAATAGAAGGAGAAAAGAACTTGGAATCTAAAGCGAAAGGCTTAGCAGTCGATGAGAATGTGAGAAATGTCAGTGGTGTGTTATGAGGCAGCAACACAGGTGGCCTTGCCACTCGCCTGGCATATGGATCACGCTAAGGAGGCTACACAGCCTAGCAAAGAATGCCATGGAGAACAGTTGCGATTATAGATTCTGTGAGCAAACTTTGACTATTACTCAGGGTCCACACTTGCTGCATTTGAAAGCTGAGATCGCACATTTGTTCCCTAAATTCAGCTACAATAACCCTCCACTTCAGTGCTCCTGGCCCCTTGTGACCAGTAGGTGGGGAGTGCTAAGAATTGGTGGCCTGGACGTAGAGGACGGGGAGCAGTGCTGAGGACCAAACAGATTCCTGTCTGAAACTAAGTGCTTCGGCCGAAAGTGCTAAACTGCATAGCGCTTTGTCTTGTGATGACGCTTTGTAGCTTTGGTTAAGGTCAAACCCACCAAGATGGTTCTCTCCCCTTAGGGGAAATTCAGTAATCTTTCCTTGAATGAATGACGTGAACTCTTTCATTGGACACTACCTCTGCTTGACCCCAAAAACTTTCTGCCTCATAAACAGAATGGATAGGAAGAAGCATCAAAGGATTTTAAAAATTGGTCTCCAAGGAAAACAGTTTACACGGCTGACACGAGGGAGGATGCGGATCTCTTCTCTCAGCTTGTATGCAGTCCCCGAAATTCTACCATTTGCTCATCCTTCTTTAAGGCCTCGTGATTGTCATATTCCAGAAACCCTTGTGAAAACAGCCAGCTTGACCATGTTGCTATGGGAACGGCTGCTGGCTAAAGTGCATGAGACATGGGAATCTGAGTGGAGGGGAAGCAGCCGAGATGGAGAGAGGATGGCAAGGTGGAAAGGATCACATAATTACATCTTATTAACGGTTTTTCGCAAGAGTACACAGTTGAACCTTGAACAACACAGTTGAACCTTAGAACTGCACCAGTCCACTTACACGTGGAATTTTTTTTTTTCAGTAAATACACTCCAGTGTTATAAATTTTCTCTTCCTTATGATCCTCTTAATAACATTTCTTTTCTCTCGCCTACCTCATTATAGGAATACAGTGTATACTACACATGACATACAAAGCGTGTCCACTGTGTATGTTATCAGTGACGCTTCCGGTCAACAGTAGGCTAGTAGTAGTTAAGTTTTGGTTTTTTTTTGGGGGGGGGGGCAAAAGTGATACCGGACTTTTGACTGTGTGATAGGGGGGAGGGCTAACTCTCCACATTGTTCAGCGGTCACCTGAAACGTATTTCTTATTGGTTAGGGGTTAAAAATAGGTCATTTTGGCTGTTAATGTCCATGGGTGACAGTGTAGCAATTGTGAGCGAATGAAATTTCTCAGACCTCATGGCTGATAAGCAGTGCGGTAGAACCAGGTTTTCCACCAGGACCTCTAATGAGAAACAGGATCTTCTCTTATTGAGGTCATATCCTGTCATTCCCTCTGTCCACCCTTTTAACTGGATACACACGAACAGCGAAATGACCAGAGGGCAGTGGAGGAGGACAGAGGAAGGTCACAAGGCAGCCTCCTCATGGGTCTTGGAATAACTGTTGAGAATTCACCAGAAGTAGAGCAGCCCCAGTGCCAGCTGCCTATTGGGGTGAGGGAGGAAGAGGAGAACCAAGGCCATACACGATGCCTGCTTCCTAGGCAGGCCACTGAGGGGGTCACGCAGTTTTCATTCCTGTGGTTTGGGGTTTACCTTGATGACCCCGAACTCCCCTTTCTTGGTTCTGCAGACTGGAGGCTAGAAAACACACCCTAACCTTTAATAAAAATGGATTGGGAGGCCCTCATTCCCCAAAACAACAACAACAACAACAACAAAAAACCCCACCTTTAGGACTCTTTCAAGGAAAGTTAATACATAGGGGGATAGCATTACATGGGTCCTTGGAAGCAAACTAGGGTGAAACGCAAATCAGATTTTCTGGTTCGGGCCCCCAGGCTTATGCAGGGGGTGGAATGCAAAGAGCCCTTACAGTGAAGCCAGAGGGACCCGGCAAAGCCAAGCTTCATTCCACCAAGGTCAAGGACTTGTGAAGCTGCGCACTAATTTGCAGCCCAAGCAGCTAGGCCTGGGGCAAGTGTAGCCATTCATTTCTAGGTTCATTCCTAGCCATTCATTCATTTTCTAGGTAAGGGGCGTGTTTGTGCTGATCCTTGAAGGAATAATGGGCCCTCCTCCTTTATGCTAATAGAGTTTTCAGAAAAGATGGATATGCCCAGACCTTTTTACAGCCTAAGTAATCCCCTTCAGAAGAGCGGTCTCAAATGGTACTGAAAGAGCTGGTGGCATTGGTATTCCTGAATACGATGTGTTCATTTGCAAAAATTAAATTATAGGATTTTAACCTAGTTCATTAGAGTATCCTTTAAGGGATTAACTATTTCTTTTCAGTGATTTGCGAGGTTTTGTTGAAACCCATATTGAGTATTTTGCAAAGAGAGCAGTCTCAGTATCTCATGCTTCCCTTACTCGGCATTAGCGCCATGGTCTTGGTCATTTTCCTGCACCCTAAGGATGCCTAAAATGTCTCAAGGCTCAAGGTTACAAAGTGGGAAAAGTAGTTTAAATGAGACCTATTTTTCCTTGACATATCCCAATTCGAAAAAAACTAGAAAGTCGACTTGGTAGTTTTCACGGCCCTTCACTTCCAAATATGAGAAATTGTCATAGACAATTTCATCCTGTGCGGAATGAAACCAGAGAACTGACAACAGGGTCTCCCACTGGCCTTGTTCTCCTTTGGCAACTCAGGGGTGTCCCGGAAACCTCCAGGTCCTTAAAGGTTTGACAAGGAGAACCAAAGAAAGCCTTAGCATTCCCCTTCAAGAGTCAGATAATAGAAGAGACCAAAGGAAAAACCAGGAGGAATTTCATGGCCACATTAATTGGCCTAAAACAATGAAGGCACCTGTCTGAGGGTAAGACAGAGTGGAACTCTATGTTTTCTACTGTCCGTACCCCATCCCTGTGGGTCACCCCAGCCCGCTGCCTTGCACTTGGAGGCATGGGGACAATAGGCGATGGCTGCATTAGGGCACCCATCTTTTACTTCATCTTTAGAAAACGCAGCACTGACTTGGCTTTGCCCTGAAAGCTGCTTGTTGAGTACCCGGGGAGGTTGAAATCTGGGGATGGAAGCCTGACGGATGGGACAAATGCTTGTGTCGTGTCCAATTACCGCCGTGCAATATGAATGGCTTTTCTCTTCTGTCCACATTGAAAGGACCATATGGAGGGTTGGTTTTGGTCCCATGCGAGGCTTTCAGTAAATGAGACCATGAGGTTGATGGCAGGAATATTAATATTTTTTCGTCAGGACTCTGTTTCCATTCCCTCTGGCACTAACAGTGGGATTGTGCACCGTTCCTATAAATGATGGCTTCCCGATTTGTTATGGGCGGCTTAAGTTAGTTTTCACTTTTTATACTACAAGCCTACTCGGAAAAAAGATATTTTTAAGATATGCTTTTTAAAGGCAAAAGCAAATCAGTTGACTGAGATGTAATGGCAAGTTTGTAGAGTATAAATAGCCGTGCTGCCCAAAAGTTTACAGGGATAAGTGCCCCTCCCCCACCTGAAGGTGTTGGGTGAAATCCTCCAACCTGAGCCAATTTACATTTGTAAATGTGTCCCATTTGTATGAGGGCCTCTTCTGTGCTAATGACATTAAGCTGGAGCTCTAATGTGGTCCCCATCTAGGTTTCAGTAGGAAATCCATTCTCCCAGTTGGTCACCAGACCTTACAGCTTGGATCAGCCCCCATGGTAGCAGGATTCTGAGAAACCAAGAGTCCCTTATCGGGCACACACAGACGGACCCAAGAACCCTGAGCCAGGCCAACTCCAGTGTGAGCGCAGTATGTGCCCCCCTAGAGGTGCAGTGTATTTCTCCAGGGCTGAGACTGAGCCCCAGACCTGTGCCTGCCCTCCTCTTATCTCCTTGGTAACTGATTACAGGTTTAGATGTTACTATTCCGGAAGATATTTACATTTGAATATGCTTTCAAGTACCTAAGAAAAGGTGGTATCTCTAAATGCACACCAAAGGGACATCCAGCGGCTTTTCCTCTACATAAAAGTAGTCCATGTTGTAATAGGGTAGAAAGACAAGGGAGGGTAGAATTCTATCATGGGCCCTTAATTCTCCCCTCCTCTTTGCATCCAAAAATGGAAACAGGCACATTCATTATTTCCAGAAATCCTCAAATTTTAACCTAGTTTCCATGATTCGTTTAACATGGTCATTAATTTGAAGATGTATCTTAAAAACTGGGATGCTGCATAAAAATTTGGTTTTAGACCATATAAATCATTATAGGTTGGCCTATGTCTAGCTAGTGAAATCACGAAGGTAAAGATTCACGCTCCCAATTCTTGTCCTGGCTTCCACCTCATTCATGGGATTTTAATTGAGGATAAGGGATGGGGATAGGAAAGTCTCAGAGAGGGGACATTAATCATGGTAATAAAGCAACCATCTTCCCTCCTTCTCCCCCTTCCCACCCAGAAGGCAATGAATAGAATGCATATAGGCTCAACAAAAGAAAATTTAATTTAATAAACCATTACTACTCAATAAACTGACAGGTAAATTTGTTCAGCTGACTTAGCATGTGTTGTGTTTTTTATGGTTTACTTTTTTAGTGGGAGTTCCAAAGGAAAAGATAAAGTCATTGAATCTATAAAGCTTAGGTCAAATAAACTAACCTGAAGACCTAGAAGGAGTCTAAAGTGAATTCCTAAAATTTTAGAGTACTCTTACCTGCCTAATATGCAGCATCTGTATGACACCCCAAAAAACAAAATCTTATTTTTTTTTAAAATAACCTCAGTCTATCAGAATCCTAAAAGGCTGTAACAAAAGGTCATCCAAAGTTCAGAGCACAAGAAAAAAAAAATAACAGTTTGAAGCATCTAAGACCAGCATAATAAGCATTCAGTTCTGTAAACATGTCTCAAAGAGAAAGGAAAAAAAATTGTTTTACTTTGAGGCATCCACCTAAATTTTAAGACAATCACTTTTGCTAAATGTTCTGGTTTCATGAAAAAAGAAAAAATCAAAGACACTCTGAAAATTTCTTAATACCAACTATTGCTATGAATTCTATTTTCTAGTATTAACAAAATTCCCTGAATTTTGTGTGCATTTACCTGCTAGTGTCCAAATGCACCACCATTGTGAAGAGAAAGGAGTCACAGAGATTGGGATCAGAATCATTTCAAAAGGGCAATATGGAAGATGCATGGCATACCAGTTTTTAAAACAAAACAAAACAAAAAAAATCGGTGCATTTGCACACATGTCAGTGGTTAAAATAATCCACGTATCTTGGAGGAATAGCCTATTGCGTTAGGATTTCAGGGTCTTTTATATACTAATTATTCTGGTGCAGACAGGTAAAGGTAATTTAATGGGAAGTTCCTTTATCACAAAGCTAACGGAATCATTTCTAATAAGACTGATTATGTTCCTGTATGTATCGGCCAGAATTAAGTCGACTTTGAGATTTGTGTGTGTGATGATGAATGTGCTTATATAGAGGATAAGTCACAGCTAAGCTTTGGGGAGCACATCTCACTTGTTACAGTATGTTCAGAGACCCGTGCCAAGTGAGAGTTGTATTTCTGCCTCTTTTGATCACTTGGCTTGCTTGTAGCCCTGGCTGCCGATTCTACAAATCAGGACATTTGCAGGACTTCCGGAGAAGCAAAGGTGTGGCAGGAGCCCCTGCTCCTCTTACTCTGGGCGGGCATACTTAGAACACCCCCCCACCCCCAACCCCAGCACGGACTCGTGAAGCATCATGCTGACACAAAGATGCACCCCGGCCTCCAAAACCTATTCTGTATGCCTGTTTTAGTGTTGCCTTTTTATGCCTGGGTCTTCCTGTCGTGTCTGGAAATGTCAGGAGATCCCGAAACACTTACTGAGGATGAAGTTTCTCCAAGTGCTTGAGGCAGGAGGCGTAACTTGTGGACTCAACAACTTTAGCCCTCTGGGTCCTTATTTGCCAAAGCAGCCCAAAACAAGTAAGTTCAGTCGAATCTTCTCTCAAATGGTTACCACCTCTGGATAATCGAGCTTGGGTGGTAAGACAGCAGAGGACAGGGATCATCAGCACTGCGGCCCCAAAGCTGAATTTGCCCCCCCTCCCAGCTTTTTTATAGCCCAGGAGTTAGAATAGTTTTAGGTTTTTTAAAGGATCAGGAAAATCAATGAATAGGCGAATCATCCAAAGAAGAGGAATATTGGGTGACGTGACAAGTGCAGGACGTTCAGATTTCAGTGTGTCTCATTGAAGTTTTTCGCTTGCATCTGTCTCATTCACACGCACCTATCTATGGCTTCTTTCATACTGTGGTTGCAACGTTGGGTAGCTGCTTTAGAGACCACATATGGCTCCTAAAGGCAAAGATATTCACTAGCTAGTCTTTATAGAAATAGTTGTCAACCCCTGGTGTAGAATAAAGCCTAATTGGGGGGTGAATAAGATCACCAGGGTTCTAGTTCTTCCCGTAGGACACTAGTCCATTGTTGTTCAAGGGAAAATATAAAATAGAAACCCTCCAAAGAATGATGAGGAAGCTGTGCTTGTGTTTTGCTTGCTGATGTTTTTCTCTTTTCGAAACATTGGCGAGCATAAATATTTTCCCATTTCCAGAACAAATGTGGGTTTATGGTCTTTCCTCTCAAAAAGGACATGGAAAGAGATGGTCACACAGCGCACCCCGAGTTCACTCGCACCTGGTCTCTCAGGTGGCCTCTTTCTCAGCTACTCCTTCAGTTTGTGTGCTGCCTGAATGTTGGGAAGGCTGTGTCAATGGACTGAAGAGACCTAGAGGCACAGCCGCTTGCTCTACAAACGTTGGCCCATGACCCGGAAGAAGTATTCAAAACAAAGTTCTTAAATAAGAAGAACTAGGATCCCTTCGATTGCCCAAGCAAGGTTTGATTCGTTTCCATTAGTGGAGAAATAACCAACTATATTTGATTCAAAGTGAGGGGAAGGGGCTGGAGGGAATAAGGAAGAAGATAAAGGAAAGCAGAGAGAATATTTTTAAGCTGACCTTCTCCCGCTCTCGATTGCAGATTCGAATGTAGTAGAAAGTAAATATAGTACCCTGATATTTATGCTATTTGGCAACCAACTAGCTTTAAGCAGTCCCTTGAGACCTTTGAATAAAATAGCATTTTATTCACTCAAAATTTCTGTGTGTGTGTGTGTGTGTGTGTGTGTGTGTGTGGTGCTTGTAAATGGTAATGTGCCCTTAAAAGCTTGTCTTCTCTTCCAAGTGCTCTTAGTTATATGAGTCTACTTTGTGATTATATGCTGAATGTGGTACGGGAAAATAGTGCCATCCTCAATATTCATCCTCAATTCGTGGTTGACTCTCAAAAGTCTTTTCAACTTATCAAAATTTTACCAAAGGTGACATTTCTATTCCTCCTGTAAAAGTGCGTATGAAAAACTGTGACCTTTAATCTTCTGTGTTGTCTTAATCTTCATCATAGCAAAGTCCTTGTCCAAAAGGTTACCATTTGTTTGCACCGAAGATCCAGTAGCATCTGGAAAAGGTTCATAGCGATCAATTACTCAAGACAATGGATATTGAATAAACACCTCTCATAGTATTAGGATAAGGACTGTTGCAGAATCAGAAGATTATTAGCTATGATCCTTTTCTTTCAGCTGTCTGTAATCATGCTGGGTGGGCAAAAGTCACATGAAATATATAAGTAGCGTATTCATCTGAAGATTTAAGTGTAACAACAGGAAGAACTCAGAGAAGAAATAAAGCGTGTTGAGCAAAAAGTAGAGGAGAATTGAACCAGGCATTATGGGAGTGTAAGATCTTGAGAAACAGAGGGTAAAGAGAGGAAGTAGGTATTCCAAGTGGCAAGAATAGATTGAATGAAAGCAAGAAGCAAAGTATTACCTAAGCCAGCATTAATGGCTCAAAGGGCAAAGGAAGCCTGGGTATACATCAAAAAGAAAGCAACCGCATAAAGGGAAAAGTCAAAAATAACGCCTTAGTGTGAGAAGTTAGAAGAACATTTATAGTTACTGGCATACTTGTTATAGTTACAAAGGGGGGCAATTTGGAGGCACAGGGAAGATAACCATGATGTGCCGAGTTTGAGGAGGTGGAGAGATATCAATCCCAAGCCATCCTAAGGTCATTTGGAGACCCGTAACTAGCTCCCATTAGCCTCCGCCTCCTACTCCAAGACTCTCCGCCTAAATGCATTTGTAGTTCCCTTTTAGTGATTTTTCTTTGTTCCCTCATTTTTGTTATTCTTTATTTCTTTAAATCCCTATCTAGGAATTTGTCTTATTTTGCTACACAAAGTAGTCCGTCTGCCGTCATTTTGAACCTGTGGGAAGCTCGTCATCAGCACGATGGCGATCTTGACTCTCTGGCCTGTGCCCTTGAAGAGATTGGGAGGACACACACGAAACTCTCAAACATTACAGAATCCCAGCTTGATGAAGCCGACTTCAACTACAGCAGGCAAAATGGACGCTAGTCCACGACCGCTCATGAGACAGTGACGGCCAGCTTCGGGACATTTGCTTTAAATGGGAAAGCGGCAGCTTTCTGTCCGGTAGCATTTGGAAAATTCAGCCTTCATTTACAATCAGTGCAAGTCCCTGGTTGAAGAGACTAATCTGTTCATTGGGAAAGGTACAAGCTCTCTTAAATATAAGAGGGCTCTACTATCTCATCTGAATCCACTCGGGTTAACCCGTCAGGAACGTTCTCAGCTCTGGAGTGGGGAGGATAAAAGTGGGGGCCTAGCTAGAGAAAAGTAGCTGTGGGGAAAAGATGAGCCACGACAAAGCCAGGAAGGCAGAGATTGAA
>CM052800.1:152627222-152677454 GCA_028533885.1 Nasua narica | reverse complement strand
AACAGTCTTGGAACACCATCATTTCTGGGATATTGCCTTGGTCCACATAACTCCTAAGACTAAAGCATTCTTTAGTGCTTTAAAGGGTATGGATGCAGGAAAGGTGGAAAAATTTGGGTCATGGTTTCAATTGCTCCATCACAGAGGAGTAAGAATCTATCAGACAAAAATAAAGGAAGAAAAGCATTCAAATGTGAATAACATAGATTACATTTAGCATAGATTCCTAAGTATTTTATTTAGGAGAGGCTACCATACTGCTTTTCATGCTTCTAGTCTTTATGCTCCACTGGGTCTTCTGTTATTACATACTGATCCTCCATTTAGCCATGTTTGGGAAAAGTGTCCTTAATCACATTTACAGGAGCTTCTTTATTGTAAGAACTCTCAGAGGTTTTTACATAATAAAAGTAGTCAATACTTTTGGCATACTTTCAATCTGCTAGGCACTTTATAGGGAATCACTCATTTAATCCCCTAACAACCATAAGAAGTCAGTACTTTATTAGTCACATTTTGTTAATAGGAAAGCTGAAAAAAAAATTATGCCATTATGAATTTTTAATCACTCAACCAAGGCTACAACGTCTACAGCATTCTCCAAATATTTGTCACTTCCTCCTACTTAATGAGTATGTACGAACATCTCACAGTTAATATCCTGGGATCCACTTTTCAACAATGTAGAAGAGATAGATTGGGTTCTCCATCCTAAATTCAGTCTAGATTTACTTCAACTTTTTCTCATCTACCAACCCCTTTCTTTGCACTCTGCAAAATTTCTCATCTCTAAGCATATGTTAAGCCCATGGCAACCTTTTTACCATTTTAACTCTTGGATATGAATGCTTGATTTAACCATGTTCCTCTATAATTAAAAAGGCATAATTAAAACTGATAAGAATGAGTTGTAAATATTTTGCTCCATCTTCTAAAGATGGCTTTAAAAGCTGGAGGCACCTTTCCAGTAAAAAGACTTGTAACAAATAACCTCGCTTTTTCGAAACTCAGAGAAAATTTCCACATATCCATCCTCTCAAAAGGGTGAGTGTTTTGGGTCTAGCCAAGAGGAAGATGCTTTGACATTAACAGAGCCCAAAGCACGTGAAGATGGCATTAGGTAACGAGCACTCTGATCTTAGCTATCGTGCCAGCCAGTGAGTGGAGTCTGACGATTCATTTTGAGTCCCAATGTTCTCATCTGTAAAACCAGCATCATGTGTATCCTGTCCCACTTCCTTTATCTGTCCATAGCCAAAAGAAAATAATGGGATCAACACAGGAGCCCAAATTGTTAAGATATACAGGTAAGCAAAAAAAAAAAAAAAAAAAGGAAGTGACCAGGACTTGTTCATCTCCTTAGATTCCCAGCTTGAATACTTTGCTTAGGGTACCCAAACAGAGATGGTCTCTTCTCCCAGCATCTGAGCTCTAAACATCCACGTACTTTGAGAAAGATAATCCATAGGAGTGTGCTCTTGATCTCAAAAGTGAAAAGTTATATAAAATGCTTAGGTCAACTACTGATTTATCATCACCAGAAGAACTTAAGAGTTAACACATCTGGGGGTGCCTGGGGGAACTCAATCAGCCAAATGTCACCTCTTGATTTCGGCTCAGGCTATGATCTCAGGGTTCTGAGATCAACCCCCATGGTAGGCTCAGCACTGGGCCTAGAGCCCTTAAGATTCTCTCCCTTTCCTTCCACCCTTCTCCCACCCCTCTCCCTAATTAAATTAAAAAAACAATTAACACTTGTGGGCTTTCTGGACCCAAACTTTCGTTTTTTTTGTATCACCCTTTTTTGTACCTTAGCAGAAATGAGAACAATTTACCATTCAAGTGTGCCTCCTGATGCTTTGCTACTTTACCCAGGTACTGAGTTTATTTAAAGCAGTAGTTATTGGGTTCATTGGGGGAAGCACTTATAAAGAATGGGAATACGGCAGTAAACAGAGGCCACCCCACTCAGAGATTTCGTTCATTCTGAAGGGAGGCAGAGAGTAAAGACTAAGGAAAATATAGAACCAGACAAAAGAACAGGGTTTCTGGGGGTGTGATTCTGGTCATATTTTTCAATAGGGTTATCAAGAAACAAATCTTCCAGAGACTGGCACTAACATTTGGATCTGGATAATTCTGTTCTGAGGAGCTTGCTCTATGCTTGCTGGGATATTCTGCAGCCTCCCTGGCCTGTATGCATGAAATATCAATAGTTCCTACCAACTATGACAAGCAAAAACATCTTCAGACGTTCCCAACGATCCTCTAGGAAGCAGCCACAACTGAGAACCACAGGTTTCTAAATGGTGATCGGTCACGGTAAGGAGCCGAGCTAGGATCAAAAGCAAGAAAGTCCCTGGAGAATCTAAGTTCAAGGAATTAGGGTAGGGAGGTAGAGGAATCACCGACATGCATCCTTGAATCTCCAAATTTTAAGTGGGAACGTGTTGCATAGAATGACAGCAGCTAATGCTTCAGTGAGTACTAGGAATTGACTTGGGCATCTGTCGATTATTACGACCACCAGAGATAGTGGCTGGTATGCTCTCAATATAGGGTATCAGGGGACGCTTGGGTAGCTCATTCATTAAGCGTCTGTCTTCGGATCAGGTCACGATCCCAAGGTCCTGGGATCGAGCCCCACATTGGGCTCCCTGATCAGCAGGAAGCCTGCTTCTCTCTCCCACTCCCCCTGCTTGTGTTCCCTCTCTCGCTGTGTCTCTCTCTGTCAAATCAATCAATAAATAAAAATCTTTAAAAAAGAAAAAGAAAATTTAAAAAAATAGGGTATCAGAACATGGAAATTATTAGGGAGAAGAGAGAGAGAGATGGTCTGGACATGGCCATGAAAAGACAACTCCTACCCCACCGTGGATGATACAGAAAATATAGCAGGAGAAAACCAGTCATCAGCTAAAAGATCACAATGGAAGGAGTTTCTGTAAGAGCCAGTTTTCACTGATGGCAAGAAAAAGAAGGAAATGTTCAGCGATACAATTTGCCGAGGAGAAAAGATTTCTCTACTCTCATTGGGTCTCTGGCTGGACCTGACAATTAAGCGGACAAAAAAAAAAACACATAAACAGGAAAAAAGCATACACATTCTATTGAATCTGTACATATACAGGGGAGCCTTCACAAGAAAATGAAGGGACCAGAGCAGGAGCCGTCTATACCACTTAGACAAAGAAACACTATATTGGTCAAGAATCAGTAAGACAAAGAGATATAGTAAATGGTGAAGAAGTAACAGAGCTTGTGTATACAGCCTTCTTGACACTACATTCCCTGTCTCTGGCGATAGGGAGGTCTCCATTCCCCCTCATACTGGGAGGATACCTTCCACACGGGAAATTTAGCTCCCACTTTCAGGGCACAAGAAGGGAGATCACGGTGACCTTCCTGTTTCTGCCACTTTCTCAAACTCCTGCAGCTTAAGATATTCAATATGCCAAGGTGCCATATTTTAGGGTAGCGTGTCCTGAACCCTATCAGGATGTAGAGCATTTGGGTAAGGACTGAAGACAGCAGTGAAGGGTTTCAGGAATTGGGAAAGTGGGAAACGGGTCAGATGTACAACCCCTGAGGAGGATCAGGGTCCCGTGAATGACAGATACAGACATCTTCTGGTGACTGAGCTCAGCAGGGATAAAGGACATGAGAAGAGTAGTCATTAAAACTGAATAAATTAGGGAATTGATTAAAAGCTCATTGGCTCGTCCACTTATTGATACATTTAGACATTATGTGTTGTGCTTAGAAACTTTCTTCCAAGTCCTGTGAAGAAGGTAATTATACGCTTCTTCAAACTGAAAAGAAGGTGAAGGGAAATGCAGGGCTTAGCCAAAAATTACAAAGCTGGTTGGTGGCAGATTTTAAACCAGGTCTTCTTCTGGGGCTCTATGTCTAGAAAACAAAGTTTTTGGTTTGGGTTTTCACTTTTTTTTTAGCCACATTATATAGGGAACAGAAAGTCTTAATTCAAGTCCTGCCGAATGCAGGACTTCTGACACAATGGATCACCCAGGCACACAGTTAATGAATTCTACCAGCTCCAGCTTCTGGAGTCTGCAAGGCTGACCTTCTGCATTGGCTTCCCATCCCTCGCTGCTGGCTACAGGCTTCTGGGAGCCCAGTGCTTCTGTTTAAAGGGGAGAACAGCAGCCCTGGCAGATTGGAAACCATCAGAGGACACGAGCTGGTAGAGACACTTTAGCACCTTCCAGAAGCTTCCTCCCTGGTGCCATCAGAACAAATCAATGCATTGGGGGAGGAAAAAAAAAAGTGCTTTGGAAGAGAACCTATTTATATATCTAAAAGATTTTTTGTAGTGACTATATGAATATAATTCTTTATATTGCTTGAAGAACGTGTTATTCAGGGAGTTAAAAACAGCTCACATGTGAACAAAAAAATGAGCATCTGTCAAAGACATACCTAACTCATTAACAGGGAACCTGGTTACCGTTAGTCCAAAGAAGAATTTGAAGAACACATGCGTATGTACACACATGTAGACATATATGTTCATATCCATGGGAATTCTGAAATGGAAATGCTAGAGAACAAATTGGTTATTAACTTATAGGGCAATAATAGATGTCCTAGAGGATATTAGCCAATTTTATAATATTAACCAGTATATTAACATTCTGTAGTGCGATAAAAATACGGTATTTGAGAGAGTCTTCTCTACACAGTTGTATCTGGACATTTGCGTGACTTACGGTTTTCTATAGTTTCTCTACGGTTGCTAATGTTTCTCTGCAAAAACTATAGTTTCTATGGTTTCCCTCCAGACCTGTAATGTAGGCAAATCAAGAGCGATCAGAGGAGCACACCCCTACAGAATCACACAGTCCCCTGATGGCCAGATCAACAACACCCAATACTTTCCTGAAAAGACACTCAGTACTTCTTGTCCATGTTCAAGTCTTTGACAAGTTGTTCTGGACAATACTCAGTGTGTCTGGAAAATCTCCTGGGAGGCTTATTTGTGCAGCATCTCTCGACTTTACAAGTCACTACCGTGCTTTGCGTAGTTGGTGTCGTCGTCCGTTACCCCAAGAATTGGCAGGTCTATTTCCCTTCTTTGCCACCAACATCAGTAACTCCACCTGTGAAACCACTAGGGGAAGACAGAAGTCACAAGGTCTCTCCTGCTGTCATCTCCGTCCTTGCTGAAATCTAAGTAGTTGCCAATTCTGCACTTGTTTAAGGACTGCTTTTCATGGTTAGTATAAAGTAGCGAGCCTGTTGGCGGGTGGGGGGAAGTCTCTTTTGATGTGTGAGGTTTCATCCATCACTGACATGTACCAATGTTCCTCTTTTTCTTTCCAGTTTCCCCCCGTGTTCAATATAATTAGACTCAGGGGGACTTGATATGGTCTTCAATTATTTGAAAATCTGTCATGTGGAAGACAGATCACACTCACTCTGCCTGGTCCCAAGAGGTAGACTTGGGGCCAATTCTGCAGAAACAACAAGGAGACTTCCCCTACCTCCCTTCTATAAGGGGGGCATAATTTTCACAGAGCTGTTCAATTCTGAGATGAGCTTTTAAGGAATCTTAAGGCTTCTGGTCATTTTGATCCATGACTTTCATTGAAGCCTATGAACAGTTCCCCCCTTTTCTTTATTGACCATTGTTTTTTCTTTTCCATTTTTGGTTAAGTCCTTCCCTCCTTAGACACCACCCAGAGTTTGGGCTTTCCCTTCAAACGTAGATTCCTGTTTTCTCCCACTAACCGCATCTTCGTTCCCTAGTTAAGGGATGAGCACACAGTTTGGGTAGAGCCAGAGTGTAAACATTAGCGGTACAAGGTCTCCACTGAAACTACTGGACTGGCCACTGTGACAAGGAAGCAGTCAGAGACCATATGTAAACTAGCAAGTGTGGCCGGGTTGCAATAAAGCTTTAATTATAGACGCTGAAATTTGGTTTCCACATAATTTTTGTGGGTCACATAACCTCACTCTTGATTTTTTTCAAGCCTTTTAAAAAGGTTAAGACTATTCTTAGCTCACAGAAGCAGGTAGCAGCCTGGGTTTGGCCCAACTCTCTGCTCTAGCCTTCGGGGGGGGGGGGGGCGGTGGGAAGACAACTTGTCCAAAGAACTGAAGTAGACTCATTCGCCTCTCACAGCGGACTCTGCAGATCGCACATCTGCTGAGGACTGGGGAAAGGAAGTCTTTGTGCATTAATTTTTGTTTGTTTGTTTTAATCTAAGTGGGCAGTTTTAAAACATGATTTTCATTTGAAGATACAACGCCAGGGGTGTGTGTTTATGTGTGTGTGTTTTGAACCTAATACCTAGAGTCATAGTCAAAACTCAATTAGGGAATTAGAAAGCAAAGCAGAACTGTATTTATTAACAAAACTCTTTTCTGTGACTGATCCCAACTCTGGAGCGGTAGTCCTATACTCGTCAGAGAGCTTCTTGGGGATAAACTATTCTGCGTTCTGCCTCACAATAAAGTTTGACTGCACAGGCCCCACATTATTGCCTTATAAAACTAGAACATCCCCTTCTATTATTATCCGTTCCAGGCTTAAAGTATAACAGATTACAATAAAGACTCTCTTTATAAGATATGTTTAAAGATTATTTCCCAGCCCATTTGGTAGCACTTACACTAATACCATCAAGGCCAATCCCCAAAAAGTACTAAGGAAAAATTTCAATGGCACTTACAAGATTTTTTTTTTTTTTTTTTTCCAAAGGGAGCTTGTGCTGACAGCTCTTTCTTTTGGAGGAAACAGCAGAAGGGGAAGTTTTAAGGCATTTATCTGTTTTGGCCGATTTGTTTCAATAGGTGAGGTTTTATACATCACTGACAGGTACTGATTCCCATCCTATTTTTTCCCCCTACTTTTAATACAATTAGACTCAGGGGGACTTGATATTTGTCTTCAAATATTTGAAAGTCATATGGAAGAGGGATTAGACTTGCTCTGCCTAGTCCCAAGAGGTAGAATTAGGACTGATTCTGCATAAACTACAGGGAGACTTTTTTTTTTTTAATTCCTCCCAGAGAGCATAATATTCATAGAGCCGTCCAAAACTAGGGTGAACTCAAAGACTTTCAGGTCACTGAAGGTGTTCAGACAGAGGCCAGACTACTACTTGGAGGGGATTTTGTAAAGCAAGCCTGGACATCCTAAAATAATTGAAATGCCAGTTCCCAGATTCTGAGTCAGCAAACTGTTGCCATTATATAATAGCAGCTGCGTTATTTGACTATTTACTATTGTCATATACTGTACTTAAATCTACGTGCTTACTTAATACAATGATAAGGTCTGCACTATCGGTGTTTAAATTTTATAACTTAAAGTTTAAATTATAGGCCTGAGAGGTTAAGTGATTTGCCCTCAACTGCACAGCTAGTAAATCAAAGATTCTAGATTTTAATCCAGGCTTTTAAAATCATGCTGCTTCTTTGTAGTGGTGGCACACAATGTGTTTTATGGACTCAATTTGTGTTCTAGGATAGCTTTTAATCTAAGATAGACAAAGGTAAAAGATACAGATTATATGCTTGGGTACCTGACAGCTGTTCTGTGAATACATCACTGCATATACATCATGAAAACGTGTTGCATATAAAGAAGTTGCAGAACAGTAGGTATAACACTTACATAGAATTTCAAACGTGCAAAATAAAACCATTCATTATTTAGGGCTACATACATGGACATTAAGATCTCCACATGGATGGGAATTAGATCAAATGAAGTACCTACTCTGAGGAGTGAAGGAAATACAACTGAAGGAAGTTAAGAGGTTTTGTCTATGTATCTGTGAGATACTTTGATTCTTTAAAAATGAGAGAAGACCGTGGACACGAAAGGGACAGGGTCAGATACAAAGACAAAGATGAATCTGAAGCAAAGATGACAAAAAACCGGTAAGCCTTTTCAAAGCAGGTGTGGATATACATGTTATTTTGCTTTTTATACTTCCGATACAATCCTGATGCTTTAAATTTTTCATTTAAAATATATTAAAAAAATAATAAAAAAATAAATAAAAATACAATATATTTTAAATATATGTAGGTAGGTAGGTAGGGGTGCCCAGGTGTCCCAGTCAGTTAAGTGTCTGACTCTTGATTTCAGCTCAGCTCATGATCTAGTCATGAGATCGAGCCCTGTGTTGGGTTCCACGCTGGGCATGGAACCTGCTTAAGTTTCTCTCGGTCCCTCTTCCCCTGCCCCTCCCCCTCCCTCTCTATAAAAAAATAGAATATATGTAACTATGACAAAGCAGATAATCTTTCATTGAGCTTTGCAGCACATTAAGTACCTACTCATCTTCATCTCTCCCATCTCCATTACCTACAAAAATGGCACAAAGAAATGAAAATGGAAAAAGAAGGAATAAACTGTGCATAAACCCACAAAGATACAAGAGCAGGAAAGGATTAAAGATCAGTGAGGAGGAGCGCCTGGGTGGCTCAAGTCATGATCTCAGGGTCTTGGGATCAAGCCCTACATCGGGCTCTGCTCAGTGGGGAGCCTGCTTCCCCTCTCTCTCTGGCTGCCTCTACTACTTGTGAGCTCTCTCTCTCTCTCTCTCTTTGTCAAATAAATAAATAAATAAATACTCTAAAAAAAAATCAGTGAGGAATTAATCTGGGTAGGAGAGTGATAGTTAAAATAGCAGATCTGAGGAGGCTGAACCCCAGACCTGCAGGGGAGGAGTCTACAGTAAAATATGAAAACAATCAGCAATCAGAGTCAAAAGTTGCAAATCATTCATTAGCTCAGCAAATATTTATCGAGTGCCAAGTGCGGTTCCAAGTGGGGATATGTAACAAGCAAAAGTGAAGGGGAGGATGTGGAGTCGATCAGCCAGCAAGATTAATTTTACACAATCCCTTGAAATCTGCTTTAACAATTTCAGATAGACCCCCAGATACTTTCCCCATCCCACAAGATGGCTGCCCTGTGCTGAGCAGAGGTTGTTTACTTTGAGGGAGCTGAAACAACCCAGCTGTAGAGAAACAGTTCAGGTACAGCTACAGAAAGGAAGGGGTACCCTGCTTAGAACAGAGAGTGACAGTGAATATATTGAACAGAGACCACGATACGCCCTGCCCCTCTCTGGTCTCAGACAAGGCTTGTATCACTCATGCAGGAAATTGGTGGGTTCTTCTGTATGGAAATTAACATGCCTTAGAAGAACATTGGATACTGACATTTGGAGGTCCTCAAATAAGACAAGCAGGGTCAACCTAATTACCTAACCCTGAAGCTCATCAGTTGAGGAGCCCTGCCCATCCACAGGGTTTCTGAATTGAGGTGAGAGTATGTACTTCATTTTTAAATATGAACAGAAAGAGCCTCAAGAAACCAAAAGGATACCAAAATTGAAAGAAAATAAAGTGAGAAAAAAAAGACAATCCAAGAGGAAATAGTAAGACAAGCTAAAAACAAGATACAAAAGAAAGAATACTTAAAAAAATCTATGATTAACATTCTTAGAGGGATAAGACAGACAAGTATAAAACATGAAAAAACATGCTATTTTAAAAAAGTATCAGAAAACAAAAACAGGAGCTCTGAAAACTAAAGATAGGACAGCAACATTTAAAGTAATTCCATAGAACATATTTCTAGTTTCAACTTAATGGTTGAGAAATAACTCCCAAACCTAGAACAAAAGATATGAGAATTAGATGAGAAAACATAAGTAAATTAAGGGATTTACCTTGGAAATTAGTATTCAAATAATAGCCATTCCAGAAAAGTAGATAGCATTTAAGAAGAAATTGCCCAGAACAAAACAAATTCCAAGTGGCAGGGCATGCCATAAATTGAGAATGTTTGTGAAATACAGAATGAAGGAAAATAAAAGATCTACAGTGAGACATATTACTCTGAAATTTCACAGCGCCTCAAATATAAGTTCTTAAACGTTTCCAGAATCAAAGACAAAAGAACATGAGGAAAGATGTCCTCAGTCTTTTCTATTCTAAGGGAAATTATTTGCAACCTGAAATTCTCTACCTAGCCAAGCTATCACTAGTCGAGAGAGATAGAAAAGACAGGAAAGGTCTTAACATTTTATCTTAGGGAACTGAAGGAAGATACGCACATGAAAACGAGAGAAAACTTGGAAGAGAAATCTGGGATCCCGGAAACATCTCCAAAGCAAAAGAGAAGAAAAAGGGATTCCCAGGATGATGGCACAGGTTCGGAGATACTGCTGAGCTTCAAGCTTAGAGGGAAAATCAATCAGAATTGGAGCAGGAAATATCTAGACTCCCAGAGCAGGATCTCCAGCAAGATAATAAATAGAACGTCTGAGCTGTTTGAATATATTCAGGTGATGTCTTCAAATCTGTCAGAGGCTCTGGAGAGAGATTTGTGAGTGATACAGAGATCACCAAACAAAATTAACATGTGGTAAAGAGAGCCACCAGGAAGGAGTTAACATTTTATGAGCAAATGTGATTGTGATGAACTACACGGTTCAGCTGTGAATGACTGTTTCCTAGTTTTGGTAATACAAACCCATTAATAGTACTCTAACAAAAAATGTGATTTAACTTCATTGGAAGAAGAAACTATATTGAGGGAATAGGGTATTTAGGAGCAAATGTGGTTGTGCTGTGTGTGCATGTCTTTGTGTGTGTGTGAGTGGGTATGTTAAGTATTTAAGAGAACTAGGTTCTCATCCTCCCTACCTAGTAGGTATTCTATGGAGAATATCTAAAGCTTTAAAAAAAATTCAGGAAAGTAGTAGAGAAATAGTATTTACAAATATTGAAGGAAATAGGAAAGAATACCCAAAAATTCAAAGGGGTTTCCTCAGGGGAACAAGAATTAGGAGCGAATGGGATAGAGAAAAAAAACCTGTTGTTTTTCAAGATAAGCTTAGAAGTACCATTCAACATTTTAAAACTCTTCTTTTCCTGTAATAAAGGGGGAAACAAATACACAACCAGACAATGAGCCGTTTTCAGAAGAACCAAAGGATTTCCATGGCAAAGGCAATTCACATTAGAAGAGTAAGTGCCTAATTGACGTAGAAGGCCCCCAACATGTATTTGTTCACTTTAATTCAGAATGGAAAAAAAAAGGAAACTTTACCAATCCTGTCAATACACTTAAAAAGATCGACTGAGCAAAGCAGAAACCAGTGGGAGGCCAGAGGTTCCCTGTGTGGTTGTCCTTTCTCTGAGGTTTTCCACAGTTTGGCCGCCACTTTCGATACCAAGCCTACTGGTACAGACGCAATTAAAATTCTAATTATTCTCAACCTCCACCGTGTTCTTAGGGCTGGTTATGTGTATGAAACGGGACTGAAAACATACCCCCGAGTACATGCCTTTTCTGACACAGAGAAGGTTCAATCCAAGTCAGATCAATGATGTAACATTACTTCAGGCTGTGGGAGCTGAGATGCGTCAGAGCTACAGTAGCAGCAAGAAAGATAAATTGCCTACCACAAACACAAACAACCAAGTATCTCATCATATATCAAACATCTCTCTGTTCTGAATTAAAAAAAAAAAAAAATTGTATTTCAAGCCCTAGAAGGTGAATGCTCAGGATGGTTTGATCAGGAAACATGAGCTGTACCAGGCATTAAATCATTCAACAAAATCAACTCTATTCTTCCCATCGTGCTAGGTTCTTTATGAAATACAAAGGAAAGGTAAGATACAGTTCCTGCTCTCAAGAAGTAAGCAGTCCAGTGGGGTAGAGATGACTGGCATACAGGAAATGTAAAGGAAGATCTTGGAAACTCTTAATAGTAAGTAACCAAAACTAAAGGCAAAGGTGTAGAACACAGGGCTCGGAGCAAAGGGAATGAGGAGCAAGAGGATTCAAAGGGAAAGTGGCCTTGAGGGCAGCTTTGGGGAATAGGTAGGCATTTGGGCTGGTAACTGGAAGAGGTTTGAATTATTTACGCCTTAGAAACGAGTTGGAAGCAGTCATGTTGGGTTTAGGGTTGGTGGGGGAGGGGAGCAACAGGGAAGTGGTCCAAATTGAGTGTTTCATGTTTACTTTTTATCAATTTACTCCACATTCTGGCTTTATTTCCCCTCCAGTTCTTTAGCGGTTTCTTTGGGAGACTATGCCCACATCAGTTTCCTAATACCCATCAGATGCCCATGGTAAAGACATTTGTCAGTATTGTTTTCCTTTGAAATTTCCTTTGTTGCAACAATGTTTTTTTATTATTATTCAAGTCATCTCCCTACTAAAATTATTGCTCACTGCAATTGTGGTCTTGAATACAACATTGAATGGTTCATCTAGTAGAAAGCTGGGAATGGGGAAGTGAAAAAAATACATTTGAAAGGAATTGGTCATTCATTTTAAAATGGAGGGAACTAAACCCAAGTTGGGCGTTTCATTTCTCTACAGCTAAGATACAACTCTGCCAGTGCTTCCCCCAGGGGCTTTTGTGAACTATTCTGTGGAAGTGAGATCTTTGAGACTGAGCCAGGGGCCAACGGAGCTATAGGACATCTCCCCCCACCAATTCCCACTGCTCACTTTGCAGATAAGCTAGAAGAATCATGGAGACCCATAGAAGTAAGTCACAGGTAGTTCTAATCTCAGATTAAAAAAATGAGTAAAGAGAAAGATCTTTTTCTTAATCATTTCAGAACTTGTCCTTTGATCCACTGTGCTGTGGCTTAAACCATCTAAGTTAAGAATGAGTTCTTGCTAAATAGGAAAAAAGATGAATTTTCACCATTCTGATACTGGACTATAAATAATAGAGATTCAGTGTCTGTAGAGTCTATAAATAATATTCAGTGGCACATCCAATTTTATGATATTTGCAAAAAGAGATCTTACAAGATATTTGCAAAAATTAGTCAAGTGATAAAAATGGCTTCATGGAACGCCCCTGATGGCTATAAAGAAAGGTGTCTGTGGAGAGGCGTCCCCCTCTCTTCCCTACTTACTGGGTGAGTGTATCCTGATTGCAGGGAACACTTTCCTGGAGTCTGTTGTTTATTTCTAACTTTTATTTTGAACTCTCTCAACTACACGATTCCTTCAACAGCCTCTCGGGCTAAGGACCTTCGCCTCCATCTTTGCCCAGGTAAAGTTAATAATCTAATGGAGGCATGACCCTTTGGGGCCTATTTAGGTTTTCTAATCTGCTGAATAGCCTGAGGCATTACATGTTAATTAGACTCAGCCTAGTACCCCAACATTAAAAAGAAAATTTGTAGACATGGAGTTTCTTTAAATGTGAGCTTCTTATCCCTGGAAATTCTTATAAAAGGATGATGATGGTGGCTATTAAATTTAGAAGGCCAAAAAGCTGGGGTAGCAGGGAAACAAAGTGTTTCTCAAGTACTTAACACTGTAGTGTGGTAGGCAAAATCCAGCACTACAAACCCTCTGAACAACAGTGACCGTCAGAGAAGGAACCCAACACTAAGCCAAGGACGACAATACACACAATAATACACAACATATGCAATATGCAAGATACACAAAACGCCCCACAAGGAGAGAAATTCCATTCTGACACCAATTCCCATGTATATTTTTCTTCCCCACACCACCGAGCAATTCTCCAACACCGGCTGGGTATCCTACAATTTAACTCAGTTCTAACATTATCTAGAGACACTATCAGATCCCAAGGTTCAGGGCTCAGTCCCAGAGGGCTGCGGCCCCCCTCTTTAGATGCCAGCCACAAGTAGAAATTATCACCTCTGCTTCTGAGCCACCAGCATAGATAGGAGGGTCCTACAAACCCTCCTTGGGTTCCGTTAATTTGTTAGAACAGCTCCTGGAACTTAGAGAAACATTTTACTTACTGGACTGTTGGTTTCTTCAAAACAGGCTGATGAAAGAAATGTCTAGGGCGAGCTTCCGCGATTTCTCCAGGCAGGCCACTCTCCCTCAGCCTCCACAACTTCTTCAGCACGGAAGTTCTCCAACCCGCGTCCTTTTGGTTTATGGAGGTTTCTTTATTTGGTCATGACAGGTTAAATCACTATCAGCCCGTCTCCCCGCCCCCGAGATGAGGGGTGGGACTGAAAGTTCCAACCCTTTAATCACCTGGTTAGCTTCATGGGCACCTGGTCCCCATCCTCAGGTGCTTTCCAGTAGTTGCCTTATTAACAAAACAAAAGAATGCTTTGCCACTGTCTTCATTGGAAATTCTGAAGGTTCCAGGAGTTCGGTGCCAGAAATGGGGACAAAGACCAAATACATACTTACAAAGTGCAGTAGCACAAGGAGTAAAGTGAGCAAATTCCCATTTCACCTCAGTAACTGCTTAACAAGAGGAGATTAGAGCAAAGTTAATGTAAATGAAGAAGTATTGAAATTCTAGTGAGGGAGTTTGAAGGTGGCTCTCTTCACCTGAAAACATTTTGACTGTGTTTTCTTCAGGTTCTTTTAGAGCCACGCCCACGAAGATTAGTTGACTATGTCTCAACCAACCAGAGACTTAAGACTAAACTCAGAAAATCTAGCAGAGAATTTTAGACCTAAATAACATTTTTAGCAGGGAGGCTGTTTATGGAAATAGGAAGAGAGAACTAGAAATTAGTGTTCCAAAACCCTGAGCTTTGGAATTGGAAACTCCTGGATCTGAGCTCCCATGCCATCCCACTTGCTAGATGTCTGACCTTGGGCAAGCTACTTAACCTTTCTAAAAGCTATAGTTCTCTTCTGTACTTTGGGGAAAATCATAGGATATAGTTCAGTGAGGTTTTGTTTTATTTGAAGACTGAACGAAGAATGTGATCAGCATGTAGCAAATGGTCCATAACTGCTAGGGGTTGGTATTACCCAGCCCAGGAATTACACCATTGATGTCTTTCCCTGCTTGGTGGCTCCCTAAGTATAATATGAAGATCATATTACATCTATGATGTAAAGGTAGAGCTTTCTAACAGAAATATGTTCTTGATGATATAGAATTGAACATCATTCGGGACTGAAATTCACTAATTAAAGTAAAAAGGGTTTGTTCCATATCCTACATTGTCTGTAGAGACCACAGTTGTTTCAAGCAGGATCGTATAGCAGAGACCAAAGAACCTAGATTCCTGTCACAGGCAGGTACCCCATCACCCATATAATCTTGTAACATCTACTCATACTCCTAGTGCCTCAATTTCTCCATGAGCATAAATGGACTACCAAAAATTCCACTTTGCCTATAGATTGTTGTAAGGACTTAATATCTACAATATATTCAAAGGTGACCTGAGAACACATGGGATGCTGAGCGCAGCTGCAAGTTACTATGATGGTTTTAAAAAAGAATTAAACTTTATGAAATGCCTACCATATATCAGAAACTATTAGAACATTTAGATATATCATTGGTACCACCATTATCATTGTCATAATAGATAACTAAGAAAGGAAAGAACATTCAAGAGAGGATTGGAGACCATTAACACAACCATATAATATACACAGAAGATAATTTCTGTTTGTTAAAAGGGATGCAGTATATATAATATATGATAATGAAAGGAGTTTTCCTGTAGACCTCATAAAGCAGAATCATTTACACAGTATATTGTGCTCAGATTCCTCTCTACTAAAAAAAATATCATTCTTCTGTTACAGATGGTTGATGATGCCTGAAATCTGATTTCCTGATAAGTAGGGCATTACCCACATTGTTTTCACTATTAATATTGATACTGACTGAGGTGGAGTACAATGAGGTGAATTTCTTGACTGTCCTCCATTTAAAGTTGTATATGGGGACAGTCCAGTTCATCAGACTCTCTCTCTCTCTCTTTAAACTCTGTTGTCAGGGACTTTAATGATTTGAAAAATATTCATGTTATTAAGGAAAAGACAAAAGCAGGTTACAAATTGTTATTCCAGTTTTACAATATACACATGGTTAAATGACAAGACAAATGATTCCTCCATATGCTAACGCTATTAATGGTATTCATCTCTGGGCAGTGAGATTTGTAGCAATTTTAATAGGCTTCCTGATATTCTTTAATATTCTCTAATTTTTTTCAATAAATATGTATTATTGCTTTTTCCCCAGCATTACTGAGATAATATTAACATGTAACTTATATAAGTTTAAGGGGTATAATTTGATGATTTGATACACATATATATTGTGAAATGATTATCACAGTGATGTTAACACCTTGATATGCACATAATTATGTTTGTGTGTGTGTACATATGGTAATAATATTTAAGATTTACTCTCTTAACAACTTTTAAGTATATAATACAGTACCATTAATTATATTCACCATGCTTTAAATTAGATCCCTAGAACTTACTAACCTATTACTAGAGTTTGTATCCTTTGCCCAGTATATTACCATCTCCCTCACCCCCAATCCCTGGTGACCACCATTCTTCTACTTCCATGAGTTCAGCTTTTTTAGAGTCTACATATAAGTAAGAACACACAGTATTTGTCTTTCTTTGTCTGATTTGTTTCCCTTAGTGTAATGCTATCAAGGTCTTTCCATATTGTCACAAAAGGCAGGATTTCCTTCTTATTTATGGCTGCCTAATATTTCATATAATATATATCACATTTTCTTTACTCATTCATCTAATGATGAATACACACACACACACACACACACACACACACACAGAGAGGAATGCAGATATCTTTTCAAGATAGTGATTTTATTTCCTTAGGATATAACCAGGAATAGGGTTTCTGAATCAGAAGGTAATTCTATTTTTAATTTCTTTTTTGAAACTAAAATATTTTTAAGTAATCTCTACACCCAGCATAAGGCTGGAATTCACAAATGAGATCGAGTCCCTAGTAAATTGTTTTCTTCAACCCTCGGATTTCTGGATTTTTAAAAATAGTTTCTACTCCTTTGTTGAACTCATTTTATTCATGCACTCTTTCCTAATTTCCTGTAGTCGTTCCTTTGTGTTTTCTTGTATTTCACTGAAATTCTTTAAGAGGATTACGCTGATTTCTTCCTTAGAGAACTCGCAGCTCTTCATTTTTTAAATGTCAGTCTTAGGAGTTTCATTAGTTTCCTTTGGTGGCGTCATGTGTCCTTGATTATTCATGATCTTTATGGCCTTAGCTGGCGTCTATGCATTTGAGGACATAGGCACCCTTTTCAATCTTAAAGACTGGCTTCAGCAGCAAAAGCCCTTCACCACCAGTCAGCCCCTCCAGAGAGTCTGCGTAGACCATCTGGTGGTGTCTGTGGGCAAGCTTCAGTAGGTAGACCTGTTGCCTGGGTCAAAAGCTGAGAAAGCCCAGTATTTGGGTATATGGAGCCAGTTTGGTTACTGGGTGTGTGGGAGCAGCCTTAAACCCCGTGTTCAATGAGGCAGGCCTGGTCCTTGCGTCTGTGGTGATGGATCTGGGATCTGCGTCTTGAGTTCTAAAGGGCCAACCAGAAACTGGGGACTAATGGGGTGACTTGGTATCTGGGTCTTCAGAAACTGATCCAGTAGGGATAGGTGAAGAGTCTGGCTTCATAAGATTCAACCTGGAAGCTGGGGCCATGGGGACCTGCCTGGCTCTAGGTCAAGTCTCTAACTTGGGGATTTAGAGGCCAGGTTGAGGTTGGGTCTGTGGGGCTGTTTTGGTGTTGGAGTGCACCTTGTGCCGGGGTAGGTCAAAATCATGGGTCCATGATAGCCAGCCTCATGATGAGCTGGGCCAGGGTCCCGGTTTTCTGGGTGATCATGTGGGCCTTAGGTTTGTAGGATCCTATTGGGAGCCTGTGTCACAGGATCAGCCCAGGGCCATGGAAGTCTGCGGTGCTGAGCTGTGCTACAAGCCTAGGTTCACGTGAGCCTGCCAAGAGCCTCTGAGGCTATCTCTCGGATTGTCACTAGAGTAAAAGCCTCAGGAGCACATTCTATCACGGATCCTTCTCTCCATTCTAACAAGAAGTTGATTTAAAATGAACATCATGTTGTATATTATATCCCCCAAATTTTATTTATCTTACAACTGAACGTTTGTACCTTTGACTACCTTCAACCAATTCTCCTATTCCATGCCCCCTACCTTGGGCAAACACAAATCTAATATCTGTTTCTGAGTTTAGAAGTTTTTGATTCCACATATAAGTGAGGTTGAATGATACTTGTTCTTCTTCTGACTTGTTTCACTTAGCATAATGACTTTATGATCCATCCATATCATCTCAAATGCTAGGATTATATCTTTATATATATAGCAAAGATATATACATATCTTCTTTCTATACGTATAACACATTTTTAAGGTTCTCATCACAAGAAAAAATTTACAACTATGTGACATGTGGCTGTTAACTAAACTTATCATAGTGATCATTTTGTAAAACATATATCAGATCATTACATTATAACCTTAAACTTATACAATGCTATATGTCCATTATCTTAATAAAACTAGAGAAAACATTAGAGCCTCCTTGAAAAAGTTAATAGCAATGTGTAGCCCAAACACTCTGTGCATAGAGTAGGGGAAGATCATTCATTTGGCCTTTGAGAAGGATCAGACATTATTAATACCAATAATAATACCTAGCCAGTATTGGACATTCCCATATGAGGGTTGCCCAAGTCCACGCTGAATCATTCACATCATAATAGTTGTAAGCAAAGCCCCTCTAGATAGTTCAGTGGTGGTACTGCTGCTCTTTTCCTGCAGTTTATTGAACAGTGTGTATGGATCACTTCACCAAATCTTGAAAACAACACTGAATTAACAGTAATATAATAAATGGCAAGCATTTTTTGATGATAATTATGTACTAAAAGCTATGATACATTAATTATATAATTTGATCCTTACAATAGTTCTACACATTTGGGATTACTATTATTTCTTCTCTCATTTTATAAATCAGGACACTGGAGATTAGAGTATCTAACTTACTCACTCAATAGCTATTAGGTTATGGAGTTAAGTTACAGGGATATGTCTTGAACTTCCAAGATTGGAGCTGCCCAAACTTGAGCCTGTTATCAAAATCCTACCTTGTATCAGGTAACTCTCCAGCATGCCTTCAAGTTAACACTAACTGGTTATATTTGAATTTCTCCCATGGGCTGCTGAGGACACCTGCAGAAGTTGTATACTGCATAAATTAGAATACTATGATGCCCCCAAGCCACGAATGCATTACATTCACAACTATAATGGGCAGGTTTAGTCCTTTAGGAAATAAGGTTACTAGCAAAGCATTATCTAGATGTTTGTGGTTTGTGAGAGTCAAGACCCCTCTTGGCACATGTCACAGGTGTACAGTTTAAATGTTCTTTATATACCTCAAGCCGTTGGTGAACTACTAGTTGTTGTCGAACTCAGGTGACTGTTTAACTTTAAATACTGAGAACCAATACATATCTAGGAATAAAAGCAGATCCTTTCACAAAACCTTTTAAAAATAAAAGCCAATAATGCATAGTTCCAGATGTAGGTGTATTGGTATTATGTATATGACACTTTTCCTTCCTCATGAATATAAGCCCGAAGCCCATAAACATCAAGTCCTGATATGCTCACATTTATAAGATCCCATATGTATTTTCTCCTATAGCCTTTTAGTAGTCCTTCACTGATTTAAAACAAAAACAAAAAGCAAAGAGCGATGAAGGATGGGTCTTACCAAGACTGTTTTGTGTGACAACAAACATTTTTGCTTGACCACCCCACCAAATCTCTTCTGTTCTTCCTTACTGGCAGAGCACCTGGATGTGTTTGGGTGTTCTTCTTTCATCCCACGACTCAGAGTTAGTTTCTGATTAGTCTAAGTTATTCATGGTATTTCATTTCTTTGTCAACACTTGGTTTAATGATGAGTATCTTACCAGTTCTAGACACTGTGATATGAGGTGAGACCCTCCTAGGAGGGTCTCCTCCTAGGAGAAGTTTCCTCATTCTTAAAGAAGAACAGACAAGGAAATACGGTCCTTTTCTTTCATTGGTCTAGATTCCTGGAACTACGGCATATCTTGCAAGAAGATAACTCTTGATTTCCCCATCTTGTGGCTTTTAGAAGACATTTTAATATGGTTTTTATTTTTTTTCAAAATACATGTACTTACTCGAAAAGGATCAAATGATCTATAACACTTACTCTAATGATAATGAGCAGCTCCCTGCTCCCATTCCCAATCATTCTTTCAGCAGAGACAGATACTATTAACTCCTTTAATTTTCTTCTACTTCCATGTTTCTAAGTAACATTGCTATTTCATAAATTTTTAGCTTTAGACAACTAAAAATTTTTTTGATAAAAGATGAAGATTTAACTCTTACACTACAACTTCCACATAACTTATACCTCTCTACCCTCCCAAATTACTTATTAAATAAATATTCAGTGTTTACAGTTGAACCACGTGGAGCAATATATCACATTGTCTTATTGTACCATTTGTTTTCCTGGGAGTTAACAATTGCCTCAATTTTTTCTTTTCTATAGTTTTAGAATATATGTCATGACTTGTCTCTAAGCTCTCTACCCACACTGGAAAATTACTTTCAATATAGCTACTGGACTCACAGTCCATTGAAATTCGAGAGTAACTGAAAATTACTCTCAATATATCTAATAGACTCACATTCTATAAGTTCCTTTTCTTTTCCATGCAGCATATCAATGTTAGCAGAGGAAGTGATAGCCTACATAGTAGAATATAGAGGAATGGTAGGCTATCTCTCTCTACTCCCTTTTAAACACTCACCCCATTGTCTTTATTGATATTTTGGATTTTACTTTCAACACTTTACTTCCTTCTATCAGCTATTAGGTCATCCTGATAACCTTCTGTGAAAATGTACACATCTATCAGAAGGACACATTGAATAACCAACATACTAGTGTGACTAGTATTGTCACAAAAAATCAAGTATTTTTTCTCTTATGAATGAATCATGGATAGAAGGGAAGCAAATGCACATATTTCTTGAATACAAAAAAGATTATGCGTATCTTTTTTTTTCCTATGGCAGAGCGAGAGGGCTGGCATGGAAAGACCAATAAAGGGACAGACAGCAATAGTAAAGAAGCTCTTTTTATTTCCCAGACTTACCCTGCCCACCTCTGCCATAGGGTTCTTTATGTTTGTTGAAGCACCAAGCAAAGAAGAGAGCATTAGTCAGATTTGAGACAATAACATAGATGGCCTCTCATCCCCTGGAATGAATAATAAGTGGCTCTTGCCTTTAAAGGCCACAACTATTATTCTAATCCCTCTTGGAAGATTTTTCTTCATAGGTGAATGGCAACAATGGTTAGCAAACACACACAGACACACACACACACACACAGACACACACACACTCTCACATGCATGCATGCATGCATACACAAATACATATACACACAGAAAGCCTACCCAGAGGAGAGCTAGAATAGACTACAGGGCTTGACTTTGGCCTGCTGAGTAAGAACTCATGGTGTAGCCTGTCTTTCTCCTTCTATGGCAATGTTGTTTCTGGCAGTGAGTGAGTAGAATAAAAAAGCTGAGTCTAACATGAAAACAGTTTTGTTTCCCTGGCATCCACATAGATACCTTCAGACATATAAAACAGTTTGAACTGCAGGTGATGTATAGAATAGAAAACCAGCATTTTCCTTATTCGTAATTTTTGGTTAAATTTGACAAGTCTGAGAATGCAACATCTCCATGGGCAATATTGACATGATCATTAGGTTATGGTTTAACAGCATGCAGCTAACATTTGTTTCCCCTTGTGTAACTTGGATCTTTATATGTCATTTAGTGACTGTCCAGATAAATCAGTTAGTGTCAGAGCTAGCTAGTTCCAGATTTACTTACTTTCTTTCATGTGCTTTTCTTCTAATTCTTCTCTCATCTGGTAGTACCTCCAGCTAAATGCTGGATTGAGATCTAGTATATGCAAGAATGTGAGGTTAAGAAAACATTTTATTAATCCCCACCCTTAAGAATAGCCACATTCCATTATTTGCCTGGAATGGAGGCAGCCAATGGGTAAGGATGTAAACCCTGAGCACAATGGGGATGCAGAGTAGGACAGATATTTATGAGGAATTGAATAGCGCCTGATAGAAGCCAGATTGTAGGGAGAGAAAAATATCAGCACAAAGAAAGAAGGAGTCTGGCCCAATGAAAGGACATAAGGTAGAAGGAAGAGTATTTATACAGTGAGGCTATGTTTGAATGCATCCCAATTCAGCACCCTGAGGGGAAGGCAGCTCCCTTAGGAGGAGAGGTCTGGGTGGTAAACTTCCATCACTTCATTCTTTGGAGGTGATGGCAAGAACCTGTGTTGGGACATGTCTTACTGCTATGACCATCCCATCACCTCCTCAGTAAAAATTATGATTCCAAAAATAAAGGCGAAGGACTTTTCTTACAAGCAAGAGAGAGAGAGACAGAGAGAGACATATACATCAGACACCTGGAGGTAAGAGGTAGGAATTTCAAACAGTAAATGGGTGAGTACAGGAACCCTGGGGCCTATGACTACAGGGTGTATGTGTGGCAGGGGTGGGGGGGATGGGAAGTAAGATTGGCACAATCCATTTTGAGCAGGTGTAGGCGGGATCAACTGGAACATGCACTAAAAGATACTGGGCTGGCAAGAAAGGCAGAGGACAGGGCCCAAATAAATGTGAAACAAATGCCCATGTTCAAAGGAAGATTATCAATATTAAGGGTTCAGGGTCTGATGACTACTAGAATCTGCCTTGGGACCCATAAGGTGGTGAGCTTGATGGGCATTAAGGAATTTTATATGGTTACATATACATACAGACACACATAAATACATGTGTCTATTACCCATGCATTGTATATAATAAAAATGGCACAGCTTTATATATGAGCATCATCTAGAACACAGGCTAATGTTTGCTTTACAATGAAAAACTCAGAGAACTCTGAGAAATGGTAACATATGCACATAAATATCAAGTATTTTTTCTCTTATGAATGAATCATGGATAGAAGGGAAGCAAATGCACATATTTCTTGAATACAAAATGGTAGGGATACTTTTTCTCTGGGAGCTTTCCGTTGGTATGGTTCTCCTCGTTAATATGAAAAGAAAATATTGAAATGGAGAATCTTGGTTTGGCTCTTGCTAGCACCTCCCACCCCCTCAGAGACACGGCTTTAGATCACTCTGTCCAATGGTTCCCACCATATGGCATTAGCAGAAGAATGTTCTTTCCATTTCAATGAAGTGGCTACAAAGAACCCACAGACCTGCTAAAAGCCTAAAGAGTTAACATAGTTCATGAGCTTTATCTCGTATCAGGGTCACGCACGTGAACTCCTGGGTTCTCTTCCCAGTCCCAGTTGGGAGAGCTGAGGGCTGCTAACACTTCCCACAGGGCCACTTTGCGGCGACAAAATCACCTTGCACGGGCTAGAGCCCGGGCATCAGCTGTTCCCGCATCTCCCCTTTTTAGTTGGGTCCATCTTGAGGAGAGCTGAGAAGCTTGGGTGACAGATTCCCCCTTCCCTTTTGGTGAGATAACCAGCTCATTAAATCTCAATGTGAAGGGCATTTTATTATGAAGAGTCAAATCCAAAGATTTACTCGCCCATTTGTCACCTACTTCCCCGTCCTGCTTATGCCTTTGTATTCGCTAATGGCCTTTCTCTGAGTTATATAATCCTGTCACAGGTATAAAAATATCACTCCAAGGCCGCTCATTTGGCCTAAATCATTCAGCCGTTAGCAGTGACAGGGTGGGTGTATGAACCACACTGGAGGCAGGAGGACAGCTGTCCCACTCTCCACTCGTTGTCGCTGGACTAGGAAACGCAGAGATTTTAAAAAGAGCATAAAGTAGAGTGACATGGCCCGGCATGATAGGTAGTTTTCGTTAGCATTCCGAAAGCCTGCAATAATAAATTAGAGCAATTGAGCAGAAATGGGCCATTTGATTATTCAACATTTTTCAACACCAGCCCAAGCAGCTGGACCCGGAGCAGTTCTGCTGACTTCTCCCCACGCAGCCCGACTGGTGGGGCACAGGTGAGTGCACTGCCATCATTTCCTCCCACCATGGAGGGAGCCCCGTGGATGGTGTCCTACATGCTCGGTGAGTGGGAACTGATGACCAGGAGGAGGAAGTCTTCATAGATCTTTGTAGGGGAAGTGGCAGAGTTGGACCGGCTGACTCTCTTTTACTGCAACAAACCTATACCGAAGGCCGAAGGCTGGTGCAGAGTGAGGAGAGAGGAGCCCCTAAATACAGCATGTGACACTCCTACCGGAGGGGCCGGCTCTCAGTCAACTCTGGGTTTTCCTGTAGAAATTCGAATACAGCGCGAGACTGGTCTTTAATGTACTCACTTGGGCTAGGGGGCTACGTTTCAACTTTCCCAGAGTCTTCTCAAACCATATTTATATTTATTATAAACTATAAACCTTGTGGATAAATTGGTTAGATGGGGTAGTAACATAAGCAATCGTGGAATTTTATGTGTTTTTTTTTTTTTTTTGGAATTTTATGTTTGATAGGACACATCATCGTTTAAACCGCCATGGAATTCTCACTGTTCATTTGGGCTTCATGTTCTTCATGTTTGGTTTTTTTAAAATTCTATTTCATTAAAAATAGCTTTACATTTAGACTGCTAATGAGAAGGCGAATGAAGAAGTTTGTCAGAATGGATGAATGCAGCCTGGGTTCCTTAGATATTCGCCTGGGGCTCTTCAAGGAAGCTCGAATCTATGTTCAGAGACACATCGTGGCTTTATGAGTTGTTGATGGAGCGCGTTCTCTTTTGACATCCTGTTTTCTTCACACCATAGGATCTGACCGTAAAAATAGGGAGTAGACATCATGGGGTTCAGCTGCTTTTGAACCAAAAAAGCCTTTTTTGTCTCAGTTTGGCTCAGTTTGTCAGTTCATTAATGCTGGATACTTGGCCTCGCAGCAGCCTGGTGTCATGGAGGGGTCTCATACTTTTAGCTTAAATAGTAGAAAACCTCAAAAAAAGTTCAGGGCTAAAATGGATTTTGATGTCACAACTTAAAAAACGTACCCAGTTCAACCACCGAGACTGTACACAGTGAGGTGTAGCAAAGGGTTTTCGGCATTCTTCAGTGCCTTTTAGGGTGGGGTCCTAGTGTGTGTATGTACACACATGTTGTGTTTTATGCATATGCCTAGGTACATAGATATACATACGCATATATGCGTTTACTTGAAAGTTATTTTTGCCTCCGAATTAGCTTAATTAAGAGACTACTCACCCATCCAGGGACCATGAAACACATTTGGAACTGCTCTTCACAGATGTTTTCATAGTTCCTTTACAAAAATTAGCCTTATTACTTGAAGTTAGACAGCATCCCATATTAACCAAATATTTGTTTACTCTTTTTCTCTTTATTTCTTTTAGTTAACTCTGCTTCCTCTCACTCTCTCAGTTCCTCTGTCAGCAGCCTATAGAGGCCCACAGAAGGTATACACTGGAAGAATGAAACCCAAAAGAGCCAGCAGGAACCTGGGGACGGAAGGTTGGGGAGGGCAGGTGCCAAGCCTCCTGCCCGAGGTTGCGGCAATGGACTAGCTTGCAGGGCAGCAACATGGGAAGGCTTGCCTTGGAATATTAAAGGCATGGGCTCTGATGTTCAGAGTCAAGTTCAAATCCTGATTTGGGTACTCACAGCAGTGTGGCACTTGATGAGGTTGTCCTCTGAACATTGGTTTTCTTACCTGTAAAGCAGAGATATCAATTTAGCTACATCAGGAGATTATCGTTAGGATTAATTATGTGGGAAACACTTAAAAAGGCCCAGAATGCGGTACTTGGACCTCTTCTGTCCTCCGTCTACACTCACTGCCTTAGTGGTCTCATGGAGTCTCGGACATCAAATGTCTGTGTGCTGGTGACTCTCCAATTTATTTCTCCAATACACGCCGGCCCCCTGAACTCCAGACTGTCAGACTGTCCAGCTAACACCTCGTCTGGGATGGCTAATGGGCATGTAAAATTTAACAGATCTCAAACTGCATTTTTTTTTTTTTAGAGATTTTATTTATTTGAGAGAGAGAGAGAATGAGTGGAGGGAGGGGCAGAGGGAGAGGGAGAGGCAGACTCCCCACTGAGCAGGGATCCTGACGCGGGGCTCGATCCCAGGACCTCAAGATCATGACCTGAGCCGAGGGCAGGCACTTAGCCAACCAACGAGCTTATGCAGGCGCCCCTCAAACTGCCTTCTTCATCTCTGACCCTTCACCAGCTTTTCTCTTCCGGTGCCCACCCTCCCGTTCCTCAGGCTGACATCCGTGGAGGCACCCGCGGGTCCTCACTCTCTCTTCAACTGCAGATGCAACTGATTTGTAATCCTTTGGGGCCTAACTTCAAACTCATTCCAGAATGCAGTCACTCCCCACTGTCTCCTCTGCTAACAATCAGCTTGACATAGTTGACGTTTATAGAATACGTCGTCCCATCACAGTAAACTGCACACGCCTTTCAATTGTCCCCTGAAACATTTACCAAGGGAGACCATATACTGGGACATAAAACACATCTCAACCGTCATTACCTCGTGCCCCAGGCCCCTCTGAGCCACAGTCTACCACACTCCGTGGCTGGCTCCCTGGAGGCAAACCGGCGTGGGCCATTAGGGATCAACAAACCTTTTCCGTGGAGGGCTGGACGGTAAATACATAAGGCTCTGCGGTCCAAATGGCCTCTGTTGCAGATAACTCCATGCGGCTGTGGTGTGAAAACAGCAGTAGAGAATCAGGAAACGAATGACCGTGTTTCTATTCCAATTAAACTTTCTTTACAAAAATAGGCTCTGGGCTGCCTTTGGCCTGTGGGCCAACCCTTGCACTATATCGGGATCTCCCTCGCCCCGTGGCTTCCACTGGGTTGGGTCAATGGGGGAACATTAGCAAGGAATGAGCGGAGGAGCGGGGCCGGTGGGCACCTGCGAGGATACGGTAGCCAGGCTCCGTCCCCCAAACCAACGCTCGCCCTCCATCAAGCAGCCTACTCCACGCAGTACTCTCCGTCTCCGGGTTTTTGTGACAACTTTCTCCCTCACCTCTTCAGCCCTAGGGGTGGTAAGAGTAAATGCTCCATCCCTCAGGGTTTCCTGACATCCTGCCCATTGTTTTGTAATAGTCCCTTTGCTAAATTGTTCTTCAAATTAGCCACTTTAGTGTGTCAGTGTTTCCTGTGGGATCCTGACTGATACACTCAGATTATAGCAATAGCCCTGAGCCCACCCTACCTCCGTCTCCGGTCTGCTTTTAACACAGCCTAGAATGATCCCGCTAGGACTGGTAGCATCAGGTCATGTCACTCATCTGCTCAGACTTGATGGCTCTGCATTTTTCTCAGAGTAAATGCTGAAGTCCTTACGATGGTCTGTAGGCTCTGCGCCATTTGCCCTCTACCACCCATTATGGCTCATTTCTTTCTTTCTACTGCCCCCTCACTCCACTCCTGACTCACTGGCTTCCTCACTGGTGCTGGAACACAGCAGGCTCACTCCTGCCTCAGGGCCCTTGCACTGGCTACTCCTCCTGCCAGAAACGTCCTTCCAAATATCCACAGGGCTTCCTCCCATCACCTGGCTGACTCCCTTGTTTTTTTGCTCAAAAACAGTGAGGACCTCATTTAACATTTTATACGGCCCCTCCTCTCCATTCCCGGCTGGTTTTCTAGCTCTAGTTTATTTTATGGAACAGTCACCAGTTTCTAACATACTATGCAACTTATTATCTCTCTTCCCACTACAATTAAGGTCCCGGAGGGCAAGGATTTTGACATCTTCATATCTACAATGGCATAGGCATTTAATACCTGCTTATTAAATGAATTATTAAAATAATAATTTTTAATAAATGAAGAATTTAATCAGTTCAAGTAATTTGTGGAAAGTGCTCTGGACTCAAAGTTGGGAAACCTGGTCTGGACTCCAGATTCTGCTTCATTTTTCCATCATCGCTTTCCTCTCTCCTTCCCTCTGTTGTTCCCGTCTTCCTCTGACAGCCCTTGAAATAAGTGTTTTTATAATTGCACAGAAACTTTAACAGAAACCTTTATTTAATGAAATCAAACAGTATTTTCACCTCCTAAGCCTCTCAATATTGATCTCAATATCCAATGTTCCTTTCCAACCATTGTTCATCTGCAGATACAATCTTTTTTTTTAAGATTTTATTTATTGGAGAGAGAGTGAGCACAAGAGAGAGAGCAGGAGTGGGAGCATGTGCCCACGAGTGGGGTAGAGGAAGGGGCAGAGGGAGAAGTAGAAGCAGACTCCCCACTGAGCAGGGAGCCGGTGAGGGACTCAGTCCCAGGACCCAGCATCGTGACCTGGGCCAAAGACACATGCTTATCCGACTCAGCAACCCAGGTGCCCCTGCAGATATGATTTTAATTGATAAACATAACATAGATACTATTTTTGTATTTCACTTCTTGGCTTAATTTTTCCACAATGAAAAGGGCTCTCTCCATGCCCTCTCAATTCCAATTGTGGGCTCCTTGAGAAAGAAATGAAACACAAATTGTGAAGAGAAAAATGAGAGATACTAAAATCTCACTACCTGAGAGACTATTAGTGGTTTTTTTTTTTTTTTTAAGATTTTATTTATTTCACAGAGCAGGCAGAGAGAGAGAGAGAAGCAGGCTCCCCGCTGAGCAGAGAGCCTGATGCGGGGCTCCATCCCAGGGCCCCCAAGATCATGACCTGAGCCGACAGCAGAGGCTTTAACCCTCTGAGCCACCCAGGCACCCTTGCTATTAGTGTTTTGATAATCATCCTTATATGCCTCTCTTTAGGCATCTGTACGTATATATACAGAAAAAAGTTAGCCTGATAAATGCTATTTTTAGTCACTGAATCTATTTAAAAGCAAATAAATAAAAATGCAGGCTTTTCCACCAGGATACTAACCTGGCATATAATATTTTACCCATAACTTTCTTTGGTTTGCTTCACTCTCAAGTTGAAATTTCAATGTTTGTTTGCTTTTTCCTAGGGGAAACAGTGCAATTGCTCTCAAACTTGAAAATTTTGGATCATTTTAAAGTCAAAATAAGGTTATCGGAAATCCTGAGTCCTGACTTCAGTTATTTTGTGAAAATGTTAATATCTGCTACCATGTAACTCCATGTTTCCTATGTTCACAGTTCTCAAGTAAAACCAAAGCGAGTTTTGTAAATTAAATATAAAAACAGCACTGTAAAATCAATAAAATTCAAATTAATAACATTAATTTAATATGAAGCATGGCGCTATTTTGATGAAATTAAATTACTAATGTTTAGTTTAATGATTGAACGATACAGCCTCAAGTTTGGGCCTATATTTAATTTCTCTAGGTATTTTTACTTCAATACTACAGAAAATGCTAATTTGTAATTGTGTTTTACAAATGAGTATTAATACCTTGAAGGCATCATTGGCTAATTCAAGTTAATCAGGCCACGTACTTAATCAAAATTGCCACCAATCAATTCATGATAGCAGGTTTTAATGAAGTTTCATTCCATAAAGTTGTTTTATTCAATTAAAGATAGTGGTAATCTTAGCATTGCTGCATTATTGAAGTCTGCTTTCAAATGGTCAATTTTCACTAGGATTAGGAGTAGAAATTGTTTTCTGTGGCACCTTCCTGTTACTGTGCCCATCCACCCAGAGATGGGTGTTAGGCTTGCGGGCCCAGGAACGCCGAGAGTGGGCAAGATGGCCACTGAGTTTCACAAGATGGTAGCTCAGGACTTTCCACCACGGGGCTTCCTGTCTCAGAGACTTTCCAGATCACCCCACAAGGACGACCAACAATCTGGTCGACCTTGCATTCCTTTTTTCTGTATAATGAGCTGACAACTGATTGGTGTATTTTGAATCCCTCATATACATAAACCTCCACCAATCAGATAACCACCAAACCCTCCACACCCTACAGCCTCTAATCAAAAACCCCTCAGCCCTACCCCTGGGCGAGACTTCCTTGGCCCTGTCCTAAACCGGACCAAGGAACCTCCCCCGAGAGTACCTCCATTAAAGCTCTCTTGAACCACTTGCTGTGTCTGGGTCTCTCCACTATCCTTCCTTTTTTCAACGATGAGACCTTAAAATGGGCATCTTTGCGGGATGTCTGTGGCCCCAAAGCTTTGGTATAGCTTTAGTCCTCTGAGGTTGCAGAGCGTGGGGTCACTCCATTTTCATACTTCTGTTCCCTATTCATTTATTTATTTGAAAGAGAGTTTGTGGGAGCAAGAGTGCACAAGCAGGGGGAGCAGCAGTGGGAGACGGAGAGGCAAATTCCCTGCTGAGCTGGGAGCCCTCAGTGAGGCTCCATCCCAGGACCCTGAGATCATGACCTGAGCTGAAGGCAGACGCTTAACCCGCTGGGCCTTCCAGGGGCCCCTACTTCTCTCTATTTAAACCACAGTAAAGTACTGATCTGTAAGATGCTCCCTGACATTGTTTTGTTATCACTTTGAAGACATAGGCTCATAAACACCAAGACGGACTTCTGGGTGATGTGGTTATGACCTGGGTACTAAAAGATGGTCTATGTGATGCTAAAGGTGCTTTTATTTTTCATGAAGGTCATTACCATAACTAAGCCCAAAATTAACACACTGTCTTAAAGAGCTCACTGGCCCCAGGGAGCAGGAGTCCTGCAGGGCACATTGAAAAACATCAACATCACGAGTTTTTCCATGGTTCTGAGCTCTAATGATGGCTTCACAACTTACAATCTATGCAAACTTGGGCAGTTTACTGAAGCTGCCTGCACCTCACTGTCCTAATTTATGAGATCATGATCATTGTTGCTGTTCACGCGAGGACTTAATGAATTGCGACATACAAACGCGCGTGGCCCCGATCGCAGTGTTTGGGAACTCTTCTCGTTGTTGCCCTTGCAAACAGCGCAGCTGGTGGAGCCTCTAGCCCCAGGGAAAAAGCCTCAACAGTTCATTTGCCAAGTTCCTAAATCACTGCACTGAGTGGGTGATTATAGACTTAATCACCAGCCAGATATTAAGACCCAATTTTATAACCACAACATTACATAATTTTCCAACAAGCAAGGGGATAATCTTTTCACATATGACCAGTCCCTGATCTACAAGGAGCAGTTTTCTTTTCTAAGGTTGAAACCCAAACTCAGTCCAGAGACAGCAGGCCGGTTACATATGCATCCGGATTAGCGTTCGGGGCAGAGGTGCCTACAAAGCAATCAGGAAACTTCTGTGGCTGGTTAAGTGTGTGAATAGCTTTCCACATCTGATGGCAATAAAAACGAGAACTGGGGTTGATTTTGATGGCTTCCATCTAAAGAGTAGCTTTGAATTTATTTCGTAGATGTTTCTTTTCCTTTTTTAAATTAATATTATTTATTGTGTTATGTTAGTCACCATACGGTACGTCATTAGTTTTTGATGCAGTATTCCATGATTCATTGTTTGTGTATAACACCCAGTGCTCCGTGCAATCCGTGCCCTCCTTAATACCCATCATCGGGCTCACCCATCCCCCCACCCCACCCCCTTCTAAAACTCTCAATTTGTTTCTCAGAGTCCACTGTCTCTCATGGGTCGTCTCCCCCTCCAATTGACACATGAAAATATGTTCATCATCATTAGCCATCAGGGAAATTCAACTCAAAACCAAACTGAGATACCACCTTACAACAGTGAGAATGGCAAAAATTAGCAAGGAAAACAGTGTGGAGGTTCCTCAGGAAATTAAATATACAGCTACCCTGTGATCCTGCAATTGCACTGCTGGGTATTTACCCCAAAGAAGCAGATGCAGTACAAAGAAGGGCCACATGTACCCCAATGTTCATAGCCGCAATATCCACAATAGCCAAAGTGTGGAAAGAGCCGAGGTGCCCTTTAACAGACAAATGGATAAAGAAGATGTGGTCCAGATATACAATGGAATATTTTTCGTAGATGTTTCTTGCGACCTATTGTTTTTCCAGAACTCCATGGAGGAAACGGTAGTATACTGAAGAATATTCATAGATATGTGAACACAATACAGTATGAGACATCCTATAATACCAATACCCACCTAATGTTGAGCGGGGGTTGGGAACAGTTCTGTGGATTTAAAAGAAGTATTTACAGATAAAGCAAACCTCTTATGTTTATTTATTCTCCACTTTTTGAAGCATAGTCTGTACTTACTACCTTCCCAGACACCTTGCATTTTCTCTAAGGTCAAAGTTAGGAGGATAATTGCCTTAAGCCAGAGTCTACTTGGAAGCCCAGTAAGGTCTGCACGTAGGCAGGCCATGAGAGATTGAAGAGCACGTACGGACCCAGACCGCACCCCGAGCTCGGAAAGAACTTGTTCTCCTTCCTCAAGATAACTGGAAGCTTGCTTTTGTCCCAGAATGCACACTCCCTGAGCTGGCGCGGGGGATGAGCCGGTTTTAAAAAAGGGTCTAGCTGGTGGCTTAAAAAGAAAAAAAAAGGACCAGGGAGCTGAATATAAATTACCAGGGGAGGCTTGCAACCTAGAAATGACACTAACTGTGTTATCCCTGTAGTAACAGGGGCTGTAAGCCTGGCACTGGCTGACAACAGCGAGCTGTAAGCCAGGGATTAGATCCAGCGCCAGAGCAAAGAAATATTCCTTTCCCTCCCCACGGGAGCTCTGGCCACCTTCCGTCATTATTCCCATTATCTCTTCTTCCATGAGGCCACCTGGCCACTGCCACACTTCCCTCAGCTGCCACAGTTGATTGTGCTTATTCAACGTCCTCTGCGTGTCTCCCTCTGCCTCAGCTTTCCCCCCTCCTGGGCTGTGTGGGGCTGTGGAGCTTTATAACTTCCTTTTCAACAGCTGGCAGCGACAAATTAACTTTTGAGTTCATTAGGCTAATCTGCTGAATTATCCCTAATTTGGAGCACCTGAAGCACTCCCCACCACCTCCGTCTCCCCCGCACCCCCCCCCCAACCACCTTCTTTCATCAATCAGGGGCTGAGTAGCAGGGAAGCAGCATATGGAGCGAAAGGCCAGCTTGGTCAGAGCCTAAGTGTGTTTTTCTAGTCCTGCTGAAGAGTGGGAGGTCCCAGACGTTTGCAGTCAACACATCCTGTGGTCAGGGCTGGCGTGAGTACAAGACGTCACCGCACTTGCAAAACTAGTGGACGCGAACGGAGAGGTCAATCGTCCCTCTGCCGTGGGGGCATGCACCTGTCCTCGAGTAATTTCCATCCTGGATGGCCGAACTCAGAGGTGCCTTCGGCAGCAGGGATACTTGTGATTGTCTCCAGCATTCTCAGAAGTCAGACCACGTGGGAGAGCTTTCCCTCCCACCCTTCCCCATTTTCCCAGCAGTCAGAGGGCCGAAAGCTTTTTACCTCACACAATCAGTGAGAAATAGGGAAAAAGCCCCCAAATCAACCCTGCCCAATTTTATAGTCTTTCTTGCATCACACCTGCATAGTGATAGGGCGTCCTGGCTAGCTTCCTTCCAGCTGGATCTCCTTAAAGCCCAAAATAGTTCAACACAGTCTATAAAGTTGAACAAAGATCTTCCCACTATCCTGTCAGGCTCAAGTGCCAATTTTCTTCCCAAAGAGTTTTCCCTAGAGGGCACTGAAGGAAACCCAGCACAAACAGAACTCTTAAAATCTCTTTCGGATCCATGGTGCACGGCTCCCTGCAGTTTTAGCGGATAAAACTCTTTTCATCATATGGCTCTCCTGGAACCTTCCCTCCCTAAAAGCTTGGCCTGAGAACGAGGCTGGGGAGACGAAGGAGCCAGATAAACAGATTTGCTGGAACAAAAAAGCCAAAACAACCCTGACTTAAATCTTATAAGGGGAGTTACACTTTGTAAAAGCAATTCAGATGCACTTTGTACATGGAGCAGTGGTGGAAATAGTTTCTTAGAGATAGAATTGGAGCATAGAAAGTGAACATCGATGCCAGAATCTCAAAGTTGATATTACTTGATTTTCGTCCCCTGAGCGTTGGTTTTCTGCAAGCTTTTGTTTTTAGAGTTTATAGTTCGGGCAACCATATGTCCTAATTTTCCTGGGACGAGCCTTGTTTCCACCTGTTACCCTGGTGGAATTTTCAAAAGGGCCTTCTTCCACTTTCGAAAATATTCCAATTAGCACAATAAGCTCTAAGGTCACCCTATTTGCTGTGAGCTTCCCAAGGACCATTTGTCTACTCGGCCAACCTCGAGATGCTAGGCCGTGTGGATCAGCGGCTTTTTGAGAGTTTACGTTAACATTAGGAGAGAAAAGGTAGCATTTCAAGGTGTCATTTTTCCCCTCTGTCACCCTTTACCCACATTTGGGGTAAAAAGTGATCTAGAAGCCACACGTTTGTCAGAAAGAGAGAATTTGGAATGATACGGGTTTGGCTTTTAAACCCTCTGCTGATACTTACTGTAACTTTGAGTAAATTTAGCTGTAAATGTACCTCATTGTCTTTGTCTACAAGATGAAATTACATGAAAGATAATTGAAAGGATTGTATTTATTTATTTTCAGAGAGAGAGAGAGTATAAGGAGGGTGTGGTGGGGGAGGGGCAGAGGGAGAGAGAAAGTTAAGCAGGCTCCATGCTCAGCTCAGAGCCCCACGAGATGCTCGATCCCATGATCATGACCTGAGCCAAAATCACGAGTTGGACAATTAACTGACTGAGCCACTCTGGCATCCCTGAAAGATTTATGTAAAGATACCATCCTTTTGGAAGCAGCATGGTGGCCGGGAAGGGCAGCTCGAGCGGATGCAAGAGAGATGCCAGTGGATGCCGGTGGAACAGCCTCAGAGAAGCAGAAGAAAGGCTCTAGATTTGGGTCAGATGATTGCTCATTAAGCATTTCCAATGTAACCCAATAGCTATGGAACCTCGGAGGAGCAAGCCCATTTCCTTCCCTGAGTTTCATCCAGGTCTTGCCTAAATTGCGATTTCTTTCTTTAAAACGGTAAAATGAAACGATGCTTATGAAAGACTTTACAAACTTGCCGGTTGTACGGACATCAAATATCATTTCCTGGTTGCTCTATTGATGCTGTTTTAAAAGGAGAACATTCCTTTATGTTATGAGAAGATGGTTCACGTCATAGTCTAGGTGCTGGAAAGCATGTTATACTTGAGTATGAGGGTCCTGATTTCTGAAACCTCAAGGTCTGCAAGGTGTGAGCTGTGAGCTGAAGTTAATGGGGGAAGGCATGTGGAGGCAAACCAGTTGTCAATGGAAGAAACACCTTAATAACCCAGGTGGTTGGACATAGAGTGTCCACTCTGGCTGACACAATTATTGCTTACCCAAGAGTCACTTTCTCTTATTTTCTGCAAACAGACACCTGATTTCAAGGTGGAAAAAGATCCTCCATTCAGTGGAAGTTGGACCTGCTCCCCGTCCCAGGGATGAGCTATCGGATATGGCAATCCCATTCCCTTCTGCCAATGATCGTCTTAAGAGTGAGCTCAAGTTCAAATTCTGGCCAGTGAGATATAAAACAAAGTGTGGGAGATGGGAGAAGTTCACTTCCAGTATAAAAAAGACAGATTTTTACTAAGGATAAGCTTTTCCCCCATGCCTAATCCCTGCCTTGACTTCATTGTAGGAGCTTGGTGGCCGCCATGCAATCAAGAGACCGCATACATGAGGGTGAGCAGCAAGAAAGGTGAGGACAGTCCCATCGTCACTGCTCAGCTACTGATCAGCTCAGGACTGTCTACCACCAGATAACTTACAGGAGATAATAAATATAGATGTATTATTTGCTCTACTCTTAGACACACAGCCAGAAGACTTCCTAAGTGACACATCCCTCTAAGAATTAGATAAGGGAATCCAAACAGTTTCATTTTTTCCACTATTTTCTTTCAACTGTCTCTGGTGATTAACAGTTTGGCTAAATATTTTACTTGGGTCATGAAAAGAAGACAAAATATCAGCTGTAGATGAGACTCTCTCATTTCTTTTTTTTTTTTTTTAAATGTATTCCTACATATTTGAGAAGACAAATGTGGAAATTATGGGATAGCGAAAGGATGTTGTTTTCTGAAAGGAAAGGATTTTTAGACTCCCAATCAGTGGAGGCATAAAATCCTGCTGTGATAAAGCCATGAAATGTAACTCATTCAATTGAACTGAACATTTCGATTTTGTATTTTTTGGAGTCTGGCATCCTTTATGTCTTCAGACCACGTCATCTGTATATAAAAACAAAGAGTTAAAAGTAATAAAAATAAGATTTGAAAAACCACATTGGGTTTCCTCGGCAGCAGTGGTTCCATTTTTATGTGTCAGAATTAATATTTCACACATAGCGGCTCATTAAAAAAAGTAACCTTGGAACACAGTGTCAGGTGGAGATTTTTTTTTTTAAGATGTGCTGGAAATTACGCAGCCATAAAGAGCATTCCCGCTAATTATCTTGGCACCCACATTATGCTGACCGGTCTGTTACCAAGTTGGGGGTAGCAGCGTAGAGAACCCCCTCCACGCTGCCTCATGCATGGCTCTGCTCCAATCTCTCTACAACTCATTTACTCAATGTGCAAATTTATGCAAGACAGGGTAATGAGGTAGCCAAAGGTTATAGGGGGTGCGAAGGGCTTGTGGATGATGAGAGCATTGGTAACCACGGAGGCCAGCCTCAGGCTGTCTGAAATTGAAATTTGGGGCTAAATTAATGACTCGGCTTGAGCACATGCAGTTTTACAGTAAGTCTGTCTCCTCTAGGGTTGACACTATGTAGTTTGACATAAAAAGATCTCTAGATATGATAGAAGAAATTAAGTCTAAGATGATTCCATTGAAACTAGTGCCTTTTTGAGGGGAGGAGGCATGCAGAAAGGGTGGTGGGACACTCACTATTCAAACTTTCTCCAGAATGTAATTTCATATTTCAGTCTATAGCGTGTATTTGCTTATGTGCAGTTTTAGACATTAACAATGATCTTGCACATAATTATATGCACAAACAAATGAGGCATCTGCTACAGTTGACACTCCTCATGATTCCCTCCAAAGTCAGTGTCAGCTGGGGTCTAGGCAAAGATGCAAGATGCTGATTGGATTCATTGGCTTTCCTTTTACTTTTTCTTTGCATTTCAGGACAGGGAACATTGAGATAATTTCCCAAAGTCTGGTGGAAGATATGGGGGGTATTTATCTGTGTTTTCAGAGTGAGTATGTTCAGGGGAATGTTCCCAGGGGGAAAAAAAAGTCAAAGGTGACGATGACCATGAATAAGCCAGAAAAGGAGACCTGAGAGACATTATACATTGGCCCCTGATGACAGTAGCTTCTGGCTATTCCATAGAATGAAAGGCAGTGATGATTTGACATATAACTGAGACAGATGAGAATGAAAATAGAATCCTACCTTTATCCCAAACCATGTTTCCTTTCTAGTTTTGGATGATATTCTTGATTATGTTTCAAAATAGATGTAACCTCCTGCTAGAATCAAGAGAAAGACACTAACCTACTGAAAGAAGAAAGGAGGTTGCTCTAGGCTGGCCAATTAACATTGTTGAACCGTATAGGGTGGAAAGTCATGGCCAAAACATGGCTGACTGGTGGGTTCACTGGGGATGGAAATAGCGACTTAACCAAACTTGCAATTTCAAGTCTTCCCAAATTGGACAAGCCAAAGGATTCTTTTGTATGAATTAAGAAGACAGGATTTCAGTGATCTGTTTAATGTCATCCAGCAGCCACACTGGAACTGTGGCATCGTGATGGATGCTGCAGGGGGTTTTCACTTCCCAGCAGTTCCTTGTGAGCTGGACTATGAGGTAAAGGAGTGGCAGGGTCTCCAAGCTCTGTTCCGGCGATCTGGTGTGATGGTCCCATCCGGTCATCTGTGACAGACGAATGACGAGGGCCATCTCCCGCCACTGATAATGCAAATTATGAGGCATTTTTCAGCAAGAAGTGCTCTGTGATTTCTTTTCTTCTGAGAATTGGTTCTCTCACCAGTCCAGGAGTAGCACAAGGTGAAAGGCAAGACCTTACCCTCTCCTTTAGATAAAGGTGTTTATCTAAAGAATAAAGAATATTCTTGGTGTTAACCAAGAATAAAGGTGTTTAGAAACTTTATTTAACTTACGAAAAGGTAGCTCTTAGCTAGGCATTCTTTTCCCACTTCTTCTCCAATAAGGCAGCCAGAAGCTGAACAGTAGTCATGCTAAGCTTTGTAACCATTGCCTCCTATAATTTGGCCCCACTTTCTGCTTCCAATCTAATTTCCCAAAACCCAAACTCTAAGTCAAACTGAACTGCATTTTTCTTTCCACGGATGCTCATATTCATGCTCTTCAAACCTCTCACAGCAGTCCCTTTTTCTAACTTTCTTTTTTTACCATCAGGAAATTCTCTGGTCTCCAATTTCCCACAGGACCATAAGTACAACCTCAACTTTCCACAGCCAAATCTCTGAACCTTGTGCCAGGCTCATCTTCTGTGGCTTTCCTTTTTTTCTTTTTAATCTAAGGTCATCCGTGTTCTCCAGAGACCATCCCTTTTGGCCTTTTAGGGGACGTTATCCTTCTGGTTACTTGTTCATTCACTTGTATCTTAACTTCATCTCCTAGATTCTTGTTACTGTGACTAGAACATGCTTCACAGGTCATCCATTGTAAAAATACCCTCTTTCAATCCCACTCTCCTGATGCTAAAGATGTTTATCTTACCTGTAGTATATAGTACCTTTACAGTTATAGGCATATAATAATTATATAATTTGCTACATAATGTTTTTCTTTCCTCTTGATGGAAGTGTTACAGTGCAAGGACTGGGCTTGTTTAACTCATTACTGAGTATCTTGTGCCTAGCACAATGTCTCAGCTATAGTAAGGAGGTATTCAGTAAGTTTTCAATGACTATTAATGAGTGAATGAAGGAATGTATGAATAATGTTATGAATAATGTTCTTCCTTTGACTCTTTGCTCATATTGTTCCTTCCCTGTATTGGAATGTTCTTCTCTGTCCCTTCTTTTTCTTTCTTCCTCTTTTTAAAATATTTATTTATTTGAGAGAGAGAGAGAGAGAGAGAGGGAAAGAGAGCGAGCGCACAAGCACATGTGGTAGAGAGGGGCAGAGGGAGAAGGAGAGAGAGAGAATCTGTAGGAGACTCCCCACTGAGCAGAGCCCAATATAGGGCTAAATCTCATGACCCTGAGTTCATGACCTGAGGTCATGAAATCAAAAGTCAGACGCTTAACTGACTGAGCCACTCAGGTGCCCCTGTCCTCTCTTTTTCTTATCCAAATCCTACATATTATCAGTTGATGATCAAATGAACTGTATCATATTGCCCACCTTCCCCCACACCAGCAGGATTCCCTGATGTCTCCAAGTTCCCTTCTTAAAATGCTCATTATTAGAAACTTCTGGTACCTTATACTCTAGTAACTTATATGCATGACTCTTCCATAAAATACTGAATACTTATTGAGGGTAGTTCCAGTACAATGGCATCATGTATCCCCCACCAGGTCACAGCTTTGTACAGGGAAAGGGCTCAATAAGACCCATGCTAATCAAATCATTCATTTGTGCATTCTCTCAACTATTTATTTAGTTCCCACCAAGGCCCAGGTAACTGTGCCAGAACTAAAATGATGTATAAGACATAGTCTCTGTCTTTACAAAACTTATAGTAGGAGAGACAGAAGAATTAGCAGGAAATCGTGTTACCAGGGTAGGTATTACCGGTATGGAGAACTGTGAAAAGGAGCATGGAGAGTGTCTGGTGGAGTTCAGAGGTTTCTCAGAGAGAAGGGTACCTGAGTTGAGTCCTAAAAGGTGAGCAGAAATTGGTCTAGCCTAAGGGAGCAGGAGGAGGAACATGTGAAAAGCTTCGAAGGTGGGTCAGAGAATGGCAAACTCAGGGAACAGAAGGTCTGGTGTGGTAGACACTAGCAGGGGAGGTAGAAGGGAAAACAGAGTTACATATTCAAGAGCTTTATTTAAAGACAAAAGGGAACCACTGAATTGGAGAATTGCATGACTGGGTTTGTGGTTAGGAAGTTCTCTCTGGCTGTCGTGCATATGTGTGGGTACACACATTCACACCCACATGTGCGCACACACGAACATGCACGTGCGCATGTATGTATGCGCACACACGAGCATGCACGTGCGCATGTGTGTGCACGCACGCGCGTGCGCGCGCACACACACACACACACAATGAGGACTCCCTCTGTAGAACGTGGAAGTTAAACTCCCTCATCTTAGGTTTTTCTCTATGTATACATTTTCTGGAATTTACCATTTGCCCCTGAGGGAGAATATATTGTGCATCTTGTCCTTTGGTCAATTTTTTCTGTGAGACTTTAATAGTCTTCTCAGGTTGTTCAGAATTAATGAGGCAAATGTCCTCAATCAAGAAGCAATTTAAGAACATGCTGCTAATTTCAATGAGTTCTGTAAATGAACTAATTTAATACCAGTTGACCTTTTTATTTAAGGAGAATGATTTGTGGCTGTTTTCCTGATTTGTACCTACAAGCCTTGGCAGTCTGAATGGGCATTTTGAGCCCAGGGGTAAACATTAATCATGGTACCAGGATGGCGCACCTCTAAGTGGAGTATGGAACATTCACTTCAGTGAGGAAGTAGAGGATGTCTTTTAAGAGGAGGTTCTTACCATGTTTATAAAAACCAAAGGCCATAGAATAAAGAATACAATACTTCTCTGGTGACATAAACCAGGCAGAAAGATGCTGAATATGTTATGAGATTTTAACCATATCCTACAGATTTTCTACCCTATTCTTTCTTATTTTTTCAACTCTTTGAGGCTGGGATGGTACCAATTTTTTTTTTTTTTAATTCTTTATTAACATAGAGGAAAATCTTACCTCCTGAATAAACTTGATGTACGCTAAATGGTACTTTAGTGATCTTGCCATTGGCTTCTGCTTTTTAGCACTTCACCTAGTAAAGGATACATATTTCTGTAGCATTTCCTCTAAGATCAAGCTATCAGCAGGGATGTGTCTTTTACTGATTACTTTATGTGAAAGGTTTTGCCTTAAACCAGCAAATCTACAGGTCTACAAACAATGAGAAGATTTGACGATGCCATCATACCAATAAAAGGATAAAATATTGTTTCTGCCACTGAAGCAGTTTCCATTTAATGGGAAAGTATTGTTCTAAGTATGGTTTAGCATTGTTGAATCAAGGCTGAATCAGCAGCTTTCAAATGCCTGGTAAACTCAATCTTCTTTGAAAACCAAGGGAAAGGAAAATTGAACTGATAAAATCAGGATAGGGTAGAATCTCTTTTAAAAGTGGCAAAAGCACTAACCATAAAGGAAATGATTAATAAAATGACTACATTAGACTCAAGAACTCCTATTCATAAAAAAAAAAAAAAGATAATATGAACAGAACAGAAAAACAAGGCACAGAGTGGGAAAAGATATTCGCCACACATTTAATTGCCAAAGGGCATGTATTCAGTATAAAAATAGAGCTCTTGCAATCCCATAGAAAAATGGCTAAAAGTCTTGAATAAGCATTTTGGGAAAGAGGAGACCTAAAGGTTGATGAATATTTGAAAAGGAGCTCAAATCCTTTAGCAATCGAGGCCATACAAATTAAATGATTGGATGTCATTATATGCCCATCGGATTGGCAAAAATGAACAAATTGAACAATCCACCAAGAAAAACAGGAACTCTCCCATACTGCTGGTAGGAGCAAAATTATTAAGACCACAATGAAAAACAAGTCGGCACTACCCAGAAAAGCTGAAGGTGTGTGTCCCATGTGATTCAGTATTTCTACTTCAAAGTGAGAAAGTAATGCGTATGTGTGCTTACAGGTTGTTTCACTTAAAAAAATCTGGAAGAGTTTATTTTGTTTTGTTTCATTTTGTTTGGATGTGGGAGAGACTCTGGATCAAATATAGGGTAAGAGAGACTTAGGGAATAAATAAAGGGACATTTGCTCAAGAAGGAAGGAAGGAAGGAAGGAAGGAAGGAAGGAAGGAAGGAAGGAAGGAAGGAAGGAAGGAAGGAAGAAGGAAGGAAGGAGGGAGGGAGGGAAGGAGGGAGGGGATGGAAGGAGGGAGGAAAGGGAGATGTTTTTTGAGCCTCTTTGCAAAATGAGTTCTTTTTTTTTAAATATTTAATTTATTTATTTGACAGAGAGAGAGATCACAAGTAGGCAGAGAGGTAAGCAGAGAGAGAGGGGGAAGCAGGCTCCCCGCTGAGCAGAGAGCCGGATGCGGGGCTCGATGCGGGGTTCGATCCCAGGACCCTGAGATCACGACTTGAGTCGAAGGCAGAGGCTTTAACCCACTGAGCCACCCAGGTGCCCCGCAAAATGAGTTCTTGAAGAAACTGAAAAATGTTTCAATTGTGAGGCTCTGCAAGTCAGGTGATTTTTCCTTAATTTGTATGAGATAGTAACTAGGAAGAAGAAACCATATCTTAAATTAGATGCTACGGTCTTATAAACTAACGTTGCCCAGAAATATGAGAAAGACTAGAGGGAGCCCTCATTCACCTTGAAATATAAGAAACGAAAAGCCAAAACCTACACTTACGGAAAGTGAGGTTGACCAGGACTACAAAACCTGTAGGTGCTATAACCGGCATTCGAATGTAGGTCCCTGGTTCCTAAATAAAACACACAAGTGTACTCAACCTTTCTTCCTTTGAGTTCTACGCCAAACCCATTTGTGAAAGAGAAACTTAGCTGGAACCCTTTAAAACCCAGGTCCCACCCCCCCCAAAAGTCAGAAAAATGTCTTTTTTTCATGAAGGTAACAGCTCTTAGGCATCACCACTCCTACGTTCTCTGTTGAGTGCCCTAGGGAGCAGGCGCTATTTTCGCCCTTGGAGAATCAGAAAAACACATGAGCAGTAGGTCTGGCCCTCTCCCCCTTTCTATGATTCTGTGATTCTTGCTTTTGTTTTTTCACTTCTGTGCTTCTTCGGGTGGAGCAGAGACCCTGGAAGAATTTATCAGTGGCAGACTGAGTAGCTGATCTTCAGGAATTAGGGATACCTACTGAGGTGTATAAGGCAGGTCAATGTAAAAGCTTTTAAAGATAGGGGTATATCCCTATCCCATAGGATCTAGGATATCAGACCTTCTGGGTCAGTTTTTACCAGTTCCGTCAGTTTCTTCTGGAGCCTAGATGTGTATTACATGTTGTGTAACTCCAGCAAAAGCCTACATTTGGCCATGGCCCACTGACATTAGGCTGGAACCCAGAGCCCCTGATGGGGAATGACTCCTGTCTCAATCAGTTGGTGAAACCATTTTCACAAGTGGGTCAAACACTCGGAAGAAATTTTGGTTTTCCCCTTGATTTAATGTCAACAAGTTTGTTGAACACATCGATGCTCTTTGTTTACCCATATGCTCTGATTCCACACTGGTTCAAAACACGGTGCTATGTCAGGAAAGATGCCCCTGTTCTCTGGCAGCACTCGAATAGGGAGGTAATCATGACAGTTTTTGCTACTACGCTAAGCAGGCGTGTACAGGAAGTGAAGGTCTCTGAAAGCTGGAAGTCAGCTTTGGGGGAGATGCAACATTTATAGGTGGAGCCCCAGTTCAATGCTACCATTTTTCCCCCTTCTTTTGGGTAATTCATCCGTCCCTAAGTAACACCCCATACTCAAACCAAAAGCAATAACCATTATCAGTGACACAAAGTAGTTAGTGACGTCATTTTAACTGCCTGATAGCCCTATGAAAAGCATACTAAAGACATCTAATGCATGCCTTTTATCAAGGAGTGTGTGCCAAGTGGGTTATTTGGAGATGCATTTTACCTCTTCAGTAGCATGAATGGAAATTTCAAAGGAAATTCATCTGGTCCCTCTGTCTTAATATGCTCTATTTATCTGGGTAGCATCTGAGCTACATGGCATTAGAAGTATCTCGGCTACTGGTGCTTTCCATCTTGAGCAAAGTATCACAAGTGCATCTACTCCAGAGTTAGTAACATCTAAAGAACAAGAAGCAAAGGGAGGGCGTAGGAGTATAGAATCAGATGTATAAGGCATGCATGTTTTATTCTGCAATCTTAACATGTATTGCCTGAGGCCTGAGACTGATCTTTTGAAAGGTAATTTCAAGAAGAAGATAGAAAAGGACATATTGGTGATTTTATTAATTTATATTTTATCCAATTTTACCTAGGTTTCTGAGGTCCGAGTGATTTCTACTCCTCCAAATTCTTTTTTTTTTCTTTCACTGACTTCTGGCATAATGTGATTTCTATGTATCTCATCGATCGCTATTAGTCAAATGGACTAAAATCCATTTTTCTATTTCTAGAGGAAATTGTTGTGAATATCAATGATGAAATAGGACGACATCGATAAACTAATATGCTGAGCTCTTTAGGAAAAAAACAACTTTACAAGGAGTCTCTGCTTTTCTATAGCTTTAAATTTTGCTGATATACTTATTTAAAAATGCTTACCACACAGTTAAATGTAGTATTTATCGCAGGGGTCTGAATATCTGTCACTTGCCTTGAATGTGGGGGAAACGCGAAGTGAACCTTGGCGGTGGAAGGCCACCTGGTGTCGATGAGGGGTAACTACGGGTTTCCACGGAAGCTTTTTCTGCCTCATTCTGTTTTACGGTATGTGTTTGGAAACACACAGTGCACGTCCAGACAGGCTGTACCAGGGGCCCCTCACGATCTCTGCTAACCAGGAGCAGTTATAGTGCCTTTTTGGTATTATTTTTACTATGTTGTGGTCTAATTTTTATAGGTTTTAATTTTGACTTCGGAATAAGTTGAGATTTTTTTTTTTTAAAGATTTTATTTATTCATTTAACAGAGAGAGAACACAAGCAGGCAGAGAGGCAGGCAGAGGCAGAGAGAGGAGCAGGCTCCCCGCGGAGCAGGAGCCCGACGCGGGACTCCATCCCAAGACGCCGGGACCATGACCCGAGCCAAAGGCAGTCGCCCAACCAACTGAGCCACCCAGGCGTCCCTAGGTTGAGATTTTTGAAGTATAGTACAACAATCCTGTATGAAGTTCTGACGCCGCGGACTCTAGTACGTTGTTTCATTTTCCTACTGAGTCCAAACAGGAACATTATGACCTCTGAGATTCATGTAAAGCCCTCCTTCTACCTCATTCTTGCCTGTGCCGCTCTGCCCTTCTTAGGTTCAGGGAGCCGTAAGTGTGTCACTTGGGACACAGGGCTCTTCCAACTCATTTGGGCCGTCAGGACAAATGGAAGGCTGGCTGCTTTAAAAAGAACAAAAGTGTCTACTTTTCTAAGAATAGAAACACGTAGTTAAGGACTTAAATGCAGTAATTGTGGGAGGCAACTTGCGGGTGACAATGCCACAGTTATATTACCTATTTTTTTCCGGTCAGTGCTGGAGACATAGAACAGATCAAAGTCAGCCCTTAGCGTTGGGGCGAAGGTTTAAAAGTGGAAATTTCAGAAGTGATAACTGTGGAACTTATTGTATCCGATTGTTCAGAGAGCAAATAGACTCCCTCAGTTGCTTTCATCTCATTTGTTTGTTTATAAACCCAGAAGGACTCACTCAGGATAGATTTCTCTAAAGTGACTTGGATTTTAAAAGGACCTGAAATTAACATTGTTGTCTTTGGCAATTGCTTTCTCTTTCACAGTATAATGGATGATGTTGTCAATGATTCACTCAGTTTTGGGGAAATAACTTTTGTCACCCAACCTGTTCTTTTCCAGGCTTTCTGTTTTGGGCTGATGAACGCTGAAAGGATAATGGAGATTCCTGTTCTTAGGAGACTCGATTTGGGGGGCATTTCCCTTTCTCCTTTGGCCTCCCATGGAGAGTTCTGGAAACTGAGTGGATCAATTTCTGGTGGCTAATATAAGATGTAGGGCAGACTAAAATTAGTGAGGATTGAAGTTCTGATCTCTCCCCTTTTGGACTATCTCCTTAAACTTCTTAATGCCTCAGATTTACCTATGAAGCAAGAGATAAAATGGGAAGTGAGAAAATAATAAAAAAATTTATTTTAAAATTGTGGCTATCCTCTACGGGTTGGTGCTGCTAGCAGTGAAGCATTTTGCTATGAAAATGGATGGGATGCTTTCTGCTTTGCTGGAATGTCAGCCAGTGTAATTCATTAGTGGTTTGAAAAGTGCTTTGAGCTAATGGAATGAGAGGCACTGGAGAAATCTGAACTAATATTATTAAAAATGAAACATTGCAACAGAGAAACTTATTTTCCCCAGAACACAGACATCAATATTGAGTCTAATATTGCCCAAAACACCAGTTTGAGAAGGGGAAAATGCCAGTCACTCATCTGGACATTTTGTCTACATGTTTCCAAGTTACCAACTGACTGATTTTGTTTTCCCACTAAATTGTATAGATTCAGTTTTTCTCCAAAGCCATTGCAATCGACCCCATGTGGTATAAATTCTTCGACTACACTACCTTGTTTTTTATTCTCCATACTCCATCTTGACCTGTAAGGTCACAGGTATCCTTCACCAATCCCCATACACCCCTTGAAAATCAAATTTCAAATCCTTTCCAATCAGTGCACGTCCTCATCTTTAGAGACAGTCATATTCATCATATCCCTGTAGTAATTAAGACGGGACGTCCCGAAGTCAGTGTAACAGAGAGCAAGCATTTGTGCAGGTTTCTGAGACTAAGAGGGCCCATTATTGCTTTGTTCCCAGGTACTTTTTCCCACAGTAACTTTGAGTTGCGTATTAGTGAACACAATTAGGGCTTTTTGATATGGTAAACCTCGGAAACTATTCATTATTCTGTTAACAGAACCTTGCTAATTTTCTTCTAAAGTAATGTACTCCTGTGGAGATGTAGATTATGTTTTCTAATCCAACACAGTCGGCTTTCACTTTCCTCCCTTTGTTTATTGATTTCGGTTTCTTTGTTCATGGCATCATTCAGGTGAGTTATAAATAAGAATAACTTCCAATCATCTTCAAGGGAAGAGACCTACTTCATCTAAATGATAATTTTTTATCATTGCCATTTCCCTTTTAATGCATTATCCAAACACAAAGACCAAAAGATTTAATAATATGTATGTTAAAATGCATCCACTGGGCGCCTGGGTGGCTCAGTTGGTTAAGCGACTGCCTTCGGCTCGGGTCATGATCCCGGAGTCCCGGGATCGAGTCCCATATCGGACTCCCGGCTCTGCGGGAGGTCTGCTTCTCCCTCTGACCTTCTTCTCCCCTCTCATTCTCAGTCTCTCTCTCTCTAATAAATAAATAAAATCTTTAAAAAAAAATTTAAAATGCATCCACGAAGGACTTTGTGCGACAGAAAAGAAGGTCCTAACTCCCTCCCTCCTTTGAAAATCATACTTCATGTCTTCTGTCAAGACTCTTAACACAACTCATATTTTGTTGTTACTTTGTAATGCAACGTAAAGTGCCAGTGGCAACCATAGAGAGTGAACATTAGTGAGTCTAGACATATATTATGTAGATGCTTTTAGCCTAATTACCAAATAACTCTGCATGGAGAATGGAAAGGAGCAAAGGTTAAGTGTTTGCTTTTCAATAAATTTTAAACCAGGATGAACTACTCTAGCCTTCATGCAGGAGCAGGGCTGGCTCATGCTAATTCACAAATGTATGTGTTCTCCACAATATTTTATTGTTATTGTTTTGTATTTCTCAGCTACAGAGAGAAGAAGCTCTTTCTCATCAATAGCCCTGAAAATGGCACTGGAGTGAATTCCAGAAGTGAATTAGTTTTCCTTACAGCGGGAGGTGGAGGCAGGCACCACTTTGAGTTGGCTCTCCCAAGAGATGTTTCCTTACACTCATCTCTTTTTCATTAAAAAAAAATTTTTTTTATCATTTACACATTGGCCATTTTCTTTCCTTTTCTATTTCTTCTTGTCTTGTGTCCTCTGTTCCTCTTTCCCTCCTTTCCTTTTTTTTCTCCCATCTTTTTCTCCTGCCACCGGAGTATCCACAGAAACGCAGAAGGTGAAAACTGCCAAGTTCAAGTCGTGTGAAACCTTTGCCAGAATTTGCCCTGCTCCGGTTTTCAAACAGCTAGGTTCTTTGTTTGTGTAGGTGTGTGCCCAGTCTATTTTAGACAGCTTTAATGTCCTGGGATCTCCTAATCAAATTGGAGTTCAGTCTAATAGAAAAGTCCACAGAGGATTAAGTTTAATGCACTATAATAGGTTACTGAGCTTTTATTAGTGCACATTTTATAAATGTGACTCTTAGGAAGGACCCAGAAAATTAGGTTTACAAGCATCTTGGAATGTTTCCTGATGGCCTTTTGCATCCTTTCTTTTATGTGATGATCTCCAAAGAGACCATATGAATGTTGGAAATACCAAGTGAAGAGTCAGAGAAGGCAGGGAGTGAGTGAGACTTTGAAGCCTGGTGTCTTGAAACTGTTTCTTCGAGAGGCCGATGGTGAGATTAAATTGAATTGATTTACACAAAAATTGGATACAGGGCTCCAAGTAAAATGTCAAATGCAAGGAAAGAATTACAAAATCTGTAAGCATGATAATTATGCAAAAGAATAATAATGGTTTTCACAGCGAGGGGCTAAGCATATCTGACTTGAGCTTATTTACCTCTGTGGTAGAATGGAAATTAAGGATCAGTGAAGGAAGTGTGTCCCCTCATGTTCTAGCTGGTAACCAGAGAAACCACCAGATTTTTGAGCGAAAAAGCCAACTGGCCAATAGGCTTACAGAATACAGTGATAAACTGCATGTGTTTAGAGTTTTACATTTTTCAGAGCCACTTGGCTTTCATATTCCTAATTAATGTTCCCTCTTTTGAAATGCAGGTAATGTAGGTAACCTGTTTCAACAGATGAGAGTATTAACACATGGCAAAAAACATAGAAACTAACGCAGATTTTTGTTCTGTTCTGTTTGGTTTTTTTTTGCTTTAGTAATACAGCCTTGTAAGCTGTGTTATTCAACCCATGTTCCTTTACTGTTCATGAGCTTCAGACAGTGGGGGCCGCTGAAGATTTCTTTTTTTTTTTTTAAGATTTTATTTATTTATTTGAGATAGAGACAGTGAGAGAGAGCATGAGAGAGGAGAAGGTCAGAGGGAGAAGCAGACTCCCCATGGAGCTGGGAGCCCGACGTGGGACTCAATCCCAGGACTCCAGGATCATGACCCGAGTCAAAGGCAGTTGCTCAACCAACTGAGCCACCCAGGCGCCCCCCACTGAAGATTTCTAAAGAGAGAAATATCAAGATCAGAATCGTGTTTGGGGAGATATCCAGAATGCTTTGGGTGATGGGTGGGGGGTTTCTTAGCAGGGACAAGAGACTACATTCGTGGAATGCTAAGTGAAAAGGATAGGATGCTTTTGAAGGGACTCTGAAGGAGAAATCTCAAATGTGCTGGGGATGATCCAGTCTGGGGAGAGGAGTCAGCACTGGGAAATGTTGGGGGAGCTCCCACCAGGTTGGCAGAAAGGCCACTGGTTTCGTAGGCTCCCACATTTTCAAACTCATTTTTCACAAGTTCAGAGAATTAAAGCTTACATAGCAATTGTCACGATGGAATTTGAATTCTATCCTTTCAGAAGCAAATAATCTTAGAGATGGAATATATACTGTAACAAACCACAGTCTTAATCTAGAATCTGTACTCACTTGAATAGGGTCTATTGGTTGGAAATTCTCTACCATCTGTAGAAAACAATTACTCCTTAGGCAGATTACTAACAAAGGCAAGCCAGCATTGTCTTCGAAATCTCAAGGAAATTAATTGTTTTCCTGGATTTGGAAACCACTTGAACAACAGTCACCGGCATATGATTAATGTTAAAAAATAGGAAAAGTTTCATTAATATTGCAACTGGAGTGTTTCATGGCCTCCCATTGGAAATAGTTTAGTTATATCATATGTGATATATATGTGCTTCAGATAATGTTAACATTTCTATATTCTGGATATTTCACTTCTGCCTAATAATTCTAAATTAATGTGGTTTACTGACATTGCAAATTCATAGATTTTTTTCGTTTTTTTTTTTTAATTTTTATTAACATATAATGTATTATTTACCCCAGGGTACATATCTGTGAATCATCAGGCTTACACATTTCACAGCACTTACCATAGCACATACCCTCCCCAATGTCCATATCCCTACCCCCCCACCTCCCAGCCACCCTTAGTTTGTTTCGTGAGTTTAGGAGTCTCTTATGGTTTGTCTCCTTCCCCATCCCATCTTGTTTCATTTCTCTTCCCCACCCCCCCATAACCCCCTGCCCTGCCTCTCAAATTCTTCATATCAGAGCGATCATGTGATAATTGTCTTTCTCTGA
>CM052800.1:152602919-152626722 GCA_028533885.1 Nasua narica | reverse complement strand
CCATATCCCTACCCCCCCACCTCCCAGCCACCCTTAGTTTGTTTCGTGAGTTTAGGAGTCTCTTATGGTTTGTCTCCTTCCCCATCCCATCTTGTTTCATTTCTCTTCCCCACCCCCCCATAACCCCCTGCCCTGCCTCTCAAATTCTTCATATCAGAGCGATCATGTGATAATTGTCTTTCTCTGACTGACTTATTTCACTTGGCATAATACCCTCTAGTTCCATCCACATCGTTGCCAATGGCAAGATTTCATTTCTCTTGATGGCTGCATAGTATTCCATTGTATATATATACCACATCTTTATCCATTCATCTGTGGATGGAAATCTAGGTTCTTTCCATAGTTTGGCTATTGTGGACGTTGCTGCTATAAACATTCGGGTGCATGTGTGCAAATTCATAGATTTGTAAAATATTTTTTATTTTTTCTTATATTCCTCAGGCTCCCAGAGTCCCATGTTCAAACAAGATTAAGCAAGTTTAAACAAGTTCAGATTAGTTCCAGGCAGTTGTAACTGACTCCAATTCACCTAGCTGTGTTTTATGTTATGGGAGGATATGGAAAGAAAGTAAATCAAACTATGGAACTTGAAGGTCGTTCTCGTTCATTTCACCATTCCTAATTCTGCTCCCCAAATACAATTTACTTCCAGTAAATTTACATTTACTTCCAGTAAACACTAAGGCCTTGTTGATGTGCTCTACCAGAGGGCCTATGGATGTGTGGGCTGCCTAGGGATCGGCAGTAAATCACTGTGAGCTCACCCCATTTATGAATGACTTCCTACCAGCTTCCTGTTTCCACGCATGTGAAATTAGGATCAAAGGAACATTAACTGCCTTTTCATTTGGTGATGTTGCTAGGCTATAGGGACTAATTTTAACATATGTTACAGAAAGGGATCTGAAAGGCAGCCCTTTCTTCCAGTGATGTGTAAGGTGGTGGCCCCAATTCATTGTGCCTGTCATGTGGATGTTCTTAATTTAATTGCCGGGAATCTCTGCTACATTGGAATTAAATAACACGATGCGATTGGTTTCTGTTATTGCAATTTGGTCTTAGAAGAGGCAGGCAACTTTACGTTAAAAAATAATGTTGATCTGATTCTTCATGATTATAACCAGTTTTTTGACTGAATGCCATCGTTACACTATAGAAACTTTCAACACCTGCTTGCTGAGACATTGGAGAACTGTTATATTTTCTTGTATTTTTATTTCAAGCTTGATTCTGGTTGCCTCTTTTGGTCTGCTCCTGAGAACATGTTGCATATATAATCATGTGGATGTTCACAGTCGATGTCTTTTGTTCCTGGAAGAATTTCAAATGGAATTATCCATTTCCTCTGGCTTAACTTTTTGCCTTATTTTTAATTGTACCCAGGAATTTTTAGGAAACCATGTCATATTGTCAGAAATGGCCTCCATATCAAACTGTGCCTTGTCAAGATAATTTTATCATTCATAAATATTTCAGTGGAAACCAAAGACTGCTTATAAATGATTGATTGTATAGAGTTCACTGACCTTTCCTGTGAAGCCTTTTATTAAAATTAGAGTATCCCATCCTAAATCTGACCATAATTGTTAATAATGTGGTGATTGAAACCTAGGTTTCTCTAAAACACGAGGAATTAAATTGGTAGTTATAATGATATAATGAAATTAAGGAGGGTCATTGCAGTTCAAAGCTCACGATCAGGCTTAGCTCTATGCTAAAGTGTATTTTGGTTTTTAAATTAAATCAGGCAAGCTTTCTATCTGAAGTATTCTATATTATCTGGAGAGTTCTAGAAGCAACGAGGTAAAGAACCCTTTGAGAAACTGGAGATTAACATGGATGGGTTACTCATGTCATCTGCTCCATCTCAACCATTTCTTTCTTTTGTTGAAAGATGGCATTGCTAGTTTGGGTGGGCCTATAAGAATAATTATCACTTAACAAATTACCACGTGGCCCGAGAGTTGAAATATTCTGATAATATACAGAGCCAATCCCGGATGTAGGGCTGAGTTATGTCTGAAGGAGGAGCCTGCTCTCTCACTTTGGTCTTTAAAAGCAAAGTCGATTTTTAAAGAACATTGCTTTTTTTTGACGCTTTCCAGATTCTCTAAAAAAGCACATATTGTTTTCATGAAAAACGAAAGTTAAAAATAAAAGAAAGCCAAGGCAAAAACAAAAGCAGGAAATAATTCCACCAGCCATAGATACCATTTTAAAGAGCACATTTCCTTTTAGTTTTTCTATACTTGATTTTGTGCAGTTTGTCCAAGGAAACAAGTATTTGTGGAACAGTGCCACGTGCTGGGCACTGAGAGTGGCACAGAAGACAGAGGCTCTGTTCTGCAGAAACGTACAGCACAGTAATAGAACCAAACAGGGTGCTGTAAATTCTCAGTGGGCGGCAGAGATCATCCCACCACGGGAAGAGTTTGGAGAAGATGCAGATCTTTGTCTGTGGTGGTTAGGAGACCCTTGATGGAGGCAGTAGGATTGAGTGTGTTCAGGTGTGGTCCCCCCACCCCTCCAGTGGCCTGTGTAGATGAATGCAGCAAACTATAGTTTGTATATATAACACAGTACGTGGCTCTCTAGGGCTTCTGTATCTGCCATAGGGCTTCAGAAATGAACTTCCTCTATGGTACATGTTGATGGTGCCCTCACTCCTCCCCTTGTCTTTGGCATTGTTATGTAAGCTGGCTGACTTCCAATGCCAAGCACCTGCTCACCTGAGGATGCTCTTTGGTCATCCAGACCTACTATGCCACTATGGTGCAGACCAGAAATACTGGGGAGTCAATGTCCCAGTTGAAGCAGTTTCAGACAAATGACTGATGGGAGGTGGTGGCTGAACACTTAGGTCCTTGGCTCTCAGGTCCTTGGGGTGTAACCTACATGGTCTTCCAGAATTCCCCAGTTGGATGGAGAGCTACTTTAAAATGGTGGTAACTAATAACTAATTAATAACATACTTATATTTATTTTTTATTTTTTGTATTATGTTCAGTTAGCCACTGTATAGTATGTAATTTGTTTTTGATGTACTGTTCAATGATTCTTTAATTAAGTATAACACCCAGTTAATAACACACTTTAAAAAAGATTTATGTATTCATGTGAGAGAGAGAGCGAGAGAGAAAGAACGAGAGAAAGAGGTAAGAGGGGCAGAGGGAAAGGGAGAGAGAGAGAAAATCTCAAGCAGAACCTGATTTGGAGCTTGATCCCACAACCCTGAGCCGAAATTGAGGGTCAAATGTTACTGACTAAGACACCCAGGTGTCCCTATTTTTTTTTTTCCTTCTAAAACTTATTGTGGAAAATACAAAAGATGTAAAGCAAGATCATTCGGTCACATCCCTGTCCTCTAAGTAAGCTTCCAGCACTTGAAGAAATATCGGAGGTTATCAAAACCAATTACCTTCTAGCAGATGCTCTAGATATCCTGCCTCCATCCCCATGGCCCTCCCTGGAGACGCCTCCCCCATGCTCAGCTGGTTTCCTGCAGCCCTCTGTACTCTGGGAGTGGACACCTGCTTGGTCCCCATGGGACAGGACCAAGCGTCCCAGGAGCAACTGGCACCCAGCAAAGTGCAGGTGTGACGAACACACTCCCTGGTGGGGAATTCTGGGAAGTCAGCATCTCAGAGCATCTCCAGCCGGATTTCTCTCTCGTTTTCCATATGGTTAACTCATTGATCAACACTCTTTCTTCTCTGACTCTCACTTCCTCACTCTTCCCTGCCCCTCTTGGAGTCATTGACCTAATAAAACACTTGTGCCTGGGACCTTTATTCAGTGCGTGCAGAGGAGGAGGAACTGTGGCTGGGACATACCTCATTACAGAGAAGGGGAGGGAACGGAGGCCAAGAAAGTGAAAGTCACTCACCAGCAGGCCTAGAAAGTTTGGGTGGGTGGTAGATATTATGGCCCATGTGCAGTTTATGTCATTTTTTCCCCCCTCACTGAACTGTTTTTTCCCAGTGCTTGACTTTAGGTAAACATCTTTGAAAATAATAATCCATCATGTAAAAGAAACACCATCAACGTACCTAGTCCCTAACGGTGGGCGTTTGGGCTGATGCATCTATTGAAGGAATCGTGGAAACTCACGGAGGGAAGGATTCCTTTGCCAGAGAAGCTCCCAATTCCACCCGAATGGAAGATACTCTTCAGTTGCATTTATACATGTCACAGTCCACCCTCCTCTGCCTGTATTTATGAATACCAGATGGGCTTTTTTTGAATGATAGCACAGTAAAATAATGGCAACCCATTAAGGTCATTAAGGGAAGCCTGTGTGGAATTTATAATCAGTGGGCTGTCATTTATGCAACCAACTAGAATCCATAAACTACAAGATAATCAGACATGGATTTGATTTCTCATCTGAGTGAATGCATAGGAACTTCTACATCTATAGATGTGATGTGTCTTCCAAGCCCTTTCCAGTGCTGTCTGCTTGTGTCCCTTCAGTCATGGTTTCCAGGGAGAAAATTAATTGCTAACTGCTAGGTTTCCCGAGCACAGTTAATGCATAAGCCTGTTTACTGTATGCCAGATGGTTCCACAGTTTTTCGGAAGGGACAAAGAGCCACAAAACAGTGTCTTCGGTATAAAACGGTGTCACCAACCAGGTCTACATGACGGATATCTGAAGCTAGGAGACCCAAGGGAAAGAACAACTTTCCAAGGGGTGGCAGATTCTTTCTTTCCCTGGAAAATAAATAGGCCCACAAATGCCTTATTCTGTAGCCACAAAGCTCTGCATGACAAAGAAGAAAAAACTTCTTAGCATTAACCTGGGCCCTCCTCTCCTTCTCGTGTTAAGATGATAGAGAAAGAAGGGTGAAGGGCATGATGCTAGAAGTTCGCAAAGTGGGGAGGGGTCAGAGCCGCAGCAAAAGAACCCCTAGTGACATTTCTGTTCTTCTCCCAAGTACCTTTTGGATTAGAGCCCTCAAACAGGGCGCGCTCTTCTGAACTCTTCCTCCCCTGGAATCAATGACTACAATAAGGTGCTTTTCCACGTTCGGGCTGGGGCGCTCTCGTCTTTTATCGGACATAGTGACTGAGGGGCACTCGGCCGTGCTGTCAGTGTGACAAATTCATCTCGACTTCTGCCAGGGGTGCCACCCAGGGCTGACATGTCAGTCCAGGGGCTGTCACCTCAACAGTACACTCCTGCTGCTCGGGGTGGACGCCCTATGGCGAAACCATTTTGAGAAGTCGGTTATCGATTTTTCATATTTCAGGGCAAAGGAGATGGAAAGAAGTTGCTCTTCCCGCAGGTGGCCTGAGGGTCTATTAAAATCAGAAAATACCATCTCAAAGTTAAGCACGTCTGGTTTCTCCTCTAGATTAAAGCTCGGCAAGCTGAACAAAAATGCAAGTATGTAAGCATGTTGCCTGGGAGGGGAGCGCAAAACGTTCTTATAAACCATTAGAACATATGGGCAAACTGGGTTACTGTAACCGCTTTAGCATTGCAGCAGGAGGTTTTGGGGAGAGGGGAAAGGAAGCAGAGCACACAGGGAGTCATAGCAGGCTCTGGGGAGTAGTGGGCACCTGGGGGAGGAGACACTAATTGGGGTAAGTTGGGGCAGGAGTAGAGGGTCCCTTAGGGGCTCACTTTACTTCCGTTGCGATACTGCCCTTCCGGGGACGGCTTTTTCTACATCACCGACAAGGCTCTGTTCAGTGTCTCCAAAATTATAGATGTGTCTATGAATATTGATGAATGATGATGAAGCAGGTATAAAATGTTACAGGATCTCTGGAGAGATTTGAAGAGCCATTTCTTGATCAGATTAGGAAATAGAATGCCCATTAACATTATCACTTTGGAATTACCTTTTAGACCAAACATTAGCATTTCCTTCGAATGAAGCTATACCTCCGCATTTAGAATTTAAATAACTCGGTCCATTCAGAAAATAAAAGAAAATTTGTCATCTTTTAGCCCCTACATAAAGAAAAGCTTTTAGGCTCAGCTTCTAAGACCCAAACTTTCTTAATAGTTCTGCTGAACTCAGCACTAGAAATCCATCTACATTCAAAGGATTGATGGCGGAGCATTAATTTCATCAATATAAGCCCAGAAGTTTATGAAGAGGGGTGAGTTCAATGTTGCACAGAGTCTGTCAGTTTTGACGCTTGAAAACCTAATGGAATACAAACAGAAATAAATGCTCACCCTTTCTTTTCTACCTTCTTTCTCTCCCCTTTCTTCTTCCTCCTTACTTCCCTCCACTTCCCCTCCCTCCCTCCCTCCCTCCCTTCTCTCCTTCCTTCCTTCCTTCCTTCCTTCCTTCCTTCCTTCCTTCCTTCCTTCCTTCCTTCCTTCCTTCCTCCTTCCCTTTCTCCCTCCCTTCCATGCAACGACAAATGTACTTTTTCATGGCACATATGCTTGCCTCCAGATAAATGATTTTATGCCTCCCATTTCCTCTTGTATACTACTTCTTTTTGAAGGAAGATTGGCAGACAGAGGACTTGCATAACGATCAGAAATGGTCTCTTAGAAGAACTAGCTATTCCTGTTTGGATTTTAGTCACAAGCCTAAGTATTGTGCCCCGCTTGGAATTATTTGGATGTTATCTTTAAAAAAATCTGATTTCAGGAAAAAAATTCACTGAGAAAAATCAATCTTCTGGGGCCTATAGAGTTGCCTGGGAAAAATAAACCTTCACTCTTAGGACATAAGGTGACATTTTCAAAATTTGACAAATGAGAGTTGTACCAAGTAAACAGTGTTTATTGCTTCATGATTTTTATTGCTTTTCAGGATCCTGGAAATCAACCAGTTTCTATCTGTTGTGGCTAATGGTCGCAGAGGAGAAGGCCAATTGGTATAAGCTAGAAATGATATCCCTGAGTTCCCTTTTCACACCACTCTGTAATTTTACAAAAATTGTTCATTCAGAACTGAGTGTTTCTCTAATCAGGCACTTCCCTCCCCCCCCCCAAAAGGGCTAGAGTTTTAAGTTTCATATGACCTCACCGATTTAGATGTGGGGCAAGTACAGTGGAAAATGACAATTATTTGTGAAAAACCAAGTCAATGGGTTTCATATGATCTGATAGCTGTAGTTTCTTTCTTTCTTTCTTTCTTTCTTTCTTTCTCTTTCTTTTTCGTTCTTCCTTTCCTTTCCCTTCCCTTCCCTTCCCTTCCCTTCCCTTCCCTTCCCTTCCCTTCCGTTCCTTTCCTTCCCTTCCCTTCCCTTCCCTTCCGTTCCTTTCCTTTCCTTTCCTTTCCTTTCCTTTCCTTTCCTTTCCTTTCCTTTCTTCTTTTTTTTAAATCAGGGCATAGTTGCTGCTCCAGGACCTGAAGAAATAGACTCTTAATTGCTCTTTGGTATTATACTTATTCCAACTAAATAAATGTCAAAGGTGTGTTAGTTGGTAATGTTGAGGGTCATTAGCTCTGACAATTGCATCATGTCCTCATGATTACATTTGCCTTGATTAGCTGTACGTAGTACATAAATGCAGCCATGCAGATACTCACAGAAAAGCTCTGGCCTTGATATTCAATACTGAAAATCACTTCAGCTCCTATTGGTCAAAAGTCAGAGAACAAACATACTTATAAAGAGTCTAATCTTTGGATAGTAGAAATTTAAAAAATGATCTGCAGTATTAATAGCATTCATATCTGGAGCCAAAATATTTATTTTCCACAATAAGGGTGTAAAATGTGGAGTGTGGTTTTTAAAGCTGTCCAGAAGTGGCGCCTGGGTGGCTCAGTGGGTTAAAGCCTCTGCCTTCGGCTCAGGTCATGATCTCAGGGTCCTGGGATCGAGCCCCGCATCGGGCTCTCTGCTTGGCGGGGAGCCTGCTTCCCCCTCTCTCTCTGCCTGCCTCTCTGCCTACTACTCGTGATCTCTCTCTCTGTCAAATAAATAAAAAAAATAAAATAAAGCTGTCCAGGAGAATCAGTAATTTCTTAGTAGTATACAGGTTTGGTAATATTGAGAAGCTTGAACCAGGTAACAGGGATTGGTTAAAACTAGAGATCACATCTCTAGCAGTTAGTTGTTCTTGCTGGGAAACTTAATGAGGCAAGAAAAAGGAAACAGGGATGCCTGGGTGGCTCAATTGGTTGAGCAACTGCCTTTGGCTCAGGTCATGATCCCGGCATCTTGGGATCGAGTCCCGCGTTGGGCTCCTTGCTCCGCGGGGAGCCTGCTCCTCTCTCTGCCTCTGCCTGCCTCTCTGCCTGCTTGTGTTCTCTCTCTGTTAAATGAATAAATAAAATCTTAAAAAAAAAAAAAAAGAAAAAGGAAACAAATTCTTTTCTTAAGACCTATTATATAAATACAAATATAAAGCATATTTTTAAAAATATATGCTACCACTAGAAGTTTAGTTGTATGCCATTGTTAGTTGCCATGAGGTCTGGAATTCTGTTAGGATGTTTAATACCTTAAGACTTTTTAAAATATATTTTATTGAGAGACAGAGAGAGTACATTGGGAGGGAGGGGAAGAGGGAGAGAGAGAATCTCAAGCACACTCCCTGCTGAGCATGGAACATGATGTGTGTTTTGGTCTCAAGACCCTGAGATCCTGACCTGAGCCGAAACCAGGAGTCCAACACTTAACCAGCTGAGCCACCTAGGTGCCCCTTAATATCCTACATCTTAAATATACTTCTAAGGATATAAATGGGGAGAAAAGAAGAAAGAAGAGAATGAATATTTATTGAATATACTGCCTTCGACTTTTCAAATAACAAGTGCATTCTTGCAGCACTACCTTAGAATTGTATTATCGTCAGTATCTCATAAAGAGAAACCAAGGCTTAGGAAAGCTCGCAAGGGTCGTATGTCAGGGAGCTTCGATGTGAAGCTTCCGTTCCACTACAGTGAGTGAGCTTGCTGATGGTCCCGCACACCCATGGCGGGACCCACCTCCACATCTTTGTTGCAGCTGTGACAGTCTTTGGAGCAAGAACCGAGGGTATGCTCTGGAGCAAGTATGATGAGAGGGAGGGCCAGATCCAGAGGACAGACATTCCTTGGCAACCGGTGAAACAACGAAAGATACAGGACATCAGTCCAGGATTCTCCAAGACAGACAAAGATATGATTGAATAATTGAATGGAGGCAAAATTTGGGCCAGTCTCTCAAGGCCACAGACTGCCGATGGGTTGATTCGTGAGCACGGGGTAGTGACTCAGACACTCCCAGCGCAGTTCCACTGAAGGAAGAATATGAGTCCTTTAGTCTTTTGCTTTTATAAGGCTCTGGGGCCGGGAAGAAATGAAAACTACGCCTGGAGTATGTTAAATGCGTTCAGAAGAAAGGGAGGAACGAGGATGGCGTTGAGTGCACTGAGTATTTCCATTAGGGATATGAGCCCAGAAAGATCTAAGGAAGAAAGCGGTAGGAAAGGGAGTCTAGATACAAACTAACTTCATGTTCTGTTCCTTGTTAAAATGGGCTACCAGATTACTTCAGAGAACAAAGGTATTTGAATAGCTTTGCCCTTCCCAGTTGATTTTGTTCGTGTCATAGACATACAGATCTCCTGTCTGACAGCAGCGAACGAATAAACAAACGCCATCTCGCTATTATGATAGATTTCTCTGAGCGTGAGAAATTATTACCAAAGCCTACAAAATGGCTCCATCAACCACTTTTAGGCTGAATTTAGAAAACGAAGTGAAAGATCCCAATACTTGTGGTAGGTGACAGGATCTTTTTCTTTATCCTTAGAAAAATAGGAAGAGAAAGGGAGGAAAGGAGATAGTGCTGTTATCATGTTACAGATCGTGTCTGACATGGAGAACACAGTCCCGCGACATAGCCATTAAATGCTAGGATCAGAGGCAAGATTCATATATTCTGCAAAATGGCTTAGTTCAGTCATTCAGTGAGTCAACACATTCCCTTAAGACACAAAGCAGTTGGCAGATGAAGTGAGCTCTTTGCTGCTGTGTTTGCCTGTAGCATTCGTGGTAATCTTGTCAACGATGTGAGTATAACAAATTGCATCTGCTTATTTTTGCTGTTTTCGAAAGGTGAGAGAAGATATTTAACTTGAGGTGCACCCTCACTTTCTCGTTCAGCCTGGAAACATTTTCTATGTGGTTCTCAGATCAAGGCGCTTAGAGAAGGTCTTGGGCATTGCAAAACGTGCTGGGCAAAGAAATTGGGTCTCTCAGCAGACAGCTATAGTGAAAAACAAATATATAAGCAAATAAAATCTGAATTCAGATTCCTTCAGGTGGGCAAAGCAATGTGCTTTGACATTTCTGCCTTTATATCACTTTTCCCTTTAAGTGTGCATGTGTGTGTGTGTGTGTGAGAAAGAGAGAGAGAGAGAGAGGGAGAGGGAGAGGGAGAGGGAGACCCCTTGCTACTCAGACTTCCAGTCAGTTTTAAATGGCATACCACTTCTTGCAAAACCACAGTTGGCCCCCACCCTTCACAACTGACGTGAATGGCAGGACAGCTGGGCGACAAAGAAGGCAGGAGGTAGGAATACTTTACTCTGTCAACATGTTTTTTGAAAAAGTCTAGAGTTAAAAGTAAAACTATTCTAAAAAAAAAAAAAAAAGAAAATCGCCACAGTGAAAGGTAGGACAGGTATTTCCAACAAAGGTATATCCGAAGAAGGAGAGGGTGTGAATTTAGAGGGGCTAAATGACTTCCCGAATCAAAAGATGTCTACATGTCCCTGCCAGAAATGACACTGGCACTGTTCCCGAGGGTGAGGGAGGTTTCCTGCACTCTGATAGACCTCAGTATTTTGGAGTTGAGAGAAATTAGAGGGAATCTATGAGCCGTCTTGACAGTCCCTGGACACCTGAGGGATAGAGGGTCATGAGTAATGAGCGACTCATTAAGACCACAATTTATGTGTGTGTGTGTGTGTGTGTGTGTGTGTGTGTGTTTGGAGAGAATATGAAAGGAGTCAAAGGGGCATTTCAGAATGCCTGAGGTTTAAAAATATGTGATTCGAAAACATTCCCCAGGTACTGATTGATGATTTTCCTTCTCTAGCCCTGAAGACATACCGATCAGTACTCTTCAAACCCAGCCTGCGTCAGCAGCATGAGGAGAGCTTGTTAAAACACAGATTGCTGGCCTGTGTGATTCTGGAGGTCTGAGGGGAAGCCCCGGAATTTACATTTCTCTTGGGTTATGGGGGAAGCTGATTCTGCAGGGCTGAGAGGCACCCATCTAGGGCGACTGCATCATTTCATGGTATGTATGTATGTATTTTCTTTCCACATTTTGTAGATGAGGAATTGGAATACCCAGTAATGACTCCAGGAGTTCTGAGTCCAATTCTAGGCCATCTGATGCAAATCAAAACGATATTTAGAAAGATCTTTCTCAAGATTGGCCCGAAGAGGCCTGTCAGTCATTTGTGGCTAACCAGAACTTGGGTCAAATGAATTTTAGCCCTGAGACACTGCCGACCCTGGATTTGATTAACTGGTTCCTCTTACTGATATGTTCCCCCTCAAGTAGCTCTCTTGGGCACACTGAGGAACCTGTTACATTGGTTAGCTTTTCCCCCTGCATTTTAATCATTTACAGTAAACGTTTAATTTTTTTCATTTTAAAAGTAGTATTGGTGCCTATTGAAAATACAGTAGCAGTATAAAGAAGAAAAGAGTAACCTTTAATTTTATCACCCAGAAATGATCATGGTCCATAGTTTAAAGGTTTTGCGGTTAAGTTCTGTTTAGTGGAGTTGTATGAGGTTATTTTTTTTTTTTTCTTTCCTCAAGACTTTTTTTTTTAAATAGATTTGTTGATTCATATATTCATATGAAAATAGAATTCACCGACCATACAATTCACCCATTGAATGTTCGTCTTTTCGTGTATTCAGACAGTCAGAGAAGCATCAGCACAATCTACTTTAGAAACCCTTTTATCACCCAAAGTGAAGCCTTGCTTTAGTGGCCCCTTGCCCGCCTCTCCTCCATCCCGTCGATCCCCCAGCCCTGGGAAACTACTAATCTACTTTCTGATTCTATGCCTTTGCCTACGGTGGATGTTTTATACAAATGGAATCATACAAAAGGTGCTCTTTTGTGCCTGGCTTCTTTCCCTTAGCAGAATGTTTTCAACATTCATCCAGTGGTCACGCGTAGCGGTGCTGCCTTTCGTTTTATTGTTGAATAATACTCCATTGTACGCACACACAGCGTTTGTTTCTCGAGTCCTCAGTTGGTGAACATTTAGGCCGGTTCCACTTCTTGTCTATTAAGAATGGTGCTGCTTGAAACATTTATGTACAAGTTTTTACGTGGATGTGTGGCTTCTCTTCTCTTAGGTATATACCGGGAAGCGGGATTCCTGGAGCATATCATTACTTTATTTTTAACTTTTTAAGGAGTTGTCAAACTATTTTCCAAAGCTGCACCATTTTACATCCTCATACATCAAACAATGTATGGAGGTTCTAATTTCTCCACATCCTTGCCAACACTTGTTATCTGACTTTTTGATTGCAGACATCCTGGTGGATGTGAAGTGGTATCTCATTTTGTTTTGTTTTGTTTTGTTTTTTTTTTAAAGATTTTATTTATTTATTTATTAGGAAAGAGAGAGAGTGAGAGAGAGCATGAGAAGGGAGAAGGTCAGAGTGAGAAGCGGACTCCCCATGGAGCTGGGAGCCCGATGTGGGACTTGATCCCGGGACTCCGGGATCATGACCTGAGCCTAAGGCAGTTGCTTAACCAACTGCGCCACCCAGGCGCCCTCTCATTTGGGTTTTGATTACATTTCCCTAATAGCTAATGATGTGGAGCATCAATTCATATGCTTATTGATGATTTATAGCTTCTTTGAAAAATGCCCAGTCAGATCCTTTGCCTCTTTTAAAATTTGATTATGTTTCCTTTTATGAATGAATTGTAGAAGTTCTTTTTATATTCTGGATACAATTCCCTTATCAGATAAATGATTTGCAAACATTTCTCCTGTTTATGGTCTTTTCATTTTCTTGAACATTGTCTTCATCTGTTGAGGTTCGAGTAACTCATTTTATTCTTTTTTTCTCTTGTGCTCGTGGTGACATATCAAAGGAGGGTTTGCATAAATTTTTCTTCTAAAAATTTCAAAGGTTTAAGTCTTACATTTTGGTCTATGATCCATTTTCAGTTAATTTTTGTTTACAATGTAAGGAAAGGAGTCAATTTTATTTGTTTCCATATGGATATCCTATCGTCCCACCACATTTATTAAAAAGACTCTTCTTTTCCCCATTGACTTGTCTTGGCACCTTGTGTATAATTTTCTATCATGTATTTACATAAAATTTTAGGAACATTCCTTGATTGTTTTAGCTATATTTCCCAATATGTTTTAAACAGGAGGTTACTGTCCTTTGGTAGATGTATCTTCCTACCTACACTCAGGAATTAATTTAGGAAACTGGCCTTCCCACTGCCTGCACTGAACTAGGTGTCCTGTAAAGATCATGTGACCTTCTATGTCTTGGTCACAGTTGATTGGACTAAGGTGTTGGGTTTTAGGGACGTCTCTCCTTCACAAGTTCAAAACCATTGGAAAGACAGAAGCAGGAAATGGCAGATGTCAGCTTTATTATTGATAAGGTGATTGGAAAATGTGACTCTGGAACATTGGTTAAAATAGTTAAAATTCCTCTCTCACCCTTGCCTCAAGTCCTGACCTTGGGAAGGTCAGCCTGAGTGAAAGATTGGTTCCATACAGCAAGAACCTCTTCCAGATCAAAGGCAGAGAGAGAAATAGAAAAGACATTCATCTGGTTCATATCATCCACCTGAGAAATACAGACAAATGAATGTTACCTCTATGGCGACAAATAAAAAGAGGAAAGGGGTCAGGAATGTTAGTCTAGTGCAGTGATTTTCAAATTTTAGCATGCATCAGATTCAACTGACGGGACTGCTACAGTCATTTATTATTAAGGTTTTTATTTTGATATAATCGTAGACTTATGGAAAAGTTGCAAAAATGGTTCCCATACGCTTTCCATCTAGTTTTCCTTAACCACAGTAAAATTACCAATACCAGGAAATTAACACTGACACAGTAATAATAATAATTTATAGACCTTATTTAAATTTCACCAGTTTATATGCCTTTTTTCCTTTTCCCTTCCCAGGATAGAATTCACATTGGAGTTAGTTGCTATTCTGCTTGGTATTTCTCAACTCTATGAGAATTGCTTAGTCTTTCCCTATTTCTCAAAACCTTGACCCATCTGAAGAATAGTGGTCAGGTGATTTGCAAAATGTCTGTCATTCTGCAAACAGAAATAATTCTCCTTCCTAACCTATCCTTCTTATGCCTTTTTTTTTCCTTATTCAACTGAACTGGCTAATATCTCAAATACAGTGTTGAAAAGGAGCAGAGATAGTAGACATCCTTGATTTGATTCTGACTCTAGTAGAAATGCCTCTAATGGTTTTTCCCATTGAGTAAAACACTGGCTTCAGAATGAGCTATATTTATTGTATCATTTTATGAAAAGTAGCCTTTGAGTCATATTTCCTTGGATGTTTTTATCATGAATGAGTATCAAATTTTGTTAAAGGAACTTTCAGCACATACAGAAATAATTACATAATTTTTTCCTTGGATATAGTAACACATGATATCAATGGACTTTCTAATATTAAATCTACATGGCATTCCTGGAATACATCCCACTCAGTAATAGCTTATTACCTTCTTGGGGTATTGAATTGTTTGTTAATAATTTAACCTAGTAGTTTTGCATTAGTATCCTTAAGTGGATATTGTGATATTGATCTTTCTTTCCTTCCTTCCTTCCTTCCTTCCTTCCTTCCTTCCTTCCTTCCTTCCTTCCTTCCTTCCTTCCCTCTTTCTTTCCTTCCCACTTCCTTCCTTCCTTCCTTCTTCATATTTTGTTTGTCAGGTTTAGGTATTAATATTAAAAGTGCTTCATAAGAATAACTAGGGAATTTCTTCAGTTTGAATGTTCTCAAACTATATGTAGAACACTGGAAGTATCTTTTTTAAAGATTTGGTAAAATTCCAATATGAATCCATCTGAACCTGGTGTTTTTTTGTAGGGTAGTTCCTTAATAAATTTCTCTGTTTCTTCCATGGAAGTTAGTTTGGTTGATCTTCATAATAAAATTTCTAATTCTAATGGGCTCGAATTTGGCAATCTGTATTTTCCTAAGAAATTATCTGTTTTATCCAGGTTTTTAGATTTACTTGTAAAGGCATCTGCAGAGTAGTATCTTGTGAATTTATTTTAAATTTCAGTGGTTGTGTCTCAATTTGATTTCATATTTCGCACATCGTGATCTCTTTCTTTTTCCTTCCAAGTTGGCTGGTGGTTTGTCTATTACGATTTTCCTAAACAGGGATTTTGATTTGTTGATTAGGTCTATGTTACCTCATTGGTTTCTGTTTTTATCTTTATTTCTTCTCTTGTTAATTCTTTCAGTTTATTGTATCTTTTTGTTTGTTTCTTGATCTGGTAATTGAATTCAGTTATATTCATTCTTTTATTTTACTAATGAAAATGTTTACTGCAATGCCGTTTACTCTGATCACTGCTTTAAATGTACTCCATAAAGTCTGGTATGTAACATTTTCAGTATTTTTTTTCCCCAAATACTTTTATTTTATTTTTTCAGTGTTACAAGATTAATTATTCATGCACCACACCCAGTGCTCCATGCAATACATGCCCTCCTCAATACCCACCATCAGGCTCGCCCAACCCCCCTACCTTTGCCCCTCCAAAACCCTCAGTCTGTTGTTCAGAGTCCACAGGCTCTCATGGTTCATTGCCCCCTCCGATTTCCTCCCATTCGCCCTTCCTTTCCTTCTCAGAATGCCTTCCATGTTTTTCCTTATGCTCCACAGATAAGTGAGACCATAAGATAATTGACTCTCTCGGCTTGACTTATTTCACTCTGCATAATCTCTTCCAGTCCTGTCCATGTTGATACAAAAGTTGGATATTCATCATTTCTGATGGAGGCATAATATTCCATGGTATATATGTACCATATCTTCTTTATCCATTCATCTTTTGAAGGGAATCTTTGTTCTTTCCACAGTTTGGCAATTGTGGCCATTGCTGCTATGAACATTGGGGTACATGTGGCCTTTCTTTGTACTGCATCTGCTTCTTTGGGGTAAATACCCAGTAGTGCAATTACAGGGTCATAGGGTAGCTCTATTTTTAATTTCTTGAGGAATCTTCACACTGTTTTCCAAAGTCGCTTCACCAACTTGCATTCCCACCAACAGTGTAAGAGGGTTCCCCTTTCTCTACATCCTCTCCAACACTTGTTTACTGTCTTGTTGATTTTGGCATTTCTAACTGGTGTAAGGGTATAAGTTCTGGTATGTAACATTTTCATTTTCGTTATTTTTAAAAAATTCTGTAATTTTAGTTTGTATTATCTAATTGAAGAGTTATTTAGTAGTTTAAAAAAATTTCCAGGGTAAGGGCTGTTCTGTTTTTATTCCTAACTTCTAATTTTGCTATACTGTAATATTTCTACTATATGAAATTACCAATTTTTTGTTACCTAATATTTGGTTAACTCTTGTGAATGTTTCATGAGTCCTTGAGAAAAAGTTTCTTCCTGTATTATCAGATTGTAGAGATTGATATATACCCATAAATTCTACCTTGTTGCTTGTGTTGTTTAAGTATCCTGTGTCTTTAGCTTTTATTTGCTTGATCCGACTTGTATTGTGAATCATGTACTCAAGTCTTGTATTTTGACTAGGTTTTTATCTATATCTCTTTGTACCTTCTGTATTTTTTGCTTCATAAAGATGGTTACTATGTTATTTTGTGTACAATTATTCATCAGTTTTATATTTTCTTTGTGACTTTTCATGTTTAGCATTAAAAAGTATCCTTATTTATTATTTGTTTTGGCTTGACTTCTACTTTGACGCCAGGATCATTACTCATCTCTTTTTCTTTCCATTTGCCTGATACACCTTTGTCTACCACTCATTTTTGCTTATTTTCCTTGTTTTAAATTTGGTTCTTGTGTCCAGAATACACTTGGGGCTTATTTTATGAGACACATTTAAAATCTCCTTCAGGGGCGCCTGGGTGGCTCAGTGGATTGAAGCTTCTCCTTTTGGCTCAGGTCATGATCTCGGGGTCCTGGGATCAAGCCCCATGTCGGGCTCTCTGCTAAGCGGGGAGCCTGCTTCCTCCTCTCTCTCTGCCTGCCTCTCCGCCCACTTGTGATCTCTTTCTCTCTGTCAAATAAACAAATAAAATCTTTTAAAAAAATCTCCTTCACTTAATATGTTGAGTCTTTTTAAAAATTTTTAAAAATTTAAAAAACTTTTTTTTTTAAACCTGAAAATTTTTAAAAAAATATTTTATTTATTTATTTGACAGAGAGAGAGAGATCACAAGTAGGCAGAGAGGCAGGCAGAGAGGGGGCGGGGAAGCAGGCTCCCTGCTGAGCAGAGAGCCCGATGCGGGGCTCGATCCCAGGACCCTGAGATCATGACCTGAGGCAGAGGCTTAACCCACTGAACCACCCAGGTGCCCCTCCCCTTTTTTAAAAATTGATATGTCTAATATGTTTGGCATTAGTATTTTTAAGTTATGTGTATTTCCCTATATTTCCTTATTTTATTTGCATCTGTAATATTTGTGTCCTTTGTCCTCTAATTTAAAAAATTGGTATTTAGGGGTGCCTGTGTGGCTCAGTCGGTTAAACATCTGACTCTTGATTTCAACTCAGGTCCTGAATTCAGGGTTGTGAGACCGAGCGCTGCATTGGGCTCTGTGCTCAGTGTGGAGTCTGCTTGAGGCTCTTTCCCCCTTCCTCTGTCCCTCCCCTTGCTCGTGCTCTCTCTTTCTCTCTCAAATAAATAAATTCAGCCTCCCTGCAGACATTTGGCAACATGTGGAGACATTTTTGATTGTGGGCAGAGGGTGGTGTTGCCCCTGGCATCGCGTGAATAGAGGCTGGAGATGCTGCTCAATATCCTACAATTTACAGGAGAGTTCCCCAAACAAAAAAAATGTCAATAGGCCGGAGGTTGAGAAACCCTGGCAAACAATCTGTATTTTACAGGGCTCACCATCAGAACTCTCACTGAAGTTTTAGCCTCATATCCTTGTGGCGTGTGGGTGGCTCAGTCAATGGAGTGTCTGACTCTTCATTTCGGCTCAGGTCCTGGGGCGGAGCCGTGCCTCAGGCTGTGCACACGGCGGGGAGTGTGCTGGAGGATTCTCTCTCTCCCTCTGCCTCTGCTCCTCTCCCTGCTTGTGTGCTCCCTCTCTCTAAAATAAATAAATAAATCGTTACAAAGAAAAGTCACATCCTTAATTGGTAAAGCTTATTCTTTGCAGATACTTCAAGCCCGGTATCTGCATGCAGAATTCAAGTTCTTGTATGTTGAAAACTGTTTCATGTCCTCAAATGCCTGCTTGAGTGTATTTAGTTCCTTTCGGAATGTCATTTTGCAGTTTTCTTCCATTTCGTGGTTTTTTTTTTTTTTTTTTTTTTGGGAGAGGGGGATATTTGTCTTCTGAAATTGATGTGTACTGACTTTTTGTAATACTGCTGGATAGATCTGCTGATTTTCTTCTTGATTCATTTTTTTTGTGGTATTGAGTGTTTTATAAGAATTCATATAGGAGTTCAACCACAACTCTTCTGTCAGATTCTTAGGTGGAGTTTTGTTTGATGGTAAAGGAGGGGCTGTGAGAGATGTGTGTATATGTGTGTTTCCTTTTTTGGTTAAGATGTTTCTCCAACAGAGCCTATTTAGCACTTAAACCAGGTGATATTGTAGTGTTTGCCTTAGCCCACTACACACTTTCATCAGGTTTTCCTTCCTCGTTTAAATGACCTCCCTCCCCTCCCATTTATGTAAACTTTCTCTTTGACAGATTATAATTACATCAATTTTGGAGACTGCTGGTAAACCTTTTCAGATGATAATTCTAGCTTATATCATCTCTTAGTTCTTGGATTCCTTTGCACCCATTTTTTTAGACTGGACATTGGATACTTTGTATTTTTATTTTATTTTTTAAAATTTTATTTGTTTATTTGAGAGGGAGAGAGAGAGAGCGCATGAGTAGGGGGCAGAGGCAGAGAGAGAAGGAGAAGCGGACTCCCCGGTGAGCAGAGAGCCCGATGTGGGGTTTGATCCCAGGACCCTGAGATCATGACCTGAGACAAAGGCCAACGCTAAACTGAGCCACGCAGGTGCCCCAGACAATTTTTAATAGACGGTTTCACTCTCTAGTTCTTTTTATCATTTTTAGCTTTGTTTTGTTTATTAATTTCTCTTGGTTTCCCAACTAGATACTGAGCCTGTGAAGACAATATACATAAGGTCTCAGAATTTTTAATCTCAGTAATGCATAGCACGGTGCCAGGAATATAGTAGGCATTCACTAAACACGTACCACTTGGTAGGTAATGGGAGCCTAATTTTAGTGAGAAAAGGAGAAAAACCTGTGCAGCAAAGCAAAGACATCCAGTTAATGTGACTCCCCCTCCGGCTGTGTTTGACACACGTCCCAGAGAAGCCAAACGGGGAGACATGTTCAGGACAAGGTGTGGGACAACAAACTGATGACCAGCGGGAGGAAAAGAATTTGTCTACAATGCTCTGTTTGCACCACTTTCTAGTGTAATCACTCCTGGAAAACGGAAAGGCGAGAGAGAGAGAGAGACTTGCTCTTTGGCCCAAAGATAAGCCAACAAGTCCAGCTTTCCTAGTTCCTTGGTTTGGCATAGCCTGCCTGATCCTAACCTTAATATGTACGGGCAGATGAAGGAGCTGGCAGAGTGGGGAAAGCCTGGGTTTTGAAGTTAGTCAGTTTCAACTACTACCTTTACCAGTTTATTAGCAAGCAAGCTAGTAACCACAAATTGTATACCTTGTCTAATCATCTGCAAAATGACGGGTATTGATATTGGTCCGGTAGTTTGCTGGCAGGCTTGAATGAAAAGAAGGTGGCAGAACAGTGGGGTCGACTGCCTGACTTTGCGTCTGTGACTTTGGGCCAGTTGCTTAACCCCTCCTGCTTCACGGTTCATTTGTTATGCAGGGGCATTAATATTATTTATCTCGGAGGGCTTTCATGAGAACTAAATGGACTGATACATGGAAAGCCACTTAGGACAATGCTTGGCACATAAGACCTCAGTTAAGTTTTATTTTTGACTGTGATGCTGCATCTAAAGCACCGTGTCTGATGGGTGGTAGGAACTCATTGAATGCAGCTGTCATTAACTCAATATTTAGTAATGTTTATTAAGATTGTTGGGACGCCTGGGTGGCTCAGTTGGTTGAGCAGCTGCCTTTGGCTCAGGTCATGGTCCCAGCATCCTGGGATCGAGTTCCGCATTGGGCTCCTTGCTCAGCAGGGAGCCTGCTCCTCTCTCTCTGCCTCTGCCTGCCTCTCTGCCTGCTTGTGTTCTCTCTCTGTTAAATGAATAAATAAAATCTTTAAAAAAAAATTTTGTCTGTGACAAATTTTTTTTTAAAAAAAGATTTATCTGTCTATTGTAGGGAGAGAGAGACAGAGAGGGAGGGGAAGGGCCAGAGGGAGAGGGAGAGAGAATCTCAAGCAGACTCCATGCTGAGTATGGAGCTAGAAGTGGGGCTCAATCCCAGGACCCTGAGATCATGATTTGAGCTGAAACCAAGAGTTGGACGCTTACCGACTATCCCACCCAGGCACCCCACTGACAACAATTCTTTAGAGAGCAAACATTTTCCTTCTCTGAAACACTGGAAAGGATAGAGGGGATGGCGATTCTAATAGCCACAGAACCATTAACCATGACATTGTTAATTACTCTGTTCTCTTGGCCTCTGTTTATTTCAGCTATAAAATATAGTGTTTAGGAGTTGGTCTCAAGCTCGCTTGCAAAGCTGAAAAACTTCCATCCTGTTGAAAAGGGGAACACTGGGTGGCTCAGTCAGTTAAACAGCTGCCTTTGGCTCAGGTCCTAATTCCTAGGTCCTGAGATCGAGCCCCACATCAGGCTCCCTGCTTGGTGGGGAGTCTGCTTCTCCCTCTCCTGCTCCTCCTGCTAGTACGCTCTCTTTCCCTCCCTCTCTCTCTCTGTGTGTATCAAATAAACAAATAATAAACCCCCTAAATAGAATTTATGTATGCCCATGTATACCTTGTGGAATAGGCCTGTGTTAGCTCAGGGCTGGATCAGTAATTCTCAAAATGCCATCTTCAGACCAAAAGCAACAGCGTCACCTGGGAACTTGTTAGAGATGCAAATTAGGGGCTCCACCTCCAACCTCCTGAATCAGAAACACTGGAGATGGGACCCAACACCTATAGGTTAGGAAACCCCCCAAGTGATTCTGATGCTCATTAAATTTTGCAGAACCCTGATCTGGAATACCAGAGGAAATTTAATGAAAAATAGGTTCTTAGTGGTTAAGGAGATTTTAAGAGAAGCAGTGGTTCTCAACCCAGTCCGTACATTAGACTCACCTAGGAAAAAAATACCAAACACTAAGATTTGGCTCCAGCTCCAAAAATTCTGATTTGTTTGGTGGAGATGAGCCCCAGGAATGAGCATCTTTAAGAACACCCCAGGTGATTTCTACTGAGGCCCACTGCTTGTTAAACAATCTCATTATGTAAACTAATAAAGGGGTGCTCTGAGAAATTAGATTGATCACCAAAGTCATAGAACCAATTTGAACTCTAACTCAGGTGACCTAATCCTTCAGCCAGTCCCAAATCATGTTTATTTTGTTGTACTTTATTAATTAAGTTCTATAATATCCCTGTTTTGGAAAAATCAGAGTCAAAATATTCCAAATATTCAATTATCTAATATGTTTGCCCAAAGAATGTCCAAATCTTTCCATATTAGGGGGTTACTGATGTTTTGTTTTTCATTTTATCAGTGGTTGTCCAAATATCTCCTTACACACACACACACACACACACACACGCCTCACCCAGAGTTTCAGTTTCCTACATAAACATGTGTATTTGAGCTAGTTCATATAGGATATCAAATAGTCTCTTGTAAGTTAACATTTAACAGAATTATAACAATGTAAAGTTGAAAATTAGGAGAAGGAAGGGAAAAGTGAATTGGGGGAAATCAGAGGGGGGAGACGAACCATCAGAGACTGTGGACTCTGAGAAATAAACTGAGGGTTTGGGAGGGGTGGGGGTGGGGGGATGGGTGAGCCTGGTGGTGGGTATTAAGGAAGGCACGTATTGCATGGAGCATTGGGTGCGGTGCATGAACAATGAAACTTGGAACACTGAAAAAAATAAAATAAAAATAAGATGTTAAAAAAAGAAAATCGCAATCTCCATATTGACAAATTTCTTAAAAAAAGAAAAAGATTTATTTATGTATTTGTGTGAGAGAGAGAGTGCATAAGCAGGGCAAGTGGTAGGCAGGGGAAGAAGCAGGGAGCCTGATGCAGGACTTGATTCTAGGACCCTCGGATCATGACCTGAGCCAAAGGCAGATGTTTAACTGACTGAGCCACCTGGGCGTCCCTCTATATTGGCAAATTTCTTTTTTTTTTTTTAAAGATTTTATTTATTTATTTATTAGGAAAGAGAGAGAGTGAGAGAGAGCAGGTCAGAGTGAGAAGCGGACTCCCCATGGAGCTGGAAGCCTGATGTGGGACTCGATCCCGGCACTCCGGGATCATGACCTGAGCCAAAGGCAGTCGCTCAACCAACTGCGCCACCCAGGGGCCCAATATTGGCAAATTTCTAATAAGAGTATCTCATAGGGAAATAGGAGAGAACCTATGATCAATGTTTCCTGGGCATCTACAAGACACATTAGTTATTGATGGCTTTTGGAGTTACTATTTTACCAGGATAATTTTAAAAAGTGACTTAATAGCTCTGAATATACTTTGCTCTTAAAGGAACTAGAGGAAGGCAATTTTTTATACTGCAGGGACGTTAAACTAGTATAGCCAGTGGTTTACAGAAGCTTGCTAAGTAAAATATAGCAAGATACAGCAATATAGCAATATAGACTGCCTTTCAAACTGTTTATTCCTCGGAGGTGTTTATAGATTCTGCACATGATTTAAACCTCCTTTTTATACTTTATTTCAAACTATTTTCAAAGTTGAATTAAAAAGAAAATAGGCACATTCAAATGTGTTAGATTTATCACACTGAAGATGACCAATGAATTAGCTTTATTTATTGATTAGCTTTTTAAGTATATGTTATAAAGTTGAATTCAGTTAATATTTGTAAGTATAAAATATACTAATAAATATGCTTTTATTTGTTTTATTTATTGTGAGTTTGTGTGCATTTCATTAAATACACGTGATTCTACATTTATAAATTTTAGAAATCACTGGACTAGAAGTGCTTAAGAAAAATCAAAGCTCCTGGCTAACATCTAGATAAAATAACCAACTGGAAAGAAAATATTTTTAGGTGTCTGAGGCACACCGACATCTGCTGATTCATTTGGATGGATTACTAGATTACATGTATGTATGTGTGTGTCTATGTGTGTGTGTTATGGGTTTTACAAAAAATATCCAGGATCTACTAGAATTAATTCCATAGATCATGTCTCTTTTCCATTTTATAGGCTCCTGCATTGGTGGTATTTCCCTACCTCCTGCCCTCAGAGTGCTCTATAAATAAAGGACTCATTAAACTTGGTCAGAAAAAAAAATGAAAGGGGAACCCTCCTTCACTGTTGGTAGGAATGCAAGTTGGTGCAGCCACTTTGGAAAACAGTATGGAGATTCCTCAGGAAATTAAATATACAGCTACCCTATAACCCTGCAATTGCACTACTGGGTATTTACC
>CM052800.1:152582599-152602819 GCA_028533885.1 Nasua narica | reverse complement strand
TGAGCATTGTGAGAAGGAAGGGAAGGGCGAATGGGGGGAAATCGGAGGGGGTGTTGAACCAGGAGAGACTGTGGACTCTGAGCAACAGAATGAGGGTTTTGGAGGGGAGGCGGTGAGGGGTGGGCGAGCCTGGTGGTGGGTATTGAGAAGGGCACGTATTGCATGGAGCACTGGGTGTGGTGCATGAACAATCAATCTTGTAACACTGAAAAATTAAAATAAACATATTTGGGGAGAAAAAAAATAAATGACATTCTGGAAAAAGACAAAACTATAGAGATAGTAAAAAGATCAGTGGTTGCCAGAATTCAAGGAGAGGGGTGCTGTGTATAAGTGGAGAACAAGGGATTTTTATAGCAGTAAATCTATTCTCTATGATACTGCAATGGCATTTGCCAAAACCCGGAGGACTGCACCACACAGAGAGTGGAACTAATGTAATTGATGGACTTTACTTAATAGTAATATAGGAATATTGCTTCATCCCTAGTAACTAATGCAAGATGTTAACAATAGAAAAAACTTGGTTGAGGGGTAGGAGACCTAAGGTGACTCTCTGTATATTTTGCTCAATTTTTCTGTAAACCTTTAATTACTCTAAAACAATAAACTCTATTAAAAAGAAAAGAAAAGAAAATGATAGTCTCCACCCCTTGCAAGAAAGCAAGCAAGCAAGAAAAGAAAGCGATCCCTTTACAAAGTTTCTTCCTTCTCCAGGTATAATCTATATTCAAAGACTGGAAGTAGAAATATGTCCAGGAAGAGTAAATCCATGATGGCAAAATTATGAATATTTAAGAAGTTTTTCTACTCTCTTACTCATTGTATTGCAAATTTCAACACCTATGATCTCTCATAGACTACAAAGAGCAATAGCCATTGCCAATGTGAACCCAGATTTGGTTTACGAGGACCAAGTCCTGTGTCAGAGGTAAACTGACCATAGCTGCTTCTCTCGCTTCTTGTGTTTACCGCGGACTCAGCCAGGCCCACATTTTAAGGTCTATAACTTTCATCTTCTTTTGGGAAACCTCTGGGTTTCTATAATTGTGCCAACAATGAAGGGTCTGCTAAAGGAAAATGGCCTCTAATAGAAAAGCCCTGTTCAGTGCCCCTTCTTAGCCCTGAAGGATAATGGACAAGAGAAATTCTTCCAAAGAATGAAAATGAGGCTGGCCAGGTTACTGCAATAAGAAATCTGTGCTTTTCCTAGAAAGGAGAATATGGTACTGGATATTGCTCTCTCTGTTCTACTTTTCACCATGGGAATTTTTAATGTGATGATCTTTTCGTGTATCTTATAAATTGGAAGCATTAAAGATGGTTACAATTATAGCTCAAAGATTAAAAAATTCTGAGCAATGTATATAGGATCTGATCAAATTTGAAAATGAGATGCAGGGGCGCCTGGGTGGCTCAGTGGGTTGTGAGGCCAACTCTTGATTTCGGCTGAGGTCATGATCCCATGGGATGGAGCCCCCCTTGGGCTTCCTGTTCAGCAGAGAGTCTTCCTCTACTCCTCCCTCTGCTCTCTCTTTCTCAAATAAATAAATAAAATCTTAAAAAAATAAAAGAAAATGAGATGTAGAAAGTGGACATAGCTTTGGCTTTTCTCTAGTGGGGCAGATTAATATATTTGTGGTTGTATATAAAGCGTTGTATTATGATAAGCAAGGACAATTTCCAAATTGTATGTATAGGAAAGGGTGTGTGTACATACATACATGTACACACACACACACACACACACACACTGAAAAGAGACACAGTGTATTAGGTATAAATTGGAGTAGTTACCTGGCCTCCAACACAACCCCAGTGGCTGTTTCCTTGCTTCCTTCCCCTTCTTCAGACAGAACCCTAATTCTCTGGCCATGTAATTGATTTAACAAGGAGCACATGGACCAAATCAACCCACTAGGTTCCCGATTCCAGTATTTTTTGGCAAGAACTGGTGGGAAAGAGACATTTTGGCCCTTGGTCAGAGGGCTATAAAAATGTCAGTTCAAGGCTGTCATTTTTATTATTTATATTCCCACTGAGGACATTCACACTTGTTTTCCCCTTGGAATTCTCTTCCCTTGATTTTTGCATGGCTGGCTGCCGCAAATCATTTGCTTCTCAGTTCTAATATCATCTCTGTAGAGAAGCCTTTTTAATTTAGTTTTATTTATACAAATATAAATTTAGTGTTATTTATATGAATATTTGTTAGTTTGTCTATTCATACAAGTCTCAAGTTTTCTGCCTCACTGCCTAACCCCACTTCTGTAGCATTTAATTTCCTTTATGTAATCCTATCTCATTTTCCTCATTGCTTTTATCATTACTTCAAAATATGGACTTGTGTCACTCTCAGCTTCTGGCCTCTCTCTCTCTATGTCTGTGCCCTCAGACTTTGAGCTGTGATACCACTCTCATGGACCAACAAATATGACTCTATCTCTAGCTACAATTTCAGTTTCAGCTCCATCTTCTACTGCCATAATTTCATAGTTTAAATTCCTAAGATATATATAAATATAAATTATTTTATATATATTAAATATATATATAAATTAAATTTTATATATATATTTCTTTTTCCAGAAGCCATGTCAGATGGAAGCAATTAATTTAAGTGTAATATAATCTGGGGTCAGGTGCACACTCCTACATAATCCTTTCGTCTTGCTTCATTTTCTCAAGTGACTATTTTGCACCGGAAAAGTGCTTTCAATGTGTGGTTTTTATTTATTTATTTTTATTTTTTTAAAAGATTTTATTTATTTATTTGACAGAGAGAGAGAGAGAGAGAGACAGAGAGAGATCACAAGTAGGCAGAGAGGCAAGCAGAGGGAGAGGGGGAAGCAGGCTCCCTGCAGAGCAGAGAGCCCAATGTAGGGCTCGATCCCAGGACCCTGTGATCACGACCTGAGCCGAAGGCAGAGGCTTTAACCCACTGAGCCACCCAGGTGCCCCTGAATGTGTGGTTTTTAGACAGCATTAAACATCACCTAGGCATGTGTAAAAAATATAAATTCGCAGGCCCCAACCCAGGCCTATTGAATCAGAAAGTGTGGAAGTGCTTTAGTAATCCATATTTCAATCCTTGTTTTTATAAATTGTCTAGGACTTCCAGGTAGCTCAAAACAATGGTGGTTGCCTTCCTTCCCATCCCCCAGTATTTCCTCCAGAAAATGATATAGAATAATAAAAAGGGAAAGATAAGTTGACACCAAAACAATGCTCTTGGCATAACTTAAAAACTGAGGATACCCAAACTGCAAAATAACTGTAAAGAAAAATGACCAAATTTTAGTGCACTATGTTTCAGATAAGCACCCCAACTCTCCTCCGCAGCATGTTTTTTTGGCATGCAAAGAGAGGCTAAGAAAAACTGCAAGCAAGACAGAAAAGGGAAGACTGTGAAGGAGCCATGGGTCAATCCCAATGCACCAGTAAAGAGATTGAGTTTACCTTAAGTCTAAAATTGCTAAAAAAAAAAAAAAAAAAAAGAAGTATACAAGTAGATCATAGCACAGACTACAGGGAAAGGACTTAAAAGTATGTACAGTTTGAAGGTTCAGTCTTCAAATATATAGATTCTGGGAGAGAGAATATAAGGCAGACTCAATAAAACTTGGAGAAAAAGGAAGAAAAAAAAACACCTTTTGATAATAGGAAAAGAAGCAAAGAGGAAAAATGTGGAGTCCTGAAATTCAAAGGTAACCACAAACAATAAGAAAACAAATAACCCAATTAAAAAATGGGCCGAATACCTTAATAGACACCTCCCCAAAGAAGATATATAGATGGCAATAAGCATATGAAATTATGCTCCACATGATATGTCATGAGTAAAATGAAAATTAAAACAACATTGAAATACTACTATGCACCCATGGGAGTGGTCAAAATGTGGAATGCTGACAACACTCAATGTTGGTGAGGGTGTGGAGCAACAGGAACTCTCATTCACTGCTGGAGGGAATGCAACATGGGACAGGCACTTTGGAAGACAGTTTTGTGTTTCTTACAAAGCTAAACATGTTCTTCCCATACAGTTTAGCTGCTTCACTCCATGGTAGTAACCCAAAGCGGGTGAAACTTATGTCTACACAAAAACTTACACAAATGATACTTATGACAGCTTTATCCATAATTGCATAACCTTGGAAGCAACAAAGGTGTCCTTCAGTAGGTATATGGATAAACAGAGTTTGGTACATCTGGACAAAGGAATGTTATTCAGCACTAAAAAGAAATGAACTATCAAGGCATGGAGAGACATGGAGGAATCTTAAATACATATTACTTAATGAAAGAAATCAAACTGAAAAGGCAACACATTGTATAATTCTAACTATGTGACATTCTGAAGAAGACAAAACTATGGAGACAGTAAAATCAGTGGAACACGAAGGATTTCAGGTAGTGAAATACTCTGTATGATGTTAGAATGATGGATTTGCGATAATACATTTGTCCAAACCCATAGTCTGTACAATACCAAGAATGAACCCTAACATAAACTATGATACTTGGATGATTATACTGTGTCAATGTAGATTCGTCCTTGTTAAAAAAAAAAGTACTTTTCTGGTGAGTAATTGTTGGTAATGGAGGAGGCTATGCATGTATGGGGTCGAAAAGTATACGAAAAATCTTTATATCTCCCTCTCAGTTTTATTGTAAACCTAAAACTTCTCCAAAAAATAAAGCCTTACAAAAAAAGACGTGCACACGCGCACACACACACACACACACACACACACACACACACATCTCTTACAACCCCTCCATTACATCCAAACAAAGATCCACTAAAGTGTCTTTCAGAAGAAGACTTGTTAAACTAGGACTCCTGTAAAACATAGAATACCATGAAAAATCACTTTGTTTAGGCACTGAATAGGCTTTGTTGAAGGAATGTATAAGAAAAAAAAAATCAACAAAATAGGGTATGGCCCCATGCCTTACTGCTATTCTGTGTAGAGCCACGCTTGATGTTTTCACAACAAAAGCTTAGGAGGGATCCCACAAGCAGAAGAAAAACACTGAACTTTGTCAGTTGCTGCCTGTTGAGAGACCATTCTTTATGGGACTCTCACATTTCTGCACATTGACCAGCCTTTGTTCAAATTATCTTTTTAAAGATGTTTATATAGTGAACTTCCTTAGACAATAGAGATGGTGTCTTCCTCTGGAGCAAAATGCAGGTTTACTATATCTTTGGAAGTAAAAAGAGTGTTTCTCTCCAGAACAAGGGGTAAACATGCGTATGTGTGTTATAGAGGATTAGGTGCCCAAAGCTCTGGGTTTCTCTCATGGAATTCAATCCACTGCTTGTGAAGATGTCATATGTCATGTATTACCATGTAGGAATAGGGCGTAGGTAACTAGAACCAATGCTATTACTCTTAATGCTATTGCTGTGAGTAAGAGTCTGTCCTTGGTCTCTGATTTAGTGGTTTCATGTCTTCAGCTAGCACCCATCAAAATGCAGCAGGTTAACTTGTTAGCTAGTAAGTAAGGTAACATTTCAGACCCTTAACAGTTAAGGAGCCAGGCATCTATGCAATTGTGATATTTAGGACCACTATGGTTAGAATCTAGGTGATTTGTTAGAACTTTGGCTGATTCTGTTGATAAGAAAGAACATGTAATGCTTGTGAAGGAAAGAAGGAATAGTAAGATCATCTTATGGCTCAGTCCTTCCTGCAGCCTTTTATGCAAACCTTAGATCCATTTGAAGATGACTATAAAAAGTCTCAGAGTTCTTTGCAGGAAGAATTGGTAGCTATAAGGGGTGGTTAGCTACTTGGGGAGATTTCCCCAAGAGAGACACAATCCTGTAGAAAACCATAGGAAAGGCAGTGAATAATACTTGGGCTCTTGTTGCCCACAAATGGTTTCAATGCTGATGAAGGTGACCCACTGGAGAATGAGAAACTGACCCAAAGGAATTCAAAAACATCTTGTGATCAGTCCCATTGTCCTAGAATACTCTCTTATTCCTTGTATTGAAATCAGGCAAGAATTTAGAAGATGTCACCATGACAATGAAGGAGCAAATGCTTGGGATTAAGATGGACTCCTTAAAAAAAATGTGTTACTGTGGCATAAGAATAGACATATAGATCAATGGAATAGAATAATCTAGAAATAAACTCTTACATTCATCGTCAATTGATTTTCAACATGGATAACGAGACAATTCAATCTAAAAAGTCCTGGGACAGCTGGTATATGTGTGTAAAAGGATGGAATTGGACTCCTTTCTTAAATGAAAACAAAAATAATTCAAAATGGATCACAAACTAAATGTACAAGCTAGAATTCTGAAACTCTTAGAAGAAATTATAATAGTAAATCTTCATGACCTAGGTTTAGGCAAAGATGTAAGACATCACAAGAAAAAGGAAAAAAAAGATAAGTTGAATTTCATCAAAATTAAAATCTTTTGTGCTTCAAAGGACATCTTCAAGAAAATGAAGAAACCGTGCTCGCTTCGGCAGCACATATACTAAAAAATTGGAACGATACAGAGAAGATTAGCATGGCCCCTGCGCAAGGATGACCCGGAAATTCGTGAAGCGTTCCATATTTAAAAAAAAAAAGAAAATGAAGAAACCCACAGAATTGGATAAAATATTTGCAAATCATATATCAATAAAGGATTTGGATCTAGACCATATAGAAAATGTCTATAACTCAATAATAAAAATAAAAGTACTCTAATTAAAAATGAGCAAAGGACATAAATGGAGATTTCTTCAAAGAAGATACATAAGCATAAATAAGCATATGCAATGATGCTCAATATCATTAGTCACTTGAAAAATGCAAATCAAAACCGTAGTGAGATGGAATATCACACAAATTAGGATGGCTATAATCAAAAAGACAGAAGACAATTAACACATGATCACTCTGATATGAAGAATTTGAGAGGCAGGGCAGGGGGTTATGGGGGGGTGGGGAAGAGAAATGAAACAAGATGGGATGGGGAAGGAGACAAACCATAAGAGACTCCTAAACTCACAAAACAAACTAAGAGTTGCTGGGAGGTGGGGGGGTGGGGGTATGGACATTGGGGAGGGTATGTGCTATGGCAAATGCTGTGAAATGTGTAAGCCTGATGATTCAGACATGTACCCTGGGGCAAATAATACATTATATGATAATAAAAAATTAAAAAAAAAGACAGATAATAACAAGGATTGGTAAAGAGGTGGGGAAATTAGAATCCTTATAAGTCAGTGGTGAGATGGTAAAACCATTGATTTGGTAAATAGTTCGGCCCCTCCTTCATGAGTTAAACATTAAGTTACCATATGATTCAACACTTCCACACTTAAACTCAAGAACATTGAAAATGTATGTCCACACAAAAACTACTGCATGAATGTTAATAGCGATCTTATTCATAATAACTAAAAAGTAGAAAAAACCCTGAAATGTCCAACAACTAATGAATGGATAAATAAGACATGGTATTCATATGATGGAACATTTGGCCATTAAAAGGAATGAAGTACTGACATATCATATAACACAGCTGAATCTTGCCAGGGGGTAGAAGGAATGGGGAATTGCTAACAAGTACACAGTTTCCCTTTGGGATGATGGAAATATTTTGGAATTAGGTAGCAATGATAGATGCACAGCACTGTGAATATACTAAAAACCATTGAATCATAGTACACTTTAAAATGGCAAATTTTATGTTGTGCGAATTACACCTCGATACTAAAAATACTGCAAAAAAAAAAAAAAAAAAAGAAACACATGGCTGAACCTTGAAATTATTATGCTAAGTGAAAGAACCCAGACACAGAAGGCCACATATTGTATAATTCTGTTTACAGGTTTCCCTTTTATTCTGAAAGTTTGCTTTATGCCACATCACTTTTGTAAAAGACCTATCTTAGGTTCTGTTTTTGCTAACTGAAAGAAATCTGAAGTGGATTTTCACTTTCATGAAATGCCAATTGCGTCTTTGCTTTAGGCTATTTTGGCTTATGAAGGTTTCATAGGAACATTCTACTTTTGGAAAGCAGGGGAAGCCTGCATAGGAAATGTCCAGAATACGGGAGCCTGGGTGGCTCAGTCGTTAAGTGTCTGCCTTCGGCTCAGGTCATGATCCCAGTGTCCTGGGATCGAGCCCCGCATCGGGCTCCCTCCTCGTCAGGAAGCCTGCTTTCTCCCTCTGCCACTCCCCCTGCTTGTGTTCCCTCTCTCACTATGTCTCTGTCAAATAAATAAAATCTTCAAAAAAAAAAAAAAAAAGGTAATGTCCAGAATAGGCAAATCCATAAAGACAGAGAGTAGATTAGTGGTTACCAGGTCCTGGGAGTAGGGGTGGTGTGGTGGAGAATGGGTAGTGACTGCTAATGTGTCTGAGGATTCTTTCGGAGATGAAGAAAATGTTTTAAAATTGAATGTGGTGATAGTTGCACAACTCTATGAAATATATGAAAAATCATTGAATTGCATACTTTATAAAGGTAAATTTTATGGCGTGTGAATTATACATCAATAAAACTGTCATAAAAGAACAAAAATTTTATCTGCTTAAGAAGTAGAAATGCAGTACACATAAATAAGGAAATTGTTTAATAAATCTTTATATCTTATTATCTAAAAAAAAAAAAAGGGTGCTACTCTGCAAGTCCAGCCCAAGTTCACAAAAAAGGTGAACTCTGAAGTCCTAGGTGGAAGATAATGCTCCAATGGCTGCTGAGTCAAAGGGTTCCCAAAGCTGAAATAGATGGGCTTGGGTGGATAAAAAATACCGGAATTTCATTTTGTTGAGTCACAAGCTGCCACCATATTTCTCAAAACTGAAAGCAAACATATCTTGTGATTAGTGCCACTTAGACTTGCCTCCTCCACTCCAAACCCAGCTGCTTTAGGGAGAAGACAATTAGAAATAGGACTGAGGTCTCTCTGTCCTCAATAACTACCAAAAGCCGTATTACCAGTCCCTACCAGTCTGAGTATGGTAGGGAACTTCTGGGTGGGGTAGACTTCAACTCCTATGGTTCTGTTGATACAGGCATCCCAAGTCACCATTCTATCCAATCTTGCAAAGGGACTATGCAAAGGGGTCCCTGCCTGAATTCAACTCAGGGGTTTTAGGAAAGATTAGTGAAAAAGGAAAGCTAACATGACCTTGTGGATGGGGCTTTGGGAGGATTCAATGTACTGATGTTTCTATGTCAGTGAATGCATTGGAAGAACTGATGTGTTACGTGCTTTTACTTCTCTGTCCTGTAAATGACAGACAGGATTAATCTGATTAGGAATTGTTGCATATAGTGAGATACTCATACCTTTGAGGTCCCTTAACTCTAAAGACTACTTTGAATTACAAGTCTCTGTGACTTACAAATTACCAATTGGAGCTTCCAGCAATGGGAGCCAGCCTCTACCTGGAAGCATTTTGAATTTGTTGCCTCCCCTTGGAAAAGCAGCTATTAGCTTACTATTGGACTTTTGTCAAAACCAAACCTTGACTCATAGAGAATTTGGTAGTTTCCAGCCTGATGCTTCTATTTTGGAGGGGATCAACTCATACTTACTGACTAAGGTGGGAGGGGTCCAATGAGATTGCTTTTCAATCGGAAATGGCATATTTAAGAATATAGAGGGCCTGGCTCCACCAGTATCTCAATTTTCATGCAAAAGTGACAGCCATTCTATTTGGGGGAAATTTCAGTCCCAACTCCACTGCCTGTAGCAGTCATTGGCTCATTGGGACTCTCGATTTCCAGGGGTTCTCCTAAATGACTGGGCCTGGTTAACAGATGGCTTGGCTAAGCTGGCGAGCACTATGCTGCTGTACCAGCTGCATAACAGTGAACATGGATGCGGTTGTTCACTCTAAACTCTTCCACTCCAGCGAACAGGACACGGGGTTGTTCTCGCAGCTTTGGCCAATACCTGCCTTTATGAAATCGTTATATTTTTACTGATTCTTGAGCTATTGCCAGTGGTCTAGCTGTTCGGTCTGCCACTTGGAGAACCAGAAGCAGACGGCTTCAAGACACCCTTAGGGGTAAATTAAAGGCACCCTTTGGAGCAGATTAAAGGCACTTTCGGGATTACTGATTGAACCATCTGTGTCATTCCCAAGGATGCTCGTGGGAAGGGCCTGTTCTCTGATAAGACCAACTGTAATCAAGCTGCTTATGAAGCCTGAACTACACAAATCACCAAATCTGCCTGGGTGTACCATCATGCCATACACGGCAACACTCCTACCACCGTAGACTGGGTGTGAAAGGCTTTATGTTGCTGATTCAGGTAAGTATGGGGCTGCACCAGTCCATTCAGCTGACCTAGATCTCACCGTGTGGCCTTTGAAACTAATTGCACCATATTTTCAGCTTTTCAGATAATTTTCAGACTAAAAATGTGATGCCATGGTGTACGTTTTGTTGTAGCGACCACTCAACCAAGGTTAATAGGAAAGATATTTGACGGACTGTCCACATTCCTTGTCATACATTGACATCTGCTATTATTGAGCTTGGAATGGCCTCCTTAAAACTTGACTCAAAAAGATTTTTGACTCTACCTCTCTTAGTTGCTCTATACTTTAGTAAGGCAGTGTGGTCCCTCATGAGTTTTCTCTAGAGATTTCCCTAGAGATCATTTTCTCTTAGGTACTTTATGGGTAATGATCAGTATGAATAAAATAGGAAATAATATAGATATATTTTGAAAATTTGGGATTCTTCCCTGACCATTCTTGGGCATGATGCTTTTTTCTTTCCCTAATGAAAGTCCCAGATCAACCTAGTTGGCACACCTTCTCAATGACAGCCCAACCAAAAGGGAATCTAGGGGCTGAAATTTAATTCTGGTTTAGGCTTTTGGATTCTCTTGTTTGCTTGACAGGGTCCAAGAGCCTAAAGGAAATAAACACTTGGTTGAGTACATTCCTTGCAGAATTCCCACATGGAGGCCCTCTGGGCCCAAATCTGTGGATATAATGGGTCTATTTAAGATTTGTAAACATTTACTTTTCCCACTTGTGCTTGGCCCTTCTGGACAGAAGTTCTGAGTGCATGTGGGGAACAGGTCAATGTTATTAAGGCAGCGGAATGAGAACAACAATCTTGATTCCTGGGAGGGAACAACTTAGACCCTGAGAGATACTGGAGGAGGGAGCAAATATTAGTGATCTCTATCTTTCAGAGTTGTCTCTGGAACTTTCTTCACAAAGGAAAACACCCTGTTGCAGTGTACCCAAGCTATTGCAAATGTCTTAAATTTAATTGACTGTTGGGTCTTCCAGTCTTCATGAGATAATCCTGACCACAATTTGATCACATTTTCTCTTACACTTGCTGACAAGTCTTTCAGGGGACCCATAATAGCAGGAGATGCCCCCACTTTCCATCTGTCATCACTTTCCGATGTCTTCTCCACTGTTTTCAGTCATTCATTGTGGCATGGATAAATATGACAGACTGAAAGACTGGCTTTTGGGTGTCCCTCAAAAAATACTTATTTAAAGTGAACTGGAAAACCCAAGATCTGCCATCTGACTGGGAAGCTATCCTGGAGGTATAGTCACCCTCTGCCATCAGACTGATATAGAGTCCACTTGGCAGGCCCTAATAATTGTGAACTCTTAAGTGGTGCTATTTGTGCCTTCAAGACTGTACTTTTTTCGTGAGTAAGTCAGACATTCAATAACTTGCCTCTCCCCCAAAATATAGTGGCTGGTACCTTAACGGTGATCATGAGAGACCTTCGAGTGTTTAAGGAAACACCAAAAATAGAGCATGTAGCCCTTAAAGGACTGCAAGATAAGTCTAAAGTAAAGCTACCCTTAGATATCAGAAGGAAATTCTCAGAGGGATAACTGGCTCATTATTTATGCTCACCTTGTAGACAGTTATCTTTATGATGGACAGTTATCCATATGATAGGTGTCATTCAGTTCGGAAAAAATGTGGTAAGAAATTTGTCTCAATGACACAAACTTTACCCTAAAAAGCATTCAGTTTAGCTTCAATTCACCGGCAAGAACGGTTACGGGTTATGAGATTATTCTAGATTTTCTTCTTATAGGCAAAGGCACAGAGTCTGGGAACATGCCAAATATATCCTGCTGTACGTAAATTAATGTCTCAAGTCAAGTGGGAAAGTCAACACAGAAACTTAAAGAGAAAGTCACTTGACTTTCTAAAGTAAACTCTGATGGCCTATGTGTTTTGTTCAGCTGGTTGGATCTGGGATCCTGGGAGGCATGGTTGAGGTTGTGCCTGCAGGATGGTCTCATCCTGCAGTTTGGATTCTTGCTGGTAGTAACCTTTACTAAATAGTTTATGAGACAAATTGAATGGATTTGGTCCCAGCCTCTGCTGATCAGATTATTCAGAGTAGGCAGTGGAGTGAGAAACTCATGGGAAAATTCTCTAGAAACAGGGATGACATAGGGATGAGAGGTAGATGTTGGTAAGATGATTCTCTAGGAGTCTCTTGTGTTTCTGTGCATCTTGGGAAGCAAGACATTGACTGGCCTTCACTCTAGACTTGCATAGCAAACATCCTTAGATGGTGGAGATCATGTTTCTCTGCACAGTAATTTACTTATGGTCTTTGGAGACAGAGATGAAGTTTCTTTCTGGAGCAAAAAGCAGGCATGATTTCTGACCATGATAAAAGATTCTAATTCCCAAAGTTCAGGATCCCTTTCTTGTAATGGCACTTACTGTGTATAATGGTTTCATTTGGACCTTTCTGTGTCACTGTCTCAGAGAACCACCATAAAAGCTAACACTCTGGCACTTGCTGTTGCTGTGAGTAACAAATGTCCTTTGTCTCTGACACAGGACTTGTATGTTTTCTTAACTTATTAGCTTGCAAGTAGAGTAAAATTTCACAGAGGAGTTACGTGTCAGAACTAGAAATAGTGCTGATCATAGTAAAGATGCTGAGACCTTGGCAGGTATATCTCTTGCTAGGGTGGAAGGAAGAAGAATTTTGGGGGCAACATAGAGCAAACCCACAGAACAAATGGAAAGTCCATTGTCTACATTGGACTATAACCTTAGGTGACAATGTTATCACTCATGAAAATCAGTATGCCAGAAAAAGTATGATGAAAGCAGCTTGTTAAGGTACATTAAACTGTTAGTATTTTGCAAAATGGACCATGAATCAATGAAACAAATGAATTCAACGAATATATTGAACACACTGAACACCTACTATATACAAAGTCACTATGCTTTCTGCTTTCTACAAATTTCTACAACTGATGCAGAGGTGAACGAGATGAGAAATAAGAGATAGTTTATAATTTGGTTGCAAAAATTTTGTATAAAATCATAGTACAAACTCGAATAAAGTAAATTGATTATACTGTATAAATAGAGATGGTAGTAAAAAAGGACTCAAAATTTTGGAGGAAGAAATTAGGTGATTTTGCTTTGTTTTAGCTTTGCTTTGTTTAGCTCCATATGTGTGAGCTCCATACCCTTGGTTAGCCTATACGTTCCCAATGAAAAGTTAATGAACAATCTTTTTTCTGAAGAAGGTCAGAGCAGGAACCTGAGAGAGGATTCATTACAGAATCTACTCAACATCGTGAAGCCTTCATGGCACAGACCTGGGTTTATTCAACTTAAGTCTCAGGGTTGGGGTCACTCATCACTGAGCAGAACATTATTAGAGATGAGGAGAGAGCACAGATGATGGATTTAAGGAATAAAGAAGTATATGAACAAAAAAATATCTTTAATTTTCTTACTTAGGGTTCTGCTTCTGTGCTTAAGTTTATAGATAGGGAGAACCCAGAATCTAGATTCCTACATCTATCTCCAAGATTGCTTACAGTAGTACAAAGACATCGCAGAGTATGTCCTTCACTGGCACACATCATGATGGGTTTTCTCCTCAAGCACCTGCACATGTGGGATGAACGAAGTAAGCCTATGATAAAGTGATATTTATTAAAGTTTATATTTTTGAATAAAGCACTTGAAGAGATAGCTTTATTTGCTAGCACAGTTTAAGCTCAAAATTTATAGTCTTACTCTAGCAATACACTCCTTTGGCACCACTTACAGGGTGGTTGTGAGGATCAATCAGATTTAATATTTGTGGAAAACACTTGGTAAACAGTAAAATGGTAGGTGGATTTTAGAATTTACTTATATATTCATCCAAAGTTTTGCTTCAGAAAGAAGTTAAGGACTATTACTTATATTTCTATGAATAGCTAGTCATCTACCCTTTGGATAGAAGCAAAGCAACTCAGATATCTTCAAACATTTATTCTGACTCTACCATCTCTCCCCAGAATTCCTGTGCTGGGAAAGCTCTTTCCTTCATAGGGTAGGTGTGCCTTTCAGAAGACTAAAAGAAAAAAAATATATAATATGTATAGTTTATATAACTACTTTTTTTTCTCATCATACATTTCCATCTCAGAATATTTAGAAAGGGAAGGCAGCTGGAAAAAAGTGAAAATTACCATCTGAGAAAGTGATTATTGACAATACAGTATGTCATGTCTTTTTTCTAAAGATCATACACATTGCTTGAGAGACTATTTTTGAGTTGTTTTCACTTAATGCTTTATGAAGATTTTCTAATGTTCATAATATTCTTCAGAATCATAGCTTTTAAATTATAAATGTCGCATCATGTTCCATTTGGAGATAGTACCATTAATTTATTTAATTATTGTTTTTTGTTTAGATGATGTAAAAATTTTCATTTAATGAATTAAACATATACCTACCAAATTATTGATAAGCCATTCTACTGCTCAGATATTTACCCAAGAGAAATGAAACATCTTTCCATACAAAGAGTTATATATGAGTATTTTGTAATACCTCAAACTGAAAGTGACCCAAATATCCATCCATAGGTGAATGAATAAATGAAATGTGGTGGTATGTACATATGATGCAACACTACTTAGCAATAAAAAAGAATGGACTAATGGGAAAAAGACAGTTTCTTCAACAAAGTGTGTTGGGAAAATTGGACAGCCACATGCAGAAGAAAGAAACTGGACCATTTCCTTACACCACATACAAATATAGACTCAAAATAGATGGGAGAACTCAATGTGAAGCAGGAATCCATCGAAATCCTTGAGGAGAACACAGACAGCAACCTCTTTGATCTCAGCCACAGCAACTTTTTCCTCGAAACATCGCCAAAGGCAAAGGAAGCAAGGGCAAAAATGAACTCATAGGACTTCATCAAGATAAAAAGCTTTTTGCACAGCAAAGGAAACATTTAACAAAACCAAAAGACAAATGACAGAATGGGAGAAGATATTTGCAAACAACATATCAGAGAAAGGGCTATAAAAAATCCCTTTCCAAAAGCTATAAAGAACTTATCAAACTCAACACCCAAAGAACAAAGAATCCAAACAAGAAATGGGCAGAAGACATGAACAGGCATTTCTGCAAAGAAGACATCCAAATGGCCAACAGACACATGAAAAAGTGCTTGACATCACTTGGCATCAGAGAAATACAAATCAAAACCACAGTGAGATACCACATCACACCAGTCAGAATGGCTAAAATTAGCAAGTCAGGAAACGACAGATGTTGGTGAGGAGAAAGGGGAACCCTCCTACAATGTTGGTGGGAATGCAAGCTGTTATAGCCACTCTGGAAAACAGTATAGAGGTTCTTCAAGGAGTTGAAAATAGAGCTACCCTATGACATAGCAATCACACTACTGGGTATTTACCCTAAAGATACAAATGTAGTGATCCAAAAGGGCATGTGCACCCAAATGTTTATAGCAGCAATGTCCACAATAGCCAAACTATGGAAAGAACCTAGATGTCCATCAACAGATGAATGGATAAAGAAGATGTGGGTATATATATAAAACAGAATATTATGCAGTCATCAAAAATCAAAATCTTGCCATTTGCAATGATGTGGATGGAACTAGAGGGTATTATGCTAAGCAAAATAAGCCAATCAGAGAAAGACAATTATCATATGACCTCTCTGATATCAGGAATTTGAGAGGCAGTGTGGGGGTTGTGGGGGATAGGGAGAGAAAAAAATGAAACAAGATGGGACCAGGGAGGGAAACAAACCATAAGAGACTCTTAATCTCAGGAAACAAACTGAGAGTTGCTGGGGGGTGGGGAAAGAGGGAGAGAGTAGTTGGGTTATGGCCAATGGGGAGGGTATGTGCTATGGTGAGTGCTGTGAATTGTGTAAGACTGATGATTCACAGACCTGTACCCCTGGGGCAAATAATACATTATATGTTAATTAAAAAAAAAAAAAGAATCGACTACTGACACATGCAGTGACATGGATGAATCTCAAAATCATTGTGAAGACCAAAAGAATCAAGACAAAAAATAATGTGCTTATCATTCCATTTAGATATAATTTCATAGAATACAAAGTGGTCTACAGTGATAGCAATTTCCTGAGGACAAGTGTGAGTGGGACTTGGATGAGAAAGCATAAGGGGATGGAAATGCCCAGTATCTTGATTTTTCTGATTGTTTCATGGGTAGAAACATGAATCAAAACTCATTGAGTTGTATATTTAACTATATATTGTTTAGCATACATAAATAATACTTTAATATAGTAATTTAAAAACAGTAGTTTGGTTTGAAAACAATATGTTGATATATGGTGACCCACTGAGTCATAAAAATATTTTTACAAAACTCTGTTTCTTTAAAACATATTTCTAGACTCTAGAGCAGAACCAATTCCTTCTCAAATTGGACAGTGTCTGTTTCCAAGAATGAGTGCTTATGAAAAAGAAGAGAAGGGATTCTTTGGCAGGACTGTTATTCATGACTGGTCAGAGCCCTACCAAAGAGAAGCTTCTTCAAGTTATCTAGATTGCTTACTCAAACTGCCCAGTCTTATGGGTAGACCAGGGACCTGAACATATCCAGGTAGCCATGGAGATCAGGATGGGAATTCCACGCGCTCTCAGTGAAGAGGTTGAGAAGAAGGACATGGGCAAAGGACCTAGCAGATCCCCAGGGCACATAAATGTCACCTGGCCCTCTCCATTGCTGACTTCACTAACATCTTAATGCATGAGAACCACTGAAACACAGTGCCCCGTGGCTCCTGAGCAATGATTTTCTTTCTTTCTTTCTTTCTTTCTTTCTTTCTTTCTTTCTTTCTTTCTTTCTTTCTTTCTTTCTCCTTCTTTCCTTCTTTCAGATTTTATTTATTTATTTATTAGAGAGAGACAAAGAGAGAGAGAGAGTGCATGACCCAGAGCGGGGTGTGGGTGAAGGGCAAGGGAGAGGGGGAAGCAGGCTCCCCGCTGATCAGGAAGCCTGATGCCATGGACTCTATCCCAGGACCCTGAGATCATGACCTGAGCCCAAAGGTAGATGCTTAACCGACTAAGCCACCCAGGTGTCCCACGATACTTTTTCTTTATTCCTGCAGAAAATATTTATAACAAATATCAGTCTGTGTGATTTAGTGGAAAGACCAGGTGTTGGAGCTGGCTTCAAATATGTGACTTAGGACAAGTCATTCATTTCTCAGAGGCTGATATGGGCAGTGAAATTTATCTTGCAAGATTGTTTTGAGGAAAAATGAGAAAACATATATAAAAATTTACAATACCTAGTGCAATGTTAGATATTAGCTTTCTTCCCAATTAAAAATAAGTAAACATGTAGAAGTCTAAACTTCCCCCATAGACTGTCATTGTATCTTATATACTATTGAATCTGTTGTCGGAAGGAGAACATGACAACTATGAAAATGTTTTGTAAACTGTAGGCTGCCATACATATCCGAGATGCCAGTTATCTTTGCTTTTAAATCCTATAACATCGAGATCAAAGTTTGCTCCTCTTAAACAACCTGGAAGTCTGTAGTTGTCGACTGACAAAGAGTAAAGGGACCTTGTACTCAGACATTTCAACAGATGCCAGGATGCTAAACTACTATTTTTTTGAATATGTAGAAGAAAAGCCCAGTGCTGACTCTGCCCGCTGGATAATTACCTCGAGGATGCCAGTGTCTGCTGTTGGCAGCAGTTTTGGGTCATTGTGAAGCACCTGGAATGGAGCCAGGCAATTTTACTTAAGGAAGGAGAGTTGTTGATAAAATATACTCACAAAAGCATTACTGGTCATGGTTTCCAACAAAGAAGAGACTTCAAGAAAACTAGGTTGGAAAAAAAGCATTTTCTTACCCTTGATAACGAGGTCTATGTTGATAGCCACTGTGAATTTGGAGCAGCTGAGCTGCTGTTAACAAAATGTTACATGGACTGCAAAACTGGAAGAAAACCAGAGAGCCTGTGTCCTAAGGGGCGACGAGCATGCTGACACGCTCTCTCCAAACCTTATGACAGCTTGGGAAATCTCTGAAGATACCTTGTATTTTTGGAAAGTGGGAAAGCTGAAAAAAAAAAAAAATCCTGGGAAACCATCCAAGTCTTAAAAACATCTTTTCTCATGGTGGCCCTCCTGCTGTTATTTCAACTCTTTGCAAAGAAGGACAATCAATAGTTATTTTTAGATATTTAACACACCAGGAGATTGGTAATTAACCAAGGCAACGCTTCTGAAAATAGTTTGCTTCTATATATGAAGGTAATATTTGCATGAGGGTTTTCCTCCCCTACAGCAAATGTTTGTTGGGCTCATTGCAGACTTTCATCCCTGCCAGTCACGGGTAGAGGTCAGACCTCTCTGTCTTGCTGCAAATTGTTTCTCTACCTTGTACCCAACCCAGTAGAACAGAATGAGAGGGAAGAGATCAAAAAATCTGAACAAGTGGAGTGGCTAGGAGAAGGTGTCTGGAAGCCACAGATCATTGTCTTCTTCATTTGGAATAAAAAGGTAAGAGATGAAGACAAACATAAAAGATCGAGAAATACGCAGAGGAAAAAAAGAGGTAATAGCTGGTAAGCTGTTTTGATGGCAGGTGACAGAAAAAGAAGATCATGTTACAGGACATTACATGTCAGAACAATACAAAAGAGGGAGCTCTCAAGCAAGAAAATCGTTTTTATTTTACTCTAAACAAGCATGTAAGAAATAACGAAGATGATTATTCCATATTTAATAGGCAGCAAGCTGATCCCTTGTTTCCATCTCCTTTGAAGATACAATCTTTTAACATAGTGTGTGTGTGTGTGTGTGTGTGTGTGTGTGTGTGTATTTTTCCATTAGGAATGGGAGTGAGTCTCCCCACAAGTCAGCATATTCTCTGCCAGAGCCATGCCATTTTCTTATAATTGTAAGATCTACATTAGAAGCATGACATCCAGGGGAGAGAGATGCCAGGACATTAGCACATTGTGAACATCTGACCTCTGATTTGGGGAAATGATGAAAAATTAATGGATGCAGATGTGCTCATCCTGCAGCGGACAGATGTTCTCTTTACACACCATTTAGAGTCCCCTGGTGTGTTTGACTACAGGATGATGAATACAAGAGCTGACTGATGTGGGGATCGGCAAAAGTCCTGGAAAAACCAAAGTTTATGCTAGAGGATGGCCCACGTGTTCTCCACTAATGGGCGATGTTGTAACTGAAAGCATGTTGTCAGAATGGAGGTGGCTTCACGTGGGGCAGAGGTCACATGCAAATGGACTCGAATACTGCAACTCACACTCTGGTCTCAGTAGAGCATAAAGTAGGGACATACACTTCTGGATCCAAACTCAGCATGCAAAGCTCAGCGACTTACAGATGGACTCAAATCCCTGCCTCATCCAAGAAGACAATCATATCCAGGACTGCTTGTAACAGAATTATTCCCTAGGCTTCATTAATCTGTGTGCCTCCCTTGACAAGGCACCAACACACTGAAGTTGGAGTTGAGAAAGTGATCCCTTAGAAGTGGCTTTATTGGGCGCCTGGGTGGCTCAGTTGGTTAAGCAACTGCCTTCGGCTCAGGTCGTGATCCCAGAGTCCTGGGATCGAGTCCCACATCGGGCTCCCAGCTCCACGGGGAGTCTGCTTCTCCCTCTGACCTTCTCCCCTCTCATGCTCTCTCTCACTGTCTCTATCTCAAATAAATAAATAAAATCTTTAAAAAAAAAAAAAGGAAGTGGCTTTATCCTTTCACCTCACCGCTCAAAACTGTTCAATGGGCTTTCATTGCCGAAGACATTTAAAAGTGACTTGTACTTTATGCAAATGGAACATGCTTACATGGCAAGATAGACTACTTGAGATGTCTCTGAAGAGGTCTCTTTAGAAAAACC
>CM052800.1:152487643-152582099 GCA_028533885.1 Nasua narica | reverse complement strand
GGAGCCCGATGTGGGACTCGATCCCGGAACTCAAGGATCACGACCTGAGCCCAAGGCAGTTGCTCAACCAACTGAGCCCCCCAGGCGCCCTTTTTTTTTGGATTCTTGATGAGCAAACTCTAAAAACATTGTTGCTTAAAAGCTTCCAGAAAGGGCACCTGGGTAGCTGAGCCAGTTAAGCATCTGCCTTCAGCTCAGGTCATGATCCCAGGGTCCTAGGAGTGAGTCCTGCATCGGGCTCTTTGCTCGGCGGGGAGTCTGCTTCTCCCTCTGCTCCTCCCCTCCCCTGCTCATGTGCTTGCGCCCTCTCAAAAATAAATAAAACCTTTACAAAGAGCTTCAAGAGAATGTTCGACCTTTTCAAATGTGTGGGTTGGATTTTTTTCTGTAAAACTGCATAAAAGCTCATATATTATAAGTATAGCAATAACAACAACAAAAACTCATGTATTATAATTTCCCCCCAAGGAAGACTGCTAAAATAATGATGCTTAAGAATTCTGATCCTAAAAGAGAGACAGAAAATTGGTCTGGGGGAGATCGTGTGGGATCATGGGGGGAAACTTATTAATATAAGCTGAAGGATAAGGAGGAAAATTAGCATATAACTCCAATTGTCTTTCTGGTCCGTTGGACTGAGTTAGGAACTATATGATTAAGAGATCATGTCTGTTAATTGTAAAATTATTTATGAGAAATTTTGTGGGTCTCTATTCTTAGGCCAAACTGCTTTAGGTACCAGGTGACAAAATATAGCTCAGAGCAAGAAAGAAAGATGCTCTCTCTGCCTCTGCACAGAACCTAGTCTGCTTTGACTCCCTGAAAGGCGGCAGCTTTGGGTCTATCAGAGGCTATAGCTTTGTGTCATGTTTTGCGGCTCTCATTATATTCAGACTGAGCAGTGGTGGCAGGGAGACTTCAAGGATGTGACGAGTAGAAGCCAGAGTAGAAGAGGGCATATGTCACGTAGTGCTTATAGCCAAATGACTGATCTTTGGGCACATGTGAAGTGACACTTTGGAAACCACTGGAAGAGAAAAACCCTAATGACACTTACCAGAGGGGACAAATGTCATGCTATTATGCATTTGGAGGTTATTGGGCCAAGAGAACTTGAGCTGCACCCGAGCCACTGTTCTGTCACCCATCGGAAGATGCAGGATCGTTGCCGTCCAGGGACTCCTGCTGCTCATTAGATAGGACAGTTAGATTGTCACCACCCATTCTTATCTACCCGGAGCCTGCTGTGGACATTTGTTGGGCCTGCTGAGAAGCACTTCTACAAGATTATTCCTTGGACCAGAAAGCAATGTAGTTCCTTTTCTGGGGCCAAAAACTATAGGTTCGTGAAATGAAGAAATATGGTGAGAGAATCTGAAATGCTTAAGAGATTACAGGTTTGGGGATGGCCACGTGAAGGGAGAGCCATTGTAAAGAGTCTTAAGTATAGAAAGATTAGGCAAAAGGTGACAGAATAACAGATCCATGAGAAAGTAAAGTACGTAGAGGCAATAGACATATGTTTACTAAAGCGTAGGATGAAAGAATTAGGGGTCTTCATTTAAAAGTTCCCAGAAGGCACATAGGGAAAATAGTAAGTGTTGCATTAGCATGTTGTTATAGGAAGTAAGAAATAACTTGCCAAACCCCTTATAGAGCTTTTAGCCATTATCATTTTTTGCTGGTTTTGAAAATATATTTTAAAATTTTTGAAGTAATGAGCTAGTGTAGAAGTGTATGTCCAGAGGCCATCCCAGGTAGACGCCATGGAAGATAACCATTTTCTCTCCACACTGATGGATCATCTTAGACATAATCTTGGTCCCTGAAGCCATCATCTCAGGGATAATATTGGTTGGATGAACCATAGAAAGAATCAGATTTGGCATTTACAGTTTAACTGTTTTCAACACCATTTTAATAACCCATGAACTTGATCAGAATCTTCCCAATACTAAAACGATTAACTTTGCTGTAAGTCAGTTAAATTTTTTGAAACAAAGTACCATAAAGTTAAGCAAAAACATATTGGTTACATTAATTCAACTGGTTAATTCCTCCAATATCCTCCCAAATTTCCTAGAAACAAACATGTTTAGTGTATTTAAAAGATGTCTGAACTTCCATCCAATGAACATCTATTGATCTCCTACTATCTTCCAGGCCTATGGCAGGTGCTAGAAATTTATAACTGAATAAGACAGGGCCACTTAGAGCCTTTGACTCTAGGGAAAATGCTCAGAACTGTTTTTATGCCCCCACTGAGTGAGCTTTCTGATGCTCTCTTAAGAGATTTAGAAATAAATAGTTAACATTATGGGCTCTTGAGGCAATTTTATTAAATGCCCTTGCCTCGAATTCCTTGTCTGCTCTTTCAGAAAGTCTTATACCATCACCTTAGGAGATCTTTACAGTCAGAAGACCTGAATTGTTATCATTGCTGCTTAAGCACATTGGTGGAACTGTATTCTGTATGGAGTGGCGCAGAATAGGGGGAGTGTGAGATGCAGGCCAGGGGAGCGGATAAGAAAGACGGTTCTCTCCCAAAGAAAGAAAGGAGGACAGAAAGAGACAAACAAGCTAGATCTTCTATATGCTGTGGAGATTCTGGGTGTCAGCAACATTTAATGAGAACAACCTTCAGAACTTTCTATGTTCTTAGCAAAAGTCAATTTAGATGCTGACCCTACAATTGAGGATCTGTCTAAATTAGAGAAGCAATCTAATGTCATGACCAAGAAATATCAACAATGTTGGTACAGTTAAATTAGTATCTAATATGTTTTGACAAATATCCTATGATCTTACTTGTATCTGCACTCTCTCTAAAAAAAAGAAAAAAACCCAGTAAGCTCACAGACAAGAACAGATCAGTGGTTGCCAGAGGGAGGGGATGGAGCGGAGATTGGCAAAATGGGAGAAGTGAGTCAAAAGTTACAAGCGCAATAAATAAAATGAGGATGAAATGTACAACATGGTGACTATAGTTAATAATACTGTACTGCGTATTTGAAAGTTGCTAAGAGAGTAGATCCTAAAAGTTCTCATCACAAGAAAAAAATTTATAACTATGTATAGTGACAAATGTTAACTAGACTTATTGTGGTGAACTGTTTGAGGAGGTCAGGAGGATGTGACACCCAGTTGGCTTTCAAGCTAGACCTGGGCCACTGGAGACTCCTCACCCCCTTCCCTGTGCTCTCTTCCCTCTGTTGGGAGCCATTTTCAAGAAGCAATGGGTAGTTGAGAACCTCTGGATGCTATACATGGCCGAATCTTTTATAAGGTTCAGGTGGGCAGGTACGGAAATATGCTTCTGTACTGGTCTGCGTTTCTTTGATCTCTCCTTGCTCCCTATGGGGCAAATTGTGAACCAGCTGGGTCATTTTCTGTGTATACAAGTATCATATCCTGATGTTGTATACCAATGTTTATATGTATGTATGGAACTAATTTAATTTTATGTCAAATTTATGTCAATAATCCCTCAATCAAAAACAAACTATTAGTGTCAATAAAAATTAGGTAAGTGTGAATGCATTTCAGAATTTAAAATATGAAAGCAGGAAATGTATATTTACAACTGAGACTAGCTAATGTAAAAGGAAGTTCTGCCAAGTTTCTAGTAATAAGTTAATCCTAAATCCCACTTAAGATTCAGGATAAAGGTCTCAGAATAATGTATATTGGAACTTAATAAATTTGAACCAATTTTTTATTAGATATTCCTACATGATACATAGTAAAATTATTATTAACACAAGAGGGGGAATGGTAAAATTGGGAAGTGATCAGAGATAGGACTGTTAAATAACCATACCCAGGATCTTTGCTCTAGTTCCAACATGTAAATTATTAAGATAATAGTTTCTCATTATTTCCTAGGGGCTGTAATAAATTTAGCCAAAAGAGGAAGAAGGTGAGTTTCTTCAATTAGCATTGTACAGCTTGGAAGGAAATGGGGTAGTCTTATAGAATATTTTCTAGATAACTGAATGGGAGGGGTGTTCATATTGTTATCTCGAGGAGTAATTCTAGAGCCTCTACCAGCCCTAAAATTCAAAATGCACTTTCCTAAAACGCACAGCTAGTTAGTGAAAGAACTCCTTAGAAGCAGCTTCATGCACTTTCCATTCTACCTAACTGCCTGCTCTACCCCATATCCCCCAGTCTGGGGGCATAAGACTTACCTATAGATGCTGAATGTTATTTCTTAAGAACTAGCTTAAAATCCAGTTATAGCTGGCTGAAAACTCAGTTTAGGAATAGGTATGTGTCAGTAAAAGGAAACTCTGACATGTCCCACATGTACCCCATTTCATCTATTTCAGAAGAAGAGTGAAGATGGATTCTGTGGAAACCAAGAGAGTTTGGGCAGTCTTTCTTTGTTGTAAAGTCAGAATCTCTCTTATTCCTTCTTTTGAGACCACTTCAGAGGAAGAGTGGTGATGGCCAGGGCAGATGTGTGATTTAGGTCAATTTCCATAGGTTTGAACTTCAGACGTGGTGCTAATATATAAGGGACCCTGAGCAATTTGCTTAAGGTACCAGGGCCTCAGCTTACATATCTCTGAATGAGGTTCATAGCATCAATATCATAGTAATAATGTGAAGATTAAATGAAGTGGCCTATGGGATATACTTAGAATATACTATGAGATATACTTGGATAAATGACTCATTGAGTAGACATTCAATAAATGATAGCTCCTATATTGTCTAATGTGAAACATATATTAATTTCCTGGAGGCTTGCTTGCTTGCTTGCTTTCTCTCTTTTCTTTTCTTCTTTTCTTTTTTTTTCTTTTCTTTTCTTTTCTTTTCTTTTCTTTCCTTTTCTTTTCTTCTTTCTTTCTACAAATGGCTGAGTTCCTTTTTGGTTTTGGGCAAGGTTTATCATAGGGCAAAACCAATTTTAACACAAATATTCTTACAATCATTTGTACCACAAGCTAATTTATGGAAAGGACAGGAATGTGGATGGGACCCAGAGGATAGCTTCACGAGCTTTGTCACTAAATACAGTGTGGACACAATCATGCCTCACCCATCAGGCACCTGGGATTCAGGCCAGAAATTACCAATGAGTGCCAGTGCTGGCTGAAAGGGTTCAATCAGCATTAATCCTTAAATATTACTTACAGAGTTTATGGGGAAGAAAATGTGATTAATCCACATGAAAAGAAAAAAAATAACCCCATTTCTCAACTGAGAGGGAAAATTCCTTTGAGCATAAACAGATTGCACTATTTATACATGAAATATTTTCTGCATCTATAAACTTACCATGCTCAAGTATTCTAATTAATTGTGGTGGTTGCCAGGGAAACCAAACTAACTCAATTATAGGTCTGCAGGAAGGTGCAGTGTATTTATGACTATGAATCAGGTACTTTTCTGTGCAAAAACTAAGACTGAACAGATGCCTAAAGATTTTAAATGTTTTAGAGAACACGACGTTATCTGGATGGATTTCCTGAAAGAATGTCCTGATTTTCTTGCTTCATGACAACTTAGTTTGGTGATATAGACCATCAATGTGATAGATTGAGAGGAGATAATTAGGAACACGATCAGTAATAAAACCACAGGAAATGATTGAATTAGGAGGCTGTGATTCCCACTGAAAGAGTCTTAATTCTGTGTACCAATTTTGGTTTGGCTATCTTCTTAACTAAATACCTGAGGTCCAAAGAGTAAAAGAAATAAGAGGGAAGCAGCTGGCAGTGGAAATAATAATTATAAACATAGAACCAATGTGTTTAGTTGAGGTAAATTGTGGGAAATTGATCATATTTGACTAAAAGACCCAGGAGTGTTCACATTTTTCCTTCTAAGAACCTATTATCCCATGAAGATCCTCAAAAAGGTGGATACAAAGAACTCGTAGAAAATGAAATAAATGGAGAATGAGGGGGCAAGTTCAGTCAGGCTTGAGAAAGTTTCTACCATGCCATACTTATTAAGTAAAGGTATTATAATTTCTTAAAAATATTTATTTATTTGAGAGAGAGAGAGAGAAAGCATGTGAGTGGGGGGAGGGGCAGAGGGCGAGGGAGAGAGAATCCTCAAACAGAATCTCTGCTGAGCGCAGGCTGTGGAAGGCCATCCTTCAGAAATGCATGAATCTACCTAGTTGCAGGACAGTTTTCCATTGTGCACCTGCCTCCCCTGAAACACAAATAAATTGTTCAATAGACAAAATAAAAAATTAGCTGTAGCAACTTCTTGGTACCGACTCTCTTGGTTCCCAGAAGGGTTTCTCTGGTGAATGTTCTTAAAGGAAGAGAGATAAACAGGAATCCTAGTCATTTCTGGCATCTTGTGAGACAACTGGAATGCCTATAAGATGCTCCTTATTTCAAGAAGAATATCCAGAAAGGAGACTGTGTTCTGTGCCGCCTGACCAACCTGGCTTGACAGCACATCACCCAGTGCCTTTGACAGCACCAAGGATTGGAAAATGGAATTGCAACTATCAGGCATCAAGTTATGTTTTAACATTTAGTTATAAAGGCCATGTCATGCCCTCTGAGATGCAGCAGGAGTATTAGGCCTGACATTTTGAATTTCAAATGCAAATTGGAAACTCCAATCCAAACTAGGAAAGTCAATGCGTGTAAATGGACTGAGTTCAGTATCCAGGAGTGGCTCCTGGGTGAGGCTAGTCAAGTCTCCCCAAAGCTCTTGTTTTCCTCTGTCAGCCACACAACTGAAGAAAAGTTTCAATGAATACATCTGAATAATATCTGAAGGGTACCACCTGAACATCTTATCTGCGAAAGGGATTATCGGTAAATTGTATCTAAACGATACAGGTAAATTATGCCATGCTAATCTAACCTGTTCCACGACTAGGTGATTGCACATATTTTTCACCCTCTTTTTGAACTACATATTCAAAATCTCCCAATAACGGTACCCAGAGTAATAGATTTATATTTTCCAACGCTCTTAGGTTAACCTGTTATCACTATTTTTCAGAGTAGTTAGGTGACTTGCCCATTTTGAGAAAGTAGTAGAATTGGGGCTAGCGCCTGTCCGATTTCCACTTCACTGCTTCAGTTCCCACTTCAGCACACTGCACGATCGCATGGCACGTACACAATAGTTATGATGAGAAATGGAGAAAACACCTAGTTTAGTTGAAACAAGTCCATTCTTTTTTGTTTAATAAGCACAGGTGTGTGCGTAGGAGGTAAATATTGGCCAGTAAATGTATGGCTTTCAGGTGGGCTATAGGCCCTGGCAACTTACTGTGTTCTCAGCATCCTTTTTAAAACACAAATTTAATGACGTTCCTTTCCTTCTACCTTTCAGGGCTCCCCATTGCCTAGGGTGAAGTCCAACTTCTGTTGCATGGCTTATAACTGCTGGGCCCCTCCGCTCCCTTCTTGCAGTTCCTGGAATGTTCCATGCTCTCTTCACATCTGGGTCTGCAAATTTGCTGGTCCTTCTATCCAGCTATCTATCTATCTATCTATCTATCTATCTATCTATCTATCTATCATCTATTTGTTTATTTTAAATTTAATTTTATTTTTTCAGTATTCCAAGATTCATTGTTCATGCACCACGCCCAGTGCTCCATACAATACGTGCCCTCCTCAAGACCCACCATCAGGTTGGTCCTTCTCTTTAGAAAATGCTCCTTCTCGGGGCGCCTCGGTGGCTCAGTCATTAGGCGTCTGCCTTCGGCTTGGGTCATGATCCCAGAGACCTGGGATCGAGCCCCACATCGGTTTCCCTGCTCAGCGGGAAGCCCGCTTCTCCCTCTCCCACTCCCCCTGCTTGTGTTCTCTCTCTCTCTCTCTCTCTCTCCCTCCCTCCCTCTGTTAAATAGATAAATAAAATTAAAAAAAAAAAAAAAAGAAAATGCTCCTTCTCTTTTGCCCTTTGCTTGGTTACTTCTTGTCTGGTTTCGGCTGTTGTCACTTACTCCAAGAAACATTTTGTGTGTCCCAGTTCTAAATTAGATTCACCTCCTATGTTTTAAGGCATCCAGTATTTGTCTTATCATAGGCATTGTAATAGGCCCTGAAACTGCCTATTTGTTGGTCTTTATTATCCATTATTCCCTATGCACCGTGTGTATAAGATCTGTATCTATCTTGTTCTTCATTTCATTTCTGGCATTAACACCCTGCCTGGAGGATAGTAGACACTCTATATATTGGAAGAATTAATGAATAAAAAAACATCTGACACTTTGAGAAAGGCTTTCAATGGGCAAAGACCTTCATAAGGACACATGCCTCACTGATTTATTATCTATTATGTACCAGCCATTTTCTATACGTTATCTCTCATTTAAAGCTATTTTTATAGAAAAAATAAAAAACAACAACAAAGACCTCATAATAGATTGTTTTATTGGATAATATTCAGTGCTCTTCCCTGATCATTCACATCCTTGCCCTGTTGAACTCTGGTATGAGCATGTGAAATGGGAGAAGTGACAAGTGTGACTTCTGTGCAGTAGCTTTGCCAAGTGGTTCATGGTGGCTTGCCTTGTAATTGATTACTGATATGTTTCAAAAAGACATGTCCCTTAACTAAAGCCTCAGATACTGTGAAACAGAGCCCCAGCTAACTTGAACTGAGTGACGAATAGAAATGTTTGTTATTATAAACCATGAGTAACGTGTATGAGAAGTAGAAATATTTGCTATTCGTGTGTGTTACAACGCACTATAGTCTGTCCTGACTGATGAAGATCTGTTCAACCTAGTTCGAATGAAGGGGATCTCAGTGAAAGGATTCAACAGGGAATCTTAGACACATCATAGATTAGAACCAAGAACATGTAGGTTTCGCTAGAAGAGGAAACTGAAAGTCAGAAACTGGTGCTATTTTATTCATATTTTAGAGCTGCATAGACTCATATTTCTGCTTCTCTCTGCTTACCTGCTACTTTTTCATTCTCCTTCAGTAAACTTTACATATGTACTAATCATAAATTTGACCCAAATTAAGATGATCTCCAGCTCTTGTCTTTATATGATTTCCCAGCTCAGAACCCACTACCAACTGCTGCCTCTCTCTGAGTCTCCTGGTTTATATTCTTGAGGGACATAATTATGGTTTTAGTGTATCTTTTTGAACAGTTTATAGGCCAGATGTCACTGATGAGTCAGTGTTATCTGGTTACTAGTCTAACGTTTGCCCAATCAGTTGTGCCTGTGTATGAGTGTGTCAGGGAGGGTGGTGGTAGGTCAGTAACAAGCTGTGTGGTACAAAACATGGTTGTTTGGACCAGCAAATACTATGTGGTAGGATTTTGTGTCTTAAAAAAGTCTACACAGAGAAGAAGTATCTTAATATATATTAATGTAGTATAGCTATGTTGGTTTTATAAGGAAAGTATTATTAATATTATCATAATTACCAAATTTCAGATTATGAAACAAAGAGCAACAACTTGGGTAAAATTGCATACTAATATGTGAAGGGCAGAGTGGATTTAAAATTTAACCCTTGGTATGGTTTAGCTACCGCAAATTTCATGCTCTGCCATGTGATAAATCATCTCGAAGGTTTGAACTCTCCCTATCAGTGAAACAAGTATGAATAACTTTACAGAAAAAAAATGAAATAAAATAAAAATTATGTAAAGGTGTAACAGATGGGGTTATTTTAGAAGAGAGTGGTATAATTGGTGTATACTGAAGGTTAGAAAGGGTTTCAGAGCCCCAAAAAGGTTTTCTTTCCAATCCCAGTTTTCAATATTTTATTGTGAAAAAAATTTCCATGTATTGAACTTTAGAGTTAAAAGCCATCTATCTACCTCTTAAACTTTATTTGTTATATTCTTGATTTTTCACATATCTATGTATGTATCAATTAATTCCTCTTATTTTGAATGCATTTCTAAGTCAGTTGCTTGACCCCTTATCTTTTTAAAATATTTATTTTTTACTTTTAATTGAAGTGTAGTTGACATATAATATGTTAGTTTCAGGTGTACAATATACTCTAGGTTCCACAGTTATATACATTACCAACTTCTCCCTATGATAAGTGTAGTCACCATCTGTCACGATACAACATTATTGCAGTAGTAGTGACTATATTCCCTGTGCTGTACTTTTCATGCTTGTGATATTTATTTTATGACTGGAAATTCATACCTCTTAATCCCCTTCACCTATTTTTTCCTATCCTCATAGCCCTCTCCTCTCTGGCTACTGCTAGTTAATTCTCCATATTTATGAGTCTACTTCTCTTTTTCTTGTTGTTATTGTTGTTTGTTTTACCTTCCATATATAAGTGATATCATATGGTATTTGTTCCTGACTCATTTCACTTAACATAATGCCCTGTAGGTCCATCCACATTGTCACAAATGGCAGAAGTTCATTCTTTTTTATGGCTGGGTATTATTCCATTGTGTACATGTACCATAAGGCCCCTTATCTTCAAAGATTGAATGAGTTGGTGGAGTCTTGCAAAAATATTTTCTTAAAAGCACTCTAATTCCTTGCAACTCAAAGTATGTCCCATTACCACCAGCACTATTGGCATCACCTGAGACTTTGTTAGAAATGCAGAATCTTGGGCCGTACTCTAGATCTAATAAATCATAATCTACATTTTACTAGGATTCTGCCAGGTGATTTGTTGTATGCAGTAAGTATTGAGAAAGACTGATATGGATGATTCCAAAAAACACCAAGGATTGAGAAGTACTACATCAGACAAGTAGTTGTATTATGTGTTTCTTCCACTTACCAACAGTGCAATCTTGGACGATAACTTATTTGAATCTTAAGATTTTTGTCTGTGGTATGGGGAGAACAGTACCTACTTTGCAGATATGATGGGTCATATATGATCATTAATGGAGCAGAGCTCTGGCATAGTACTTATTATTTCCAGAGGTAAATGTGTGTCTATAAGGGCATGTAAGCAGTAGCATCCCACTTGAAAGCTTCCTTCACAAAATTGTTCTAAGTTGGTCTTATATTATTATACAATTTTGTAGATAATGATAGAGAAAGTAATCTGGATTAGGCCTAAACAGATGGAACAGAGTTTGAAGTAAATTGGATAAATCTGATTAAAGGCCTGAATGTCTACAAGCAGGAGTCCAGGTTGCATGTGGAGGGAGAAAATGGAGTTTTGAGTGAGTCTCAAGGCTAAAGAGAAGTGAGAAAGGTACTTTTCCTTGTCATTTACAGTTAAGATGTACTGAGATGGGAAGGGACAATATGGCAGGGTCACTGATTCAGAGATGCCAAGATTTTTAAGGGTAAAAAGTGACCAAATGACTTGCCAGTGGGATTTAATGGAAATTAGCAAGATGAATAGTAACCATCACAGAGAGCACAAGTTGTCTGCCAATCAAGAGTGGTAGTGAGGGAATCACAGATACAAGAGGAGGCAAAAGATAGTAAGTGTGGGGGCGCCTGGGTGGCTCAGTGGGTTAAGCCTCTGCCTTCGGCTTGGGTCATGATCTCAGGGTCCTGGGATCGAGCCCCACATGGGGCTCTCTGCTCAGCAGGGAGCCTGCTTCCCCCTCTCTCTCTGCCTGCCTCTCTGCCTACTTGTGATCTCTCTCTCTCTGTCAAATAAATAAATAAAATCTTTAAAAAAAAAAAAGATAGTAAGTTTGAATTGTGAGGCAGAAATGATAGAAAAAAATATATCACAAATCCCAAGATCTCAGAGCAGAAAGAAGAGAGATATACTTGGTAGAATAACAAAATTCAAAAGGAAAACAGAACAATCCTGTAAGCATTTCCACGGTAAACACATGTACATCAGGGCTCAAAGGCAGTACTGCCATATTCAATAGCCCCCCCAAACAAAATCACTGGAAAGTTTTGTAGTATTATTACTCAATTCTGTATTATGCCAGCACCTCTTAGGTCTACAGTACTTACATTTGAGCCTTCAGAATTGGGCTAAAGTCCTCCCAGTGACTGATTCCTCTTATCTCACCTCCTTGCTGAGTCATCAATTACTCTTTCTTCGTGAGTCTCTCTCTTTCATTTTCTTTAAAATAAAGGCACAACGAAGACAGGGGAAGTCCTGCACAAGTAGAAAGTCCCAATATAGGACAGAAAGCTAAGACTACTTACATTACACCCTAAACATGAGTAATGCTAAAATTTTGTCTGTTTTCTACTCCAGCTTCTTAGGGATATCTTTATATTGGTATGGTTGTGGTGTCCTAAATGCTTTAGGCACCTTCTCAAAAGTGTCACCTGATAAATGCATTCCTTCTACCAGATGTTCCTCTTTCTCATCAGCAGTTATGGATGCTATTTTTAGCTATGGCTGAGTTTTTGCTTTCCACAGCAGGGCTGTTGCTTCAGTTTCTTTTATGTTACTTGCTTCCATTTGTTTTTCTTTTTAAAGACTCATTTCAAAAAATTTTCAAAGATTCCTTTAGCAAATTTCAATGCTATTTCTTCCTAGTCTCTTAAATAGAACAGGCCAAAGAATGTAGCCTTTAGAATTCTCTTAAAGGTTAGGATTTGATTTGGGAAAAACAGTCTGATCTGTAATGATATTAGGTAAAGAAAAATCTAAACTATCCCAATGATTGAATATTTTTATTTTAAGGGAAAGAAATGAGTGATCAACAGGTAATGGGAAAAGAAAGAGATACAAAATTTCTAGCATAAGTGAAATTTGTCTTCTACAGCAAATGTATGCTCATTTCAAAATAATACTTTTGTTCTATCTCATCCCATAGGCTATTGTAAGTGATAGAGGGTAAAAGCAGATGTCCTGGACAGTTGCCATTTTCCTCTCCAGAGTCACTCTCCAACCTTTCCTACCCTACTCTGGCTCTGCAGGACTGTTAGCAGGCTTCCTTGTCCTGTGACCTGAAGATGAGTCTGTCCAAAAGGAGGAATCAGCAGGATATATGAGGGCAAAAGAAGGAAGAGGTCTGGGTATTTCTCTTCCAAGCTCTTTTCCCACTGGGTCACCTCTGATTGGTGGCAACCCTCTTCTGAAGTTTATACTTCTTTTAGGCAGTTTTGTCTTTATGGTTTCTCTCTTTGTATTTTGGCATCTGATTCCTTTCCTTACTCCTTTAAGAAAAGGGACAACAACACCATCCCACTGTTCCTGGCCCCAGGGTATTTCACCATCCTTATAGTCCCTTCCAATCCTGTCCACACTTTTGTAAATAAGAGATTTAAACTTTGCTGAAATTTCCCTATTTGAATTTTTCATGTGCTCTCCACAGGTGCCCTGACTAATACAAAGAGTTCAGCTTCATTCGTTCATTCTTTCATTCATCTATCTATTCCTTTATTGGCTCCTTGATTCAACAAATATTGTATGTCTATTGTGTGCTATGTACTATTCTGGGCCCTAGGAATATAAACATTGAACAAAATAGTAAGAAATTTCTGCTCCTATGAAACTTAAGTCCAGGCAGGTGAAACAGCCAATACATAAGAGAAGTAGCTGAATTATAGTATGCTAGGAGGTGGAAAGTGCTAATAAAATGAAAATAAAACAAAGGAGATTAGAGGGATAGAAAGCATGTATGTAGGAAAGGACATGTGTGATTTTAGATAATGTGGTTAGAGAAGTTATCACTGAAAAGGTGGCATTTGGATAAAGACTATAGGAAATGAAAAAGACAAAGTAGAGGGGAAGCATTAGAGGCTGAGGGAAGAGCAACTGCAAAGACCTACAGGAAGGGGGCGTGCATAGATATTTGAAGATAGTATGGCTAGAATAAAATAAGAGAGGAAAGTTCTATGAGATGAGTTCAGAAAGCCAAGGGGGTGTCAGGATATATAGGGTAAACAGACCATTAGAAGGACTTTGACTTCTACACCGAGTGAGGCACAGAGCCTTTGGGAGGTACTGAGAAGAAGAATAGCATTAAAACTTATCTTTCAACAGGATTACACTGGAGGTTGTATTGAGACTAGATAGTGACAGTGAGAGGGTGGGATCAGGGACATTAATTAGGAGACTTGCAGTAATCAAGTGGAGACATTACGTTGGCTTGGAGTAGGTAGGTGGAGAGAAGGTAAAAAGTGGTCAGCTTCTGGATAAACTCCAAGAAAAACCCATAAACCCAACAACCACTTGACAGACTTACTGATATGTTGGATACAGTGTGTGCCATAGATTAAATATTTATGTCTTCACAAAATTCATACTTTGAAAACCTAACCCTCAATGTGTATTATGAGGTAGGGTCTTTGGTTGGCAATTAGTCCTGAGTGAAGCTCTCATGCACAGGGCTAGCTCCCTAGCCTAAAAGAGACTAGTCCTAAAAGAGACTTGGAATCTCCCTGACTCTTTCCATCACATGAGGACATTGCAAGAAGAGGGGTGTCTACGAACCAGGAAGGAGGCTTTCCCCAGACACTGAATTTACTTTTACTGGTGCTTGATCTTGGAATTCCCAGCCTCCAGAACTATGAGAAATAAATTTCTGTTGTTTATAAGCCACTCAGTATGTGGTAGTTTTTTTATAGCAGCCTGAGGAGTCTGAGACAGTGTATGAATGAATGCATTCCAGAATAATTCCAGTGCTTATAGACTGAGAAAATGGAAAGATGGAGTAGCAATCAACTGATATGGGTGAACTGGAGGAGAAGGTTTCAGAGTGAAGAACTGTATTTTAGGTTTGGACACATTAAGTCTGAGATGACCACTAGACATTTAAGTATAGATGTTGCAAAGGCAGATGGATATATCAGTCTAAAGTTCAGAGGACTAAATATAGTTTATTAGAACTAAATAAAGTTCAGGGTAAAAAAATATAAATATAATAGTCAATAAATTTTATATTGTTTCATGGGCCATTAGCCTGGGTGAATTTATTTAGGGAGGAAACCTCAATAAAGAGGAGAAGAGGTCAAAGGACTGAAGCCTAGGCTACTCCTACAGTAAGACGTTATGAAGAAGGGGGGGAATTGGCAGAATAGACTAAGAGTGTCCAACAGAGAGGAAGGAAATCCAGAACAATATGGAGTCCTGGAAGCCAAGTGAATACATGTTTCAAGGAAGAGAGAGTACTTAACTGTATCAAATGCTCCTGACCCTACAACATGAAGATTAAGAATTGCCTATTGGATTTGGGCCATTGGTGACCTTCACAAGAGTAGTCTCTACAAAGTGGAGAACTTAAAACCTTCTTGGAATGGGTTCAAGAAGGAATGTGAACTGATGAATCAAGGAAGGAGTATGAACAACATTTTGAGGAACTTTGCTTTAAAAAACCCAGAAAATTGGGCAGCGACTGAATGATAAATTGGCGTTAAGAGAAAAAAAATAGCATTATGGTTGTGTGCAGATGGGGAATATCTGATAGTGTAGCAAAACAGTATTATATATGGTAGTGAAGTGAGAATTTCTGGAGCAACGTCCTTGAGGGAAGGGGATAGAATAAAATGCTACTTGTGTGGGAAGTGGCACTTGGCAGGGGCAGGACTAGTATGAATGGTAATCGGCATAAATGCAGGAAGGTGAGAAGATGAGATGGTGGGAATAGTGAGGGTTCTACCATTAATGCTTATATTTCGTCATTAATATAAAAAGCAAGATTGTCAGCTGAAATTGAGAATGGAGAGGACATGTTTCAGATTTGCAAAAAAAAAAAAAAAAAAAAAGGAAAATAAGAAATAGTCTAAAAGAATATAAGAGCTACTAGACAAAGAAAAGATGGTAAGATTTCTGGGCAGCCCTGAGGGTCTGTTTGAGATCAGTGGGCACGAAGGCAGAATGAGACTGGTTAGCAAGGGGTGTGCTTTTCTCTAGTCATCATCAACTTCATGGATGTAAACAAGGAGTGAGAAGTGCATTGTATTCAACCAGTGTGTGGTTTAGCCAAATGTCATAGGCTACGTTTCCTGGGAAATAAGCTCTGAAGCTGACATTTGCATACAGATGGTTTTGTCCTTTTGTGAAAGACATTTCTAAGGGAGGAAGGGAAGCAGATTGGAGGAGAGCAGGGAGCTGAACTGTTCCCCAGTTTGGCCCCTCAGGATTCCTCAAAATCCTGACACTGGAATGACTCTTAAAAGATGTCTCGATTGAGAAAAGAAAAGAAAGAGCCTTTAGACTCCCTTATCAATCAGTCACTAAATGTGGGCTGCCCCTCGGGCTGGAGGGCAACTTCTGACTAAAGCTCTCATTCCTACAGTTGCAAGGAAATAAATTCTGCCAACAATCTTAGTGAGCTTGGAGGCTGACTATTCTCTCTCCTCTCAGGTAAGAGGGCACTAGACTTTAACAGAAAGGTATGGGACATGGGTTCCTGGGTGGCTCAGTTGGTTAAGCAACTGCCTTTGGCTCAGGACATGATCTCGGGGTCCCAGGATCGAGTCCAGCATCGGGCTCCCTGCTCAGCTGGGAGCCTGCTTCTCCCTCTTCTACTCTCCCTGCTTGTGCTCTCTTTCTTTCTCTGTCAAATAAATAAATAAAATCTAAAAAGAAAAAGGAAGGGAGGAAGGGAGGAAGACAGGGACATGTCTGCCGTCCCCAAATGTTCAGGAAAATCTGGCTATTCAAAATTTGGAAATGCTCATACATTCCCATCTCAAGTCTCAGAATCACATTACTTCCCAATCTGGGCCCCAACCTTGGTGTAGCAGACTTTTTAGGTTGCAGAATTCAGGCTTATGCAGCACTCCACTACCAATTGAAGTCTGATCTTTAGTTTTCTTTTTTTTCCCTCTAGTTAGAGCAGATGAGCAATTCTTTCCATGTTGCCAAGGATATTTTCACTGTATGCCTTATATTGATGATTAATTACCTTTGGCTTTTCATCATCTTTCTACAATATTTTAATAACCCCCGGTAGCAGCTGTCCAATTCTATAGTTCATATGATTAGTATTTTCCTGTAATTCTCAAATTCTTGAGACGTCTTATCTCAGTGTATTCTCTTCCACGGGTATACCATTTCTGTTTACCATAATCATGACGCTGTGATGCACCAGGAGCTATCCTAAACCCTCTGCCACTGGGGATGCAGTCCTTATTGCCGACCTAGAGACAGATGATCGCATTCCAAATTCTGAGTTTAGGATCTACTCCCTTGTTCCACTTCTAATTCTGTTTAAGTCTCCATCCCAGACTCTAAGATGGAGATTTGTGTGTAGGTGTTTAAAAAAAAATTTTTTTTAAAGATTTTATTTATGTGAGAGAGAAAATGAGAGAGAGAGAGAGAGAGAGAGAATGAGAGGGGAGAAGGTCAAAGGGAGAAGCAGACTCCCTGCTGAGCAGGGAGCCCAATGTGGGACTTTATCCTGGGACTCCAGGATCATGACCTGAGCTGAAGGCAGTCGCTTAACACCCAGGCACCCTGTGTGCAGATGTTTTATAGGTCAGCAATCTGGGAAATAAACCTGCACGGAGTAATGGAATAGGACCGGGCAGAGGGAGAAGTTGAAATCCAATGTAGTCCTCAGTTGATCCTAGTGGGAGAACAGAGCTGGGAAGACCCTTCAGAAATGTTTCTGATTGAGAAAAAAAAGCTGGGCCTTTGTCACCCCTACCTCAATCAGTCATTGAAAGTAAGGTGCTCCTGCAGAAGAGGTAGAATCATAATCTGGTTCCCTTTGGTGGAAAGCAGTTCCTGGGGGGCAGGGGGAGACTCAATGTGAACCAAAGACAGCCAGTAGTCTTGGCAGTTGGGGTGAATGGATACTTCTCTCCTGAAGGGGGACTCTGGGTGGTGCATTTATAGCAAGTGATGCTAAAGAGGATAAGGTAGCTCAGAAAGACCATGGAATTTAGGTAGATGAAGATAAAAAGAAAGATATGATAGGTGATGAAGTGGTAGGTCAATGGACAGTAGGTCCTAATGATGTCAGTGGATTTTTGGGGATCAGCATTTGGAAAGTGGGATGGGTATAACTGAGATTTTAGAAAGCTTCATTTCCAGATCCTTACATTTCCATTTATTCTCAAGAGTGAATCACTCAAGCAGAATGTTTTGACATATATCAAATTGCTTGCCTAATGAAAGCTTTTCTACATATACCAGTGTACAATTCTATTAGGATTCTATGCACTTAAAACACACTCACATATACAATCTGAAGAGTGTGAAGGCTACAGTAATTTTTGCTCTGGTGCTGGCAACAAATTATATTGACAAGTTTGGTGATAACTAGTTCAGCAGTTTTCAAATTACCTCAGTGGAAATAAATGGTGTTTTTTCTATCAGAAGTAGCTCTCACCACCGCCCTCCCCCCGAAATCTAGTTAAAAAGTGGATATCAAAATATAAGTAATTATACGTTCTTTGTCTGTCTATACTCCAAAACCAATTCTCTTACTCACTGACCTCTGAAATACTTTTTAAAACAATTGAAATGCAGAATTTTCTTGGTAAGGAAAGCTTTGGAAAAAAGTTGAAGTTTGTAGACTTCAAATGCCAAATAAAAATTTGTAGTCTTTTAAACTCCAACTAAAATATCCTTTATTAGGAACTTCAACTTTTCATTTACTTCCAGAAGAAACTCACTATCCTCCACTAAATTTTGAAGACTGTCAGCATAATTCAGGATGAAATGGCTACTTGCACATGGACATAAGGCAATGATGTGAACGTTAATCAAATTTGGAGATTGAAAAGAATATTTGAACTGTTCCTTCCCCACAGGGTAGATATTTCCTACAGTCCAATAAAATTTTATTTTAAAAAATTCTACCTCTAATTCTGCAGCTGTACTTATATATGCACACACATGTCTGTAAATGAGTAGCTCTATTCTGGGTAGAATCAGGAAAACCCCCACTGCTTGATTTTTTTTTCATAGCCCTTTGAGCACTTCCTCCTAATATTCATGACTGATTTTCCCACATGTGTTGAGGAAGTATCGTGTGTCTCAGAGCTGAGGCTCCAAATGGCATGACCAAGAAGGGCAGAGAATCTCACAAATGTGTGTTGAATATTGAAGAAGTAAGAGGAATGAAAAGAGAAAGAAGGTGCATAAACACAAAACCAATAATGACACAAATTTAAACAAATTAATGATTTCAGACCCATTGTATCATCATATTATCATCAATATAGGATTTTCATGCTACTTTTAAACCTTTTTTCACATAGTTTTTGAAACCACCTGCCAAAAGATGGCTGAGTGGTTTGAATCAGTGTGACTAGCCAATCAGATAACTTTGAGAAGACTTCAAGATTTACTTTTGCCTCCTTTCCCCTTTGTATACAATAGAATGTTCAAAGGTTATTCAGATTTTTTGAGTCGAATCTGATTAAACCTATATGTGAGAGATATATTTGCTTAATGAAAAAAATTGAGTGGCTCAACAAACCAAAAAAAAGTACATATTGATTTTGTTTTCATAGAAAAAAGGATAACCTTGTGTCCAGTTAGGGAGCACTAATATCCTTAAGAGTATTTTCTAGCTCCCCAAAAGAGACTGAAATTGAGGGAAGGGTAAACAAGAGCTTCAACCTTATTGTTCTAATTATTTAAAAAGTAACCAAAAGGAAACATATCACATTCTTAGTATAGTATTTGACAAATCTAGGTGGTCACTACATGACTGTCCATCATAATATTCCTTTTTTATATGTTTGCAATATTTCATAATAAATATTACACAAGGTGCTTATATAAAGTACAATATTAAGCTGAATTATATAAACTTAATTGTATTAATTTGTGTTCGACCCATGAAAAATGACAATTTCATATGGTTCAATCTCATATTGTAAACATTTGAAATATCCCCTCCCTGCTATTGCTCATGGAACTCATGTTTCTTGATCTTTTGAATTGGCCCGAAGACGGAAAACATGCTTATGAGGTTATGTGTTACATTACTAATCCATAAATACAGTTTCTTTGATGTCATATTTATTTTGTAACCAGTAATGTCTAGTGTATCCGTATTACTCTAAACAGAAAATCTCATAATATATGTTAGATTTATTCCCTTAATATCAGTGTGAATATTAAGGGTGGTTTTAATGTTTGTTTTCTGCAGTGAAGTGAAGTATTCTACACAGAGAAAATGAAAAGAAAACCAGCTGAAGTGTATGGGACATTGAATAATAGCCTTCCTAGGATGTCAAAATCCTAATCTCCAAAACCTTGTGGATATGCCACTTTACACGGCAAAAGGAATGTGCAGATGTGATTAAGCTAAGGAACTCAAGATGGGAAATTATCTGGATGGACCCAAAATAATCACAAGGGTCCTTACAAGAGGGAGACAAGCAGGATGGAGTCAAAGATTTTTTGACATGTGAGGCAGTGGGAGGAAGGAGAAGTGGTGAAAGAGGCAGTAATCAGCGTGATGTGGAGCCATGAGTCAGGAGAATGAGCAGCCTCTGGGAACTGGAAAAGGCAAGGAATAGATTCTTCCCTAGAGCCTCCTGAAAGAATCCATTCTTGCTGGCCCATTTGAGCTTTCTGACCTCAAAAACTATAAGAACATAAATTGGTGTTGTTTTAAGCCACTAAATTTGCCATGAGTATTTTATAGCAGCAATAAGAAACCAATACAAGGTATTTTTGAAAAGAAAGAATTTCTAATACTTTTTTTTTTTTTAAATCTATGTAGGCTTCATATACTATTGGTTAAAAAAAACTATCTGTATTTTTTTTTTTAGACCCATTTCTGGAAGTATTGACTTTAAGGATATTTTAAAGTCTTTTCAACCAATAAAACTTCTGATGTTTTGACTTCCCTATCCTTGTCCATCACTGATGAAAGCAAATCCAAAGTGCTTTAGGAACTTTTGTACAGCTGTATGAAAAAGCTCTTTCTCTTTATGGGTGACTCCCATTGGTCTTAGATTTACCTTTTGAGATTATACCAAGTAAGGCCCATTTATATTTCACCAAAATATTGGAAGACAGCTACTGGAACTAACCTCGTTGTAACAGAGAAACCCATCCTCTTTGTAACATCACAGAAAAATACCTTGATTTCTGGCTCAACAACCATTCTTTATTTTTCCCCAACTTTATTTAGATGTTGGGTTGCAGCAATACTTAAGAATTTCCCAGTCCTTGGAAATGAATCCTGATTGTTCCAAGCTGGTCATTGTTGCTTTATTCCCTCATATCAAAGATTATTCTAGGGTAGCTATGTGGCAAGTTCAGACAAGAGCACATATAGTCTATTCCGCTATTATTTCCCAATTAAAAAAAATAAAGGCACATAAAGAAAAAAACATCTTTTTGATTTGGACATGGGTATGTGAAGGAATAATGTAGGAGCCATCTTGCCAACATGAAGGGCCAAGCACGAAAAGCAAAAAGTTGATGATAATGGATCAGAATGATATAATGAATTTGGGTCCTTGATAACATCATGAACAACTGAAACAATGCTTGAACTACCAAGTTCTATACTTGGTTTTTGAGATAATAAAATAACATTCTTGTCATCAGATTGAGCAGCTATAACAAAATACCATAAACTGGTGGTTTATGGTTATTAATTAATTAATTAGTTAATTAATTAGTTAATTTATTAATTAGTTAATTAATTAGTTAATTAATCAATTTTGAGAGAAAGAGAGAGCGCGCACAAGCAGGGGGAATAGCAGGGTGAAGAAGAAGGAGAGGGAGAAGCAGACCCCCACAGAGCAAGAAGCCCGACGTGGAGCTCCATCCCAGCACCCTGGGATCCTGACCTGAGCTGAAGACAGATACCTAATGACTGAGCCACCCAGATGCCCCCAGAAATTTATTTTTTAACAGTCCTGGAAACTAGAAGTCTGAGAACAGAGTGCTAGGATGGTCGGGTTCTGATGAAAACCTTCTTCCTGGTTTGCAGGCAGTCACATTCTCTGCCCTGCGTCCTCACAAGGAGAGAAAGAATTCTGGTCTGTTCCTCTTCTTAAAAGGACACTAATCTCATCATGGAGGCTCCACCCTCATAACCTCATTTAAACCTAGTTACTGCCCAAATGCCCCACCTAAAGTGCTATCTATCATATGAGAGGTTAGGGCTTCAACATATGAATTTTGGGGGACACAAATAGTCAGCCCATGGTGGTTTAAGCCACTTTTAGTTGAACATTCTGTTACATGCAGCCAAAAGAATCCTAACTCTTGGATTTCTACCCCAGTTCCTTTAATATTCTCCATCTAAATTGGGTGCCAAACTTCATTGCCTTGCTTCATTTACCTTCATTTTTCTTACATTTATCTATATCTCTTTTCAAGAATGAGGGTATGAATAGAAGACCTAGGTCTAAGTTTATTCTGACAAGACAGAGTGAGAGTATGTCAACATTAATTTTAGATTTTATGGTTCTATTAACTCAGAATTTATAGTTTTTTTCAGTAACTCTAACTTTCAGTTGACTCTAAATGAGTTCACCATTGATTCTCTAGCATTTGCTAAGCTACGACTCATCTGTCACATAATTATGCAGTTCAGTTGATGGTTGGGACCCAACTGTATAATGTTAGTCCTATTATCTTAGACCTATTTGATTTTTTAAAGATTTGTTTTATTTTCTAGTGTGTTCTAATATTCTTAAATTTTGACTTAAAAGGTTGCAAATGGGCAATCTCCCTGTCAGTCTTAGATGATCCTTAGATGTGATGAATGCTTACCTTTTATCTTTTTGTTTTGTTTTGTTTTAAAATCAAGTCACTGGAGAAGACAAAGCCTGTGTTATTCCATGTGAATTCTCCCTTCAAGTTCATAATGGTTCAGTCATTCAAATTTAATAACTGCATAAGAATCCCAATTATACTGTGATTACCTTTATGAGGGGGACCAGTATTTATTCATCTTTCCAGGTATTGGACATGCAGCACTGGTTTCTGGTAGGGGCATGCAGCATGTTTATGCAGTGGTCCTCCAACCTGCCTGCATATTAGCACATCCGATGAAGCCTTTATAAAATATTAATCTCATCCTAGTCCATCTGAGTCAGAAATTTTGAGTGTTAGGTCCAAGCACTAATATTTTTAAAAATTGTTTAAAAACAATTCTGATGAACTGTTACAGTTTCAAGCCACTGATGTATTGAATAATTGTTGCATGACTCTGGCTCAAATTCTTTTACCATGTCCATTAACATATTATACATTAGATAGACTCTTTGCCATTTTTTCTTTATCACATTTTGTTCTTACTGATAAGGCATGTAAAGGTCTCTCTGTTCTTTCGTGTGGTAAGTTATGTAAGGTCTCAGACCATAATTTCTTTTATGTAACAAAGAGTACAGTGCCTTCTATGTACTTGCTACTTAATAGAGGCTTAAATAGAACTGAAAAATGATGTTTATGAGCAAGGATTGGAAGTGATTTGTCTGCTCTTAGAAGAAATAACCCGATTGTTGTAGTCTTTTTATTTTGCTTTTAGCGATAATACACGACTTTTGGAACATATTTCCATGTTCATTTTTTAGATAGTCTTCCATTAGAGGTTTTATTTTGTTTTACTTATTTGTTTGCTTATTTATTTACTTATTGGTTTACCAGCCTTCTGCTAAACTGATGGGTGGAGAGTACAGATTAGCGAGTGTTTGGCAGGGACATTTTTTTTTTTAAAGATTTTATTTATTTATTTGAGAGACAGAGAAAGTGAGAGAGAGCACGAGAGGAGAGAAGGTTAGAGGAAGAAGCAGACTCCCCGTGGAGCCGGGAGCCTGATGTGGGACTCGATCCTGGAACTCAAGGATCATGACCTGAGCTGAAGGCAGTCGCTCAGCCAACTGAGCCACCCAGGTGCCCCTGGCAGGGACATTTTTGAAGAGAGAATTTCACCATGTGTTTGCTGTATGTATGTCTGGTCTTTATATGGTGTAGTGTGTATTCTGTGTAAGAATCAAGCTTATATACTCTCTGAGAATCCTTCTTGGCCATGGAAATTATGTATGTCTGGATATTTGAAGGGACAGAAGATAGTAAGACATGGTACAGGAATGTATCAGAATGCTAGAATGACTTAGAACAGGTTAAGTCCAGGGCAAATTTTTTTCAGTAACTGAGTCCTATTACAGTTGGTGCTTGCTTTCTATATTTTGTGGGGGGTTTTTTGTTTGTTTTTTTTAAAGATTTTATTTATTTATTTGAGAGACAGAGAAAGTGAGAGAGAGCATGACAGGAGAGAAGGTTAGAGGAAGAAGCAGACTCCCCGTGGAGCTGGGAGCCCGATGTGGGACTCAATCCCAGAACTCAAGGATCACGACCTGAGCCGAAGGCAGTCGCCCAACCAACTGAGCCACCCAGGCGCCCCTCTATATTTTGTTATTACTGAAACAAATATCTAATTATTATGCTTACATGCTCTTAAATAGATAATCTAGCCAAAAACATGGAGCAAAGTAAAGTTTACATATTTCCGGCAATCAATTGAAAGTTACCCTCACATTGGAACCAATTAAGCTCTGTATTTACAGAGTTTGCTTTGGTACTTATTGCAGAATGTGTCATCATCAAACTTGGCTTCTTGCATTTATATACTGAGAAGATTTTTATTTGCCTTAAGAGACCAGAATAATAATGTTAAAAGACACCATTTAACCTCTCTGATTCCCAAGTTCCCCCATTAGAATGAAGGAAATCAACCAGGTGAGTGACTTGTCTGAAGTCATATACCTGCCCAATAGCACTGTTAGAATTAAATCTGGATTTTTCGACTTTCTTTCTTTCTACATTATTTGGTTTACTTTCAGAAAAGCAAACCGATGTTAAAAGAATATACATAATACTCTGTTTATTTTATGAAATCCTCCTAGTATGCTATATTGATGTCTTTCTTCTTACTTTGCCTAGATTTGACATTTGATTAACTTGTGAGATTATTGAAAATAACCTTACCCTAGCATGAAAAATTTTATACAAATGAAATCAATCACATGGGACAAAACTCTGTTTCTTCTATTTCCAGACTTTCCATGCATATCAACCCTAAAATTGTAGTGGTTTCTCTTTTTTTTTGTTTAAAGATTTTTTTTTTAAATTTATTTGACAGATAGACACAGCAAGAGAGGGAACACAAGCAGGGGGACTGGGAGAGGGAGAGCAGGCTTCCCGCGGAGCGAAGAGCCCGATGTGGGGCTGGATCCCAGGACTCTGGGATCATGACCTGAGCCGAAGGCAGATGCTTAACGACTGAGCCACCCAGGTGCCCCTGTAGTGGTTTCTTGAATGGCATATTTTTGGATCATGGGTTGCATGCAACTAAAGCAATGTGATCTTTTTTTTTTTTTCCAGAAAGTTCGCTAGACTCAATAAATAGCCAAACAGCTTTAAATAAATGTCAATATGATTTCTGAATTTTAATCAATCATAATAAGAAAAATTATAATTATTCAGTGCAAAACATCTATGTGGGATAAAATTTCCATGCCTGCTAGTGAAACACTAACCCACCTGATTTGAGTCAAGATTACATTCTTTTGGATGCAGCATGATAACAATAGAAAGATCAAGAAATTTGAAATCTGACTAGACTTCAGGAATCAAATTGTATACTGCTATTTTTCAGCTATATGACATGGCTTCTTGACTTTTCCAAGCTTTACTTTCCTCATAGGCAAACTGAGGATAATAATACAAGGGTTATTTTTAAAGTGAAAAGAATATATGAAAAAGTATTATGCTTATCAGCTATTTAATGTTTCCCCAATAGTTGATAGATGCATATTGACTATAACTAACTTCCAGGAAAACAGCTAATACCAGGTTCTAATAAGTTTCAGTGTAGGTTTCCTGAGTGCCTTATTATGTTTCAGGTAGGCTTGAGAGTTAATTTGCTTGGAAAAACAGTGGCTTTTTGTCCATTGGGAAGTTCAATGAATGGGTTGTTCTAACTGCAACTTATGTTTAGTCCATGTCCATCTTATGTCACACATAGGCTTGCTGACAGAACGAGTTTGATGCCTGAGAAGAGGTAGAGGAAGGATAGACTTAGTGTTGTTTAAAGTTTAGCTGTCTTTCCATGAAAGTAGGTTGACAACAGATATAGTCTATGCTTAAGAAAGTAAAGAAAACATCTTCTTAAGAATTAATGACATTTGGGAGCCTGGGTGGCTCAGTTGGTTAAGCAACTGCCTTCGGCTCAGGTCATGATCCCAGAGTCCTGGGATCGAGTCCCACATCAGGCTCCCAGCTCTATGGGGAATCTGCTTCTCCCTCTGACCTTCTCACCTCTCATGTTCTGTATCTCTCTCTCAAATAAATAAATAAAAACCTAAAAAAAAATTAAAAAAAAAAAAGAATTAATGGCATTTTCACAGTGATACCTAACTCAGTCAATAGATTTGCTTCTTATAATGGAATCACTTAAATTATTTGAAAATGCACTGAGAGAGAATGCCTGAATTCCCTAAATTGTTGTCTTAGTATGCAAGAACATATACATTGGTCCTAAGACCTATCTGTGCAGGTGAAGAGAGGACTTTAGGAAGTTCAAATCATGGAAAAAAAGTGCAATTACTATACACAGTAGAGGAAACTCTCAGCTCCCTTCTCCACTCTGAAGTCTTTGGTCATGAAGAATAAAATAAATATATATTACTAAAAAAGCCACATCCCAAAGATTTCTACAAGATGGAGTGACAAGAATCAGGTTCACAGTCCTGCCTGAAACAAGCCCCCTGCCAAATAAACAATTATGAAACAACAGCTCCCACTGGGCATCAGGTGACAATATAAAAATTAGTTATTATAATTGCATTCTATATGGTCTAACACTTAAGTAGAGTCATGGAAGATACAACAAATACCCAAAATAGATTTCTAGACATTGAAAACTTCAATGTGTGAAAAAAAAATACATAAGATAGGATTAATGGCAGATTAGACATTGTAGGAAAAATTATTAGTAAATTTAAATACATAATAATAGAAGTTATTAGAATTGAAACAGAGAGAAAAGATAGTATTGAGAAAAAATAATAAACAGAGCATCAGTCAGTTGTGCAACATTTCAAGCAATCTAATATACTATAATAAAATTTAAACAAGGAGAAAACAGGTGAGTGTGTGGGCAAGCAGAAAACATTAATTAAATAAATTTGGTCCAAGTTTTCCAAATTTTATGAAAACTACATACACATAGATTCAAGCAGCTTAATAAAGGCCAAGACATGAAAAATGAATAAAACTAAACTGAAACAAATCATAATCAAATAGCACAAATCCAGTTATACAAAGAAAGTCTTAAAAGGAATCAGAGAAAAATGACTTTATATACAGAATGACAGACATAAGGATGACTGCAGATTTCTCATTGGAAGCACGATAAGCGAGATAACTGTAAAGCAACATCTTTAAAGAAAGGAAAGAAAGAGAGAAAGCAAGCTGTCAACCTAGAATTCTATAACTAGCACAACTGTCTTTTAAAAACAATGGCAAAACAAAAATGTTTAGACAGAACAAAGCTAAAAGAACTTACCACCAGAAGACTACTACTATGGGTATTTCAAAGGAAGTCCTTCAGGCAAAAGGAAAATCACAGGCAATGAAAATATGATTTTCTTTTTTTTCTTAAGATTATTTATTTATTTATTTGACAGCAAGAGAGAGAGAGAGAGATCACAAGTAGGCAGAGGCAGGCAGAGAGAGAGGGAAGCAGGCTCTCCGCTGAGCAGAAAGCCCAATGCAGGGCTCGATTCCAGGACCCTGAGATTATGACCCTAGCTGAAACAGAGGCTTTAACCCACTGAGCCACCCAGGTGACCTGAAAATATGGTTTTCACACAAAGGAAAGAACACTTAAAATGGTAATGACATGGATAAATAAAATATTTTATTGCAATATAAATATCTTTTAAAGATAGTTTTAAACTGCTTAAACTAAATGAAAATATAGTGCATGGTGTATAATTTATGTAAATTTAAAATATATGGCTATAATAGTACAAAAGTCAGAAGAGAATTGAAGCCTGCAATTGTAAGATTCTTATACTATAGGGCAAGTGTTATAATATTGCTTGAAAGTAGATTGTGATACATTAAAGATATACACCAAGAGGTAATCTATGCAGTAAGGTATAGAATAATATATTTGATAAGGGGTGAATATCCAAATTATATAAAGAACCATATAACTTAATAGTAACACACACACACACACACACACACACACACACACACACACGAAACCCAACAAACTCGGATTTAAAGCATGGACAGAGAAACTGAATAGACATTTTTTCCAAAGAGGACACGCAGATGGTCAACAGGTTTATGAAAATGTGCTCAACATTACTAACTATTAACAAAACTATAAGGAGGTATCACCTTACACCTCTTAGAATGGTTATTATCAAAAAGACAAAAGATAACACGTGTTGATGAGGCTGTGGCAAAAAGGGAATCCTTGTGCATTTTTGGTGGGACTATAAATTGGTACAGCTAATATGGAAAACTATATGGAGGTTCTTTAAAAAATTAAAAGTAGAGCTACCATATGATCCAGCAATCCCACTTCTGGGTATATATCCAAAAGAAATAGAAATAAGATATCAAAGAGATATCATCACTCCCCTGATTATTGCAGCACTATTCACAATAGCCAAAATATGTAAACAACCTAAGTGTCCATCAAAACATGATGAATGGATAAAGAAGATGTAATATGTGTATACATGGCATATATACACAATAGAAGGAAGTCCTACTCTTCGTGACAACGTGGATTAGCCTTGAGGGCATTATGCTCAGTGAAATGAGACACAAAAGAAAAACACTATATGGTATTACTTATATATGAAATCTAAAAAAATAGGTCAAACTCCTAGAAAAGTGGTTGATGGGACTGGAGGTGGTGAAAGAGGGAGAAATGGCATAAACTTTCAGTGGTCATATGAACAAGGTCTGAGGTTCTAATGCAAAACACAGTGATCAAACTTTTTCTAATAGAACTTAAATGTTCTCATCAAAAAAAAAAAAAGTGAAGTGATGGGTATATTAATCATCTAGGTGAGGAGCTTCCTTTCATAATGTGTGTGTGTGTGTGTGTATGTGTGTATATATATATATATATATATATATATATATATATATATATATATATCAAGTTACCACAATGTACACTTTAAATATCTTATAATTTTATGTCATTTAAACCTCAGTATAATTGAAATTAAAAATAAATGCATATATAAACTAAAATCTTATAAAACTAAAAGACCACTAAATGTGATCTCTAGCTAATAAGGCAACAATGATGATGAAATAAAATTTAAAAAATGCAAAAGGAGACAGAAAAAAGGGGGACAATGAAAGAAAGAATAGATAAGATAAATAGGAAATAAATAGGAAGCTATTAGATTTTAAATTCATCCACATAATTAAACACATTATATATAAATGGTCTAAATACACAAATTAAAAGGCAGAGTTAGAAGACAGGATAAAAAAAAAGCAAAATCGAATTATATACTTCCTGGAAGAAATGCATTTCAAATATAAAGACAAAAATAGATTAGAAGTAAAGGATAATAAAAATGTCTACCATTATAATAGTATAAAAAAATCTGGAGTGACCATACTAATATCAAGCAAAGCATATTTCAGAGCAAAGAATATTACTAGAGATAAAGAAGGTTATTTTATAATGATAAAGGAGTAATTCATCAAGAAGATATAATATTCTGGGAGAAGGAAGTATGGCAGAGGAATAGGAGACCTAAATTTTGTTGGGTCCCAGGAATTCAGCTGGAGAGTTATCAAACCATCCTGAACACCTACAAACTCAACAGAAGACAGAAGGGAAGATGAGCAGCAATTCTATGAACAAAAAAGCGACCAGTTTCTGGAAGGTAGGATGTGCGAAGAAGTGAATTGGAGGAGATACATGGGAAGAGAGACTGAGAGGGAGAGGCTGACTCCCGTGCAAGCAGTACAACAGCAGAGCACACAATTGGAACTCTTAGAAGTGTGCTCCACTGAGGGACATCATTCATAGGCTAAGCAGGTGGTGGAGCCCTCACAGGGACAAGTGTGGTCTCAGGTCTCTCAGGGTCACAGAAAGACTGGGGGAGCCTGAGTGTGGCAGAGCTCTCAGGTATCAGAGCAAGGAAGCCAGCTGCAAAGACAGAGTTGAGGAGAGGGCTCTCAAGCTCTATTACAAAGCTGTATTCATTAAGACAGCATGGTACTGGCACAAAAACAGGCCCATAGATCAATGGAACAGAAAAGAGAGCTCAGAAATGGACCCTCAACTCTATGGTCAACTAATCTTTGACAAAGCAGGAAAGAATGTCCAATGGAAAAAAGACAGTCTCTTCAACAAATGGTGTTAGGAAAATTGGACAGCCACATGCAAAAGAATGAAACTGGACCATTTCCTTACACCGCACACAAAAACAGACTCAAAATGGATGAAAGTCCTCAATGTGAGATAGGAATCCATCAAAATCCTTGAGGAGAACACAGACAGCAATGTCTTCAACCTCAGCAACAGCAATTTCTTCCTCGAAACATTGTCAAAGGCAAGGGAAGCAAGGGCAAAAATGAACTATTGGGACTTCATCAAGATAAAATGCTTTGACAGCAAAGGAAACAGTCAAAAAAACTAAAAGACAACTAACAGAATGGGAGAAGATATTTGCAAATGACATATCAGATAAAGGGCTCGTATCCAAAAGTTATAAAGAACTTATCAAACTCAACACCCTAAGAATAAATAATCTAATCAAGAAATGGGCAGAAGACATGAACAGGCATTTCTACAAAGAAGACATCCAAATGGCCAACAGACACATGAAAAAGTGCTCGACATCACTCGGCATCGGAGAAATACAAATCAAAACCACAGTGAGATACCACCTCATACCAGTCAGAATGGCTAAAATTAAAGAGTCGGAAAATGACAGGTATTGGTGAGGATGCAGGGAAAGGGTAACCCTTTTACACTATTGGTAGGAATGCAAGCTGGTGTAGCCACTCTGGAAAACAGTATGGAGGTTCCTCAAAAAGTTGAAATAGAGTTACCTTATAACCCAGCAATCACACTACTGGGTATTTACCCTAAAGATACAAATGTAGTGATCAAAGAGGCACGTGCACCCAAATGTTTATAGCAGCAATGTCAACAATAGTTAAATTATAGAAAGAGCCTAGATGTCCATCAACAGATGAATGGATAAAGAAGATGTAGTATATACAGTGGAATACTATGCAGCCATCAAAAATGAAAGCTTGCCATTTGCAATGATATGGATGGAACTAGAGGTTATTATGCTAAGCAAAATAAGTCAATCAGAGAAAGGGATCTATCATATGATCTCTCTGATATGAGGAATTTGAGAGGCAGGCTGGGGCATTGTGGGAGGGAAGAATAAAACAAAATAGAACCAGAGAGGGAGACAAGCCATAAGAGACTCTTAATCTCAGGAAACAAACTGAGGGTTGCTGGGGTTGAGGGGCAGGGATAGCGTGGCTGTGTTATGGACATTGGGGGGAGGTGTTATGGTGAGAGCTGTGAATGGTGTAAGACTGATGATTCATAGACCTGTACCCCTGAAGGAAATAATACATTATATGTTAATTAAAAAAATCACAAGGAGCAAAAAAAGAAGATACAACATTCCTAAATGCTTATGCATTTGATAAGTAAGCTATAAAATACATGAAGTTAAAACCAATTCAACAACAAGGAGAAATAAAAAATTCACAATTACAGTAGGAGATTATTGATAATTTATAGAAGAAGTAGAAAAAAAATCAGTCAGAAATGTATATTTGAAGAACTTAATCCACAACTCTATCTAACTGATATTTATGAAACACTTCACTTAAGGGAATACACATACTTTTCTTGTGCACAGGAAACATTTGTGAAATAGACCATAATCTGGACAATAAAACAAGTCTCGACAAATTTAAAATAATTCAAGTAATACAAACTATGCTCTCTGACCAAAATGTAATTAAATTAAAAATCAATCACAGAAGTAATATCTAGATTCTAAATATCATGTGGAACTGTAAAGGATTTAGAATTGCCAAAACAACTTAGAGAAAGATCAATAGTGGAAAACTAACACTGCATGCTTTTGAGTGTTATAAACCCACAGTAATGAAAACAGAGTGGTATTGGTGTAAAGATAGAGATACAGCTCAAAACAGCAGAATAGATTTGAGAAATAGCCCACACATGTATGTTTCACTAATTTTCAACAAAGGTAAGAAAGTAATTCAGTGGAATAGAGAAAATCTTTTCAACACACAATATTGGAACAAGTAGACATCTCTATGCAGAAAAGAAAAAGAAAGAAAATAAAAGAAAAAAGAACTCATGTCTCATACCTCACATCACATCCAAAATACTAAAAGTGAATCTTCAACTAAGATGTAAGATCTAAAATGATAAAATTTCTAGAAGAAAGCATAAAAGAAAACTTTTGTGATCTTGGGATAGGCAAATATTTTTAGATATGACACCAAAAGCGTGATCCATAAAATAATAAATTTATATATTGGATTTCACCAAATTTAAAAGCTTCTGCTCTGTGAATGATGTTAACAGAAAGATGATAGTCACACTTCGTGGTGAGCATAAAGTAACACATAAACGTGTCGAATCTCTATGTTATCCACCTGAACCTAACATAGCATTGTGTGTCAACTGTACTCCAATAACAAATTTTAAAAAAGAGAAGCCAAAGACTGGGAAAAATACTTGTAAAGTATAGCCTTGGTGGACAACCTATATCCAAAATACATAAACATAGTAATAAGAAAACAAAACCCTATTACAAAATAGGCAAACGATATCAATAGATGCTTCAAAGAAGATTAAAGAGCTGGCAAATAACATTTAACATCATTAGTCTTTTGGGAAATGTATATTAAAACCACAATGATATTCTACTACATATCTATTAGAATAGCTAAAATTATAGAATGATCATCAAATGTTGTCAGTGATGTGGAAGAATTATAACTCCTCTATACTGCTGATAGTAATGTAAAACTGCTTTGGAAAAGTTAGATATTTTCCCTTCCTTCCTCCCTCCCTTCCTCCCTTCCTCCCTCCTTTCTTTTCCCTTCCTTTCCCATCTTTTCCCTTCCCTTCCCTTCCCTTCCCTTCCCTTCCCTTCCCTTCCCTTCCCTTCCCTTCCTTTCCTTTCCTTTCCTTTCCTTTCCTTTCCTTTCCTTTCCTTTCCTTTCCTTTCCTTTCCTTTCCTTTCCTTTCCTTCTTCTTTCCTTTCCTTTCTCTTTTCCTTTCCTTTCTCCTTTCCTTTCCCTTCTCCTTTCCTTTCCTTTCTCCTTTCCTTTCTCCTTTCCTTCCTTCCTTCCTTTCTCACTTTCCTTCCTTCCTTCCTCTCCTTCCTTCCTTCCTTCCTTCCTTCCTTCCTTCCTTCTTTTCTTTCTTTTTTAAATTAACATATAATGTATTATTTGTTTCAGGGGTACAGGTCTGTGAATCATCAGTCTTACACAATTCACAGCACTCACCATAGCACATACCCTCCCCAGTGTCCATTACCCAGCCACTCTATCCCCCCACCCCCCACCCTTCCAGCAACCCTCAGTTTAGGTATTTTCTTTAAAAAGCTAAGCATGTCCCTACCATATTGACCCAGTCATTTAATTCCTAGATATTTCTCTAAGAAAAGTGAAAGCATATGTCTATAGCAGCTTTATTTGTAATGAACAAAAACTGGAAACAAATCAAAATGTCCATCAACATGTGTATAGATAAACTTTGGTATCTACACTCAACAATAAAGAGACATGAACTATTTTAAAAATGATTTTATTAATTGAGAGAGAGAAAACACAGGTGGGGGGGGGAGGGCAGAAGGAGAGGAAGAAGCAGACTTCCCACTGAACAGGGAGCCTGGTGTGAGGCTTGACCCCATGACCTTGGGATCATAACCTGAGCGAAAGGCAGAGGCTAAAACCTCTGAGCCACCCAGGTACTCCAAAAGAAATGAACTACTGATGCCCACAACAAACACGGATGACTCAAAATAATTATGTCAAAAGAAGCTGGACAAAAAAGAGAATATATAATTCCATTTATATAAAATTCTTGAAAATGCAAATTAACCTATAGTAACAGAAAGATCAGTGTTTGCTTAGGGGAGGGCAAAGCAGAAAGGTGTGGAAGGGAAAGATTGCAAAGGGGTACTAGGAAATTTTCAGTGGTGGTGGATATATGTTCATTAACTGGCTGTGGTGATTATTTCAGAAATATATACATATATATGTCAAAAATGATCAAATCATACATGTCACATATACATAGCTTACTGTCTGTCAATTGAAAACGAAAAGAACAACCCCCTACATGCTTCTTTATCCCAAAGAATAAATGCCTAAACACAACAGTATTATCCAGTAGGAATTCTATAGTGCTTTCATCATATAAAGCACATAGAAATTAACAAATATTGATTAATTTAATCTTCATAATTTATCAGTAATTCTGAGATGATCAGAGACTTTGTAGATCTAGTTTCCAATCCTCCCCTCACCCACTCTAAATCTCTCGAATGATCATACAACTTGGAAATATTCCTGTTAGAAGTATCTTTAAAATGGGCATATAACAGATCAAAGCAAAGGTATGCAAAATCCCCATTCAGAGTCAGGAATGTTTTTAGCTAGAAATACTTGATTGCACTGTAAAAATATCAACTTGATTGAATTTATTAAGGGAAGAATATGCCAGTTATGAAGGGATTTGGCGACCAACAAAAGCCTAGGCAAAGGAACATCTTGGAGGTATCTTTTTCAAGTGACCACTAAGTGCTCTCCAGGAGAGAGAGTGCCGAAGCACTTGATCTATCCTATTTTTATGGCATGTGTATCCTTGTTATGAGGATGGGTTCATAGGTCTGAGTGTGTTGTTCTCAAATATCTAGAATCAGATAATTAAATGTTCTGCATATTCAGAAAACCCCTTCTAATAATAATCTGGCTTCCATGGATCCTGCCTTCAAGGAGATAGTATACTGACAGAGAAGTGCAGTGCCCCTTGGTAGTTACAGTTTTCATTTTAAATTGAACGCAGGCTTTCAGAAGTTACACCTTGGTCTCTGCGTGCATGGCTAATGTGAAGCATCACTGGAAAGATAGCCATTCCTGTCACTGAGCCTGCAAGACGGAAATGGGGAATGGGACTTGGTAGCACGTGCAATAACCATCCCATTCTGTGGGGACCTTGCCACAGTGTGCAATAGCCTTTTCCATGAAAATTTCTTTGGCTATTTTCCTCCTGTTTTAGAACTTCTATAATTAGGTGTTGATATAGCTATTTCCCAGATGAAAAAACAAGGTCAGTGATGTTCTAGTTCTCCCTCAAGTTCACCCTACTGGTAAAGAAGAAAGCTTAGGGTCCGTCCTACCAAGCATGTCGGACTTCAAGTTCAAAGTGCTCTTCATTGCTGCCTGCTAATGAGGTGTGGTCAACGTCAAGGGAGTTAACTTCACTAACACCTGCGGGCTCTCTGTAGGTGCTGGTACAAGACCTGGGGGCTGGTGAGAAAACAATGGAGGTGGAGCAAGGAGAAAACATTTCTTAAAATGCAGCTACCAAGTGAAATAAAGGCATTTAAGTCTTAAATGATCAGTCTAAACCCTGTCTTCCTAATAGCAAAAGCATCCACTCCCAAAATTCTGCCTCATGGCAGTTATTGACTTGTTCAGACTCAGAAGGTCTTTGCTTCGACTCAGGAATAATGTGTATCCGTGTGTGCACTCCATCTGCTCCATGTATGCAAATGGATGTGACTAGGTGAGTGTTCATGATTATCTTTAGACATTGTTGGTAATTGGAAATGATTTCACTTTAGCAGCAAATGCTGAGCTGGAATCTGATTGGGAATTAGAACATGCCTCACCCATATAGGTAAGTCTCAAGGGCTGGGATTATCAGGCTTCGTTTAGCATCTAGTTCCATTACAGTTCATTATCTGTGACTGCCTGTCTCAGAAGGCCTGCAGTGCCCTGCTAAGACATTCAGGAGATATCAGCCTAAAGAGTTTATATGTGAAAAGGGGTGAGTGAGGCCATTTTTTTTTCATTGCACTAAAGCCGAGGTAGTTAAAAATGACAGAGTTAATCTGTTGTTATGGTCAATATGGCGGTTGGTTATTTCTGTACATTCTAGGATGATAGACTGACCTCAGACCATCTTCTTCCCAAATGGAAGAGTCAGCATTTACCTATCTTACCAAATAAAATGCTCTGCACAGAATTGTAACCAGCTCACTGTCCAAGGGAAGTGAGAGGCTGGTATCTTGTAAGGAAGTAGGAACTAGAATTTCAAGGTCTTTAGTGAAAGGAAATAATCAACTCCCAAAGCAATTAGCATTTATGTTGGAATGGGTTCTAAATTCCTTTGGGCAAGAGCTGTATTCTTTTCTTTTTGTATCCTAAAAGAGTAACATAAAAGGTACATAAAATAGGTATAAAAAAGGTACATAGTAGGTGCTCAATAAAAATTTGCAGCATTTCACTGAGGCATGATTTCAAAAAGAAAGCCATATCACACTTCGGGGCTCTAAGAATTTTGTTTCATGAACTATTTTCAACACCAATTCATTCCTGCCTCCCTGTGATTTGATACCCACAGTTCCGTTGAATTGACAATAGCAAACGTGTTCTGTCTGACACTTAAGAGACAGGGCAGGCAAACTTACACTTGATTCCGGGGTTGATAGTAGCTAATAACTGAATATTTAAGTTCGAATTGTTGAAAGGTGAAGGGAATGCATCAGCTGTGTCTGTACATGTATTTCCATCTAGAGGTAATACAAATAATTTCTAAAAAGGCGAATTCAAAGGCTTTTATTTTGTCTGAACCAATTCATCAATCAATATATTTGTCTAATGCAAACTACATGGAAATCACTATGGCAGGCAGAAAGCAAAACACAAGAAAAGGCAGGTTATCTGTTTGTATAGAGCTAACAGTTCATTTGGGGGAAAATAATTCATGCAACACACTTTTTTTGCTGCATGTTTTACACTACCATGTAGAAGTTTTAGTGGTGGTTTTCTGATGGCCATAAAAATGAAAACACAGACCTCAACTTAAAAAGTTATTGCCTAGCAGGAGAGCTAACACAAGCATGTAAACCTATTTAGTGATAGAGTATGAAATTTATTATAAGAGAGATCTAAATACAGTGTTATGGAATTCAAAGAGCAAGGAGAGCATACGTCATGTCAGGGGTTTCATTGAGCATGTGGCCTTTGGAATAAAGTTTGACAGATATAAAATACCAATTGCTTTCTAGTCACCTTCAATATTTCTAAGACACCAAAGAGAGTTTGACACCCTCTCCATTTCTCTTACTAGTTATAATTCCAGATAGCTCAGGAGAGAAGTCATGATAGAATGTGACACATGGATGTGTGTGTGTGTTGGGTGTGTGACATGGAGAAACGTGACCTGATAGGATGTTTAGAGATGACATTGACTTTTGAAATCTCTTCCTTGTTCATGATTTTAAACAACCACATGTATATGAATGACTAACTGACCTGGATCTTTAGCCCAGATCTCTCCTCTGAGGTCTTAGCCCCACAAAGCCAACTGTCTATGTAACATGTTCTTGAGGTATTTTAAAGGCACCTCAAACTCAGGTCTGTGATTGAATTTCCATATTCCCCTTAATTCTGGTGGTAGTAGTGAGTGCTATTTCTGGAGCTCTTCTTTCTGGTATATTGTACTTCTTTGTGCCCTTGAAGGTTGGTGTAGTCACATAACTTACTTTGGCCAACAAAATATGAGCAGAAGTGACATGTATCACTTCTGAGTATAAGCCTTTAAGAGCTGCTGTGAAATTGGTTATAGTCCCTTCCATCCTGACAAAGAAATCAACATTTTGGGTGGTGAAAATGCCATCAACTTTGTTTCCTAAATGAGGATGCCATAGAAGAGAGTCCCTGTCTCACCTGACATGGACATGTAGTGTGAATGTGAAATGAATCACCGTTTTTTATAGCTTTATCGAGATATATTTCACAGACCATAAAATTAATTCAGTGGTTTTTAGTATATTCGGAACTGTGCAGCCATCATAATAATACAATTTTAGAACGCTTTCAAAGTCCCTCAGAAAAACTCTATATACATCAGCAGTCATTCCTCATTCCCACTTACCCCAATCCCTGCCTCCAGCTCTGGGTGACCACTGATCTACTTCTGGTCTTGGAACTTTTGTTGTTTACATCAGTAATAATTGGAGGATGCTAGTTTTTGAAGCAAACTTAGCTGCCAGATTGGCTTTCTTCTAGTGTTTTCTGTATTAATAAATGGTGCAAACTGTCATAAAAATCAGAAACTTAGAAGTTATTCTTTATAAGCTAACTTATTTCCAACATTCAGCTAGTCTACAACTCCTGTGAATTTTACTTCCTGGTTATTTCTTTGATTTGTCTATTTCTCTCCAATTTCACTGCTACCACTCCTATAATTCAAGATACTGCCATCTCTTTCATGGACTTTTGCTAATGTGTCCAAATTTCTGAAAGATATTGAACTTCAGGATTTGTGAATGCGAAATCAGAATTCCTAAGGATTCTCTGGAAATCCTGAGATCCTAAACCATTCTGTATTTTTCATAACAATCTATGTACGTTTTGGTGGAAGAGTTGGAACAGTAATTAACAATATTTACCTGTACATATTTACATTCATTAAAAGGAACAAATGGTTGTAATAATAAAGCATGCATCATTTTTCTGTGACAGGACTGTACTAGGAGTTTCAGAGATTTTCTATAAAAATATTAAAAAAATGCATGCTTTATTATTATCATGAACCAAAATATTGTGACAAAATTCTATATTTCAGTAATATGTAAAAGTGATCTCTGCCTGATAAAGGCATTTGGTGACAGAAAACATTAAATAAAGGAAACAGTAATACAAAATAAATGTCAAAAAAAAGTCCCTTAAAAATTGAAATATGAGGGGCACCCAGGTGGCTCAGGGGGTTGAGGCCTCTGCCTTCGGCTCAGGTCATGGTCTTGGAGTCCTGGGGTCGTGCCCTGCATCGGGCTCTCTGCTCGGCGGGGAGCCTGCTTCCTCCTCTCTCTCTGCCTGCCTCTCTGCCTACTTGTGATCTTTCTCTGTCAGATGAATAAATAAGATCTTTAAAAAAAAATTGAAATATGAAGTGCCAAATATTTAATAATTATTCTTAAGATGAAATGTAAAAACATACAAAGCATTAATTGCTCTAATAACCTTGATGTTTGTTTTATGACAAGTATTGCAGATAGAAAAATTGCTTACATTGTTCTTTGGCATTCACAATTTTAAATTTTTTTAGTTTTTATTTTCTCATTTGTAACTGATGTAATAGATTCTTTTTTTCTAATTACCTCTGTAATTAGATATTTTATATGGTTATTTTGTAGTTGCATACATGTAATATAAATACATTTAATATTGTTTTAGATTCAATGGGCTTTTTTCTTTTCATTCTTTTTTATTTGTTTTTGGAAGTATAGTTGACACATGAAATTACATTAGTTTCAGGTATAGTGAATTCAACATACTGATTCAACAACTCTATATGTTATGCTATGCTTAGTGTATCAATATGACAAATGTAGCTACCATCTATCGTCATAAAACACCGTTGCAGTATCATTGAGCATATTCCCTATGCTATACCTTTCATCCTCCTGACTTATTCATTCCATAACTGAAAACCTGTATCTCCCACTCCCCTTCATCCATTTTGTCCACCCCCACTCCCCCTTCTCCTCTGGCAACCCTCAGTTTGTTCTTTGTATTTATGGGCCTTTTTCTGCTTTTTTTTTTAATTTTTTTAAAATTTTTTTAAAGATTTTGTTTATTTATTTTATTAGGAAAGAGAAAGAATGAGAGAGAGCATGAGAAGGGAGAAGGTCAGAGTGAGAAGCGGACTCCCCATGGAGCTGGGAGCCCGACGTGGGACTCGATCTCGGGACTCCGGGATCATTACCTGAGCTGAAGGCAACTCAGGTTGCTCAACCAACTGAGCCACCCAGGTGCCCCCTTTTTCTGCTTTTTGCTTGTTTATTCATTTGTTTCATTTTCTAGATTCTACATGTTAGTGAAATCACATGGTATTTCTCTGACTTATTTCACTTAGCATAATAATCTCTAGGGCCATCCACGTTGTTGCAAATGGCAAGATTCATTCTTTTTATGGCTAAGTAATATTCCATCATAGATATAGATATAGATGATATAGATATAGATATAGATTTAGATATAGATATCTATCATCTATCCTCTATCATCTATATTTCCATCCATCTATCCATACGTCTATTGAGGTTTTGGTTATTGGGCAATAAACACAGAGGCACATGTATCCTTTTAAGTGTTTCTGTTTCCTTTGGGTAAATACCCAGTAGTGGAATCACTGGATTGTATGGTATTCCTATTTTTTAACTTTTTGAGGAACCTCCATACTGTTTCCTCAGTGGTTGCACCAGCTTGCATTCCCACCAATAGCACATGAGGTTTCCTTTTTTTCCATATCCTCACCAACACCTTTGTATAAAGTATACTATGTGAATAAATGTGAATACATTTATTAATTATTTCTACTTGAATGAACAACTCACCCTTTTCAGCATATGGGGCTACAGAGATACTTTGTAATGTGACAAGAGTTGATTGATTTGATTGTGACCACTTCTCTGCTATGTGCCCTGTCTCAAATCTTAGAAATGTTGACCTTAGCCTTCCATTCCACTTGTCCATGTCAGCATTTCCTGCTCTGACCTGTCACTCAATGTCAGTGGAATCTTTCAAACCAGCAGTCTCTATATGGATTGTGGAACTTTGGTTCTTACAAGAGGATTATGTTACTTTTTCCTGTTTTTCTGAACTCCTGATCGATTTTTCTTGGGATTCTAAAAACAAATGTCCTGAGGCATGTGGGAAGGAATTCCTATATGGAAATCCCAATTATTACAGTAGTCTCCCTATATCCAGGCCAGTGTTCCTTTTGTTCTTTATTGCATTCAGGATTATTTTCTGAAAACACAAATCTGACAGAGTCTTCCCCAGGTTGAAATATCTTTAATGGCTTTCTCATTGGTCTTAGGATAAAACTGAAATCCTTAAAATGGCCTTTCAGTCACCTGCAAACCTCTGGCCTCTCATTATACTCTTTTTTTTCCTCAATGCCTGTGTTACACTTGAGCTCCCCAGGTCTCCTTTTAATTCTGTGCTTTTCTCATCATAGGAAATTTGCAGGTACCGTGTCTTGCATCTGAAAATCTTTCTTGCTACTTATCCTTCTGATCTCAGCTCAAATGACATTTCTTTAATTAAGTTTTGCCTACCTCAACTTATGTCAGGCTTCTTTATTAAGTGTTCTCTAAGTCTATCTGATTTTCTACAAAACACTTAGCTCAATTATATTTATACAGTCATTTGTGTGGGGTTATCTGTGTAAAAGTATGCATAGCATGCATAAGGCACTTAAAAATATGTTGAGTGAATGCTAAATGAATAAAACTCAAGCTTCAGGAAGAAGCAGAACATGATACGTGTAAAACAGGATACGTGTAAAACAGAACAGGATACGTCCCTGTCAGATCATGGTAAAAAAATGTTCTGTAGTCAATATTCAACAATACAATTGAGTACCTATTACATACCAGGCACTATGCCAATTTCTGGAACAAAGAGAACAAACCAACAACAAAGATCCCCATCCTCATTGGAGCTTATACATTCTTGTGGGAGGAGACTTCAATGTGAAAAATTAGTAAGTATATATGATATGTTAGATGGTGATAAATACTATGGGAGATAAATACATCAGGGAGGTAAAATAGCAAATTTTGGGGGGTGGGAATTTCACATCTATAAAGGTTGCCCAGGAAAGCTTCAGTGAAGTTGACAAAAGGGGCAAAGCCTTGAAAGAGTTGAGGTAATAGTGCAGTGTGGATATCCAGGAGAAGTGTACCAGGTGCAACTATGAAGTGGGAGGATGCCCGGCATGTTCAAACCATAGCAAGAAAGCCAGGGTAGTTATAGAAGAGTGAGTGCAGAGGGGAGTAGGAGGAGGTAAGTTTAGAGGTGATGGGGGAGAGGTATAGATCATATAGGACCTCGTAGGCTATTGCCGGTTCTTTGACTTTTACTCTAAGTGAAACTTTTGGGAGGTTTTGAGTAGAGTTGTGACATGACCTGACTTATATTTTAAAAGGATAATATTACCTTTGTTGAGAATAGATGGTAGTGGGTTAAAAACAGAAGCAGGGCAATTGGGAAGCTATTAAAATAATCTCGGTCGTAGTTAAGGGTTAATGGTGAAAGAATTAGTATGGTAGCAGGGAAGGAGGTAAGAAGTGGTTGGATTCTGGATATATTTTGAAGTTTAACCAATGGGATATTCTTCTGGATGGGATGTAGGCTGTGAGAACAAGAGTGGAATCAAGAATGACTCAAAATTTATAGTTATAATTTTAATAGAAGGATGAAAATGTCACCACCTGGAGTGGGAGTGGTGAGGAGTTTTGTGGGATTGCAGGTTTGAATGGGGGAGTCTGGGAACCTAGGTTAGAACTTTTTAAGTCTGAGATACCTGGAATCAATCCAAGTGAGGATGCTGAATAGGAAATAAGTTTGAAGTTCAAGAAAAAGAATGGGGCTGGAGATATTAATTTGGGAGTTATCGGTATATAGACTGTATTTAGAACCATGAGACTAGATGATGTACCCAACAGAGTGACTAACATTAAAAAGAAAGGAGATCTAAGGACTGAGACATGGGCGTTTTAATAATACAGATCATACAAATTTTTAAAAAGATGCCACAAAGTGTATTGAGTAGTGACCAAAGAGGTGGGAGGAAAACCTGAAAGGATTGGAGGTCTAGACAACATAGAAGTCTAACTCTGAGAGAAGGAAATTCTTTTTGATCTTAGCTGGTTGGCAAAGCAGCAGTCATATGTGAAGTGCATAGACACTTCTTGATTTCTGCTGATGAAGGCTTCAATGCTGACTGAAGAATGGTACTGCATTGGGTACGTGAGGTCACCACTTGACCCACAGCAACGAATTCTAGAAGAAAGGCAGCTGAGCTCTGAGACTGGTTGCTCCTTTTTGGGTTCTGTTGACGATGTCATCAAGACTAGTCAAGAGTTGGTTTTACTGAATATGAGAAACAACTATGTATTTGTATGAATGTAATAAGATGATTTACAAGAGAGTTGCTGAACATTGACTGTTATCCTATGTTGATTAGAAAATATCACTTTTAAAAATTAGTTTACTGTTTTTGGTTGGGAGGGGAGTAATGAAAGCAAGTAGGATTGAGCCCTAAATAAGAACTCCTCTCTTTGGTGCTGGCTGATGACATCACACAATAGTAGGACAGGTTTAAATTCTCATTCTAGCTACTTTTCTCTTAAACTATGTTGTCTGATCATCATCCATGCCAATGTCATTTTATATGGTGTTCATATTTTTTTCAGGTGTTTCTTGTATAGACAAACTATAATAATCATTGTAAAATGAGGATGAAATAGAGTAGCTACCTTTCCCTTGGTTAAAGGCAAAACTATATTATTCCAGGGGCCTGGCAATGTAAGCGTAATACTGTTAAAATTAGGTCCGAAGATACTTTAAAATATTAGCCTGATCAGGCCAACAACCTCAGCTGAATGCACTAATCTTTAGGACCATGAAGAACCTCGTGTTAAGTTAGGTTCAAATCCTGACTGACCCTGTCACTTATATTCAAATTACCTTGGGCAAGTCACTTAATGTCTCTGAGCATGGGTCATCATTTATAATAATATATAATAATATCTCCTTTGTAGGTTCCTTCAAGGATTAAAGGATATCGTCTAAGTGAAATCACCTAGGATCAAGTCAATAAGTTGAGTATGTGTAAAATGAGGTCAATCCAGCCATACTGTGTCATAGAGGACATAGGAAAAAGACAATTAGCTCACCATTGAGGAGACCTAAAGAATAAAGAGAGAGACAGAAAATGTTAAGGGGATAATTTAATTCTGTGATTTTATAGTCAGTCACTTCCTGGAGGGATGGTAGAGCATGCAGGTAAGCAGCAAGCGAGGAAAACTGCATGGGGACAGGACAGCTGGTGTAGGGGACGGGTATGAGAAACCATCCCCAAATTAATATTTCTAATTGGCAAAAAAGAGTTAATAGTAATGACAACTAACATTTATCTGTTATCCCTACATTCATTTTATAATTACCCCACTCTGTATGGGTTTTTGCCCCCATTTTACAGATGAGAAAAGTTGCACACAGTGTTTAGGTGGCTTAATCAGGGTCATTCAGGGTAAAAAATACTGTGGAGCTGGTTGTAGAATCTAGGAAGGACTTATACTTTATCTTTCAGAGCTGATAAAGAAGAAGACGAAGAAGGAGGAGGAGGAGGAGAAGGAGGAGGAGGAGAATGGCGTAAAAGGAGAAGAATGCCAAGTTGATGCTTGACAATTGAATAAACAGTAGTTTAGGAATATATAAACATTTCTTGTAGAACAGTCATTGAAAATATTTTAAGAGCATGAGGCCATTTTCAGCTGGCAGCAAGACAGCAGCAAAAATCGTTTAGAAAAAGGGTACAGTACCGTCAAGGCCTGTAGGATGATTAACACTTATTTACCTCTTCCTGAAGAATAGAGCAGAGAGGAGAAAAAAAAAAAAAAAAAGCTTACAGAGAATGAAAATGTGTCTTATTCACAATCAAATGAAATGTTTCGGCCAAGAGCCAAAAAAATATTCTGTGATTGAATTATTTTCAGATGCCTAAAATTAACTTGCTCAATTTTATTTTCCCTTCATATCCTTCATCATCCACAAAATGAGGGCTTTTGACCAAATAATCTCTATTTCCTTTCCAACTCTTGAATTTCATGACTCTATTCAATTTGTTAAACAGGGAAAAGAGAGACTTTAACTTTTAGTAGGAATTTTCTATTTCTTCAGAAAGATAAAATAACATGTCCTTGACTTAGTAATTCTCTATATAAAATAGTTTTCTCTTTGTACTTTATGCTTAACACATCAGTAAAAGGAGATTAAAAGCTTCAAGCTTGATAGAGGTGGGAGGATCATAAGTATAAAAGATATGACATCTACTCTCAGAATTCTAATCCTAGATTGGAAAATTTCTTTTCCTTTTTTTTTTTTAAAGATTTACTTATTTATTTGTCAGAGAGAGAGAGAGAGAAAAAGAGAGAGAGGGAATGAGAGCACGAATAGGGGAAGCAGTAGGCTCCCTGCTGAGCAGGGAGCCCCATGTGGGACTCCAACCAAGGACCCTTGGATCATGACCTCAGCTGAAGGCAGATGCTTAACTGAGTGAGCTACTCAGGTGTGCCTATTTGAAAAATTCTTAAGCATATTTGAAAAGTAGGAATCAATGGAAATTTCTACATAATGAAAATTATTGAAATTCATTATCTTGAATGATTTGTTTAGTGCAGCTATTCTAATAGGTTGGTGTGGGGAATCAAGTTGATTGATTACACTACAGATTTACAACACCAAATCTATAAATATAAGAAAATGTTACAAACATTTTGAACAGAGGTTTAAAGTCCTCGAAATACTTTAATAGCAAATGACACTATTATCTGGATACAAAGAGTCAAAGACAGGTTCATCATGTGAAATGCTAGGCCTGGAGGTCTCCTCAAATTGTCAGCTTGTCAAATATCTTACCTTTTACAAGTTGTAATACAACCCTATCAGGCCTCAGAAAAATTGAGAAAGAAATAAAATATGTTTATAGAATTCCCATTTCCAAAGCAATAGTGAAGCGTATTATTGATATCACCAGATTAAATTAAGAATTATTAGAAATAAGAAAATGGTAGTTTTAAAATTCTCATACCATTGAAAACATATTTACCAGACACTTGTTCAGTAATACAGACTAATCTCAGTGTGCCAAGCTTTGTAATCCAATGTCAGTATATTATTTTGTATAAATCAGTTAAGTTCTTTGGGACTTAATTTCTTTATCTGTAAAATGAGTTAGATTGGATTAATCTTCTCCATGAAAGCATATAATAATAGTAAATGTTTATTGTACATTAACTATGTGTCAGGAATTGTCCTAAGTATGTTTACATGTATAAATTCATTGAGTCTTTAAGACAAGAGTATGAAGTATTTACTAATACTATCATTTATGGTTTTACAGATTACAAAACTGAGGCACAGAGAGCTTTAATAATATGTATGGCATTGAGATTTCATAGCTATCGAGTAGCAAAAGTAGGATTTGGAAGTCTCATCTTACACCAGAGCCTATGGTCTTAATCATGACGCAATACTGCTTATTTGTCAAACACACATGCTACTATACCTCCCTCCCCTCTTACTTGAGATCACCATTGATGCATAGAGTAGTGCCCTTCCTCCCCACAAAAGAAGTCCTAAGAAAGTCCCAAATATTAATCCCTAAAAATTGTGCAAACATTGCCTTATGTTGCAAAGGGGACTTTGCAGATGAGATTAAGATTGGGATGCTAAAATGGGCAGATTATCCTGAATTATCTGTGTGGGCCTAATGTAGTTACAAGGGTCCTTTAAGAGGGAGGCAAGAATTTCAGTCAGGAAAGGAGAGCTCCAAGTAGGTCCAAGTGATGTGATTCCTGGAAGAGAGCCACAAGCCAAGGAATGCATGTGGGGAGCCTCTAGAAGCTGGGAAAGGTGAGGAATGGATTCTCCTGGAGAATCTCTGGATAGAATGCAGCATTCTCAACATCTTGATTTTAACTCCGTGAGACTCATTTTAGACTTCTGACATGTAGAACTGTAAGAGAATAGGTCTGTGTTGTTTTCAGACATTACTGAATACTGTGGTAATTTGTTATAGCAGCAGTAAGAAACTAACACACTACCATGATGGGCTTCCCTTAAAGGACAACTTGTTTCTTAGGTATGCGGAGTGAAAGAAAGGTCATGACCCATGAATTAGATACCTCTTATGTCTGTTTAACTCTGAGAACACACGCATGTATATGATAGGTATTTTGTAGCTAGCTATGTGTGGTAAATTCCCCTCTTAACAGTTAGCCTTTAAGATGATACTTTTAGTAATGACTTATAAGAACAAGAGCAAGAGATTATAATTATATGTATGAAACAATACAGGAATTTACAGTAAAATTTAAGTGATATGCAGTGTCGATGTTTTTCATGTTGCTGTATATATTCTGCAAAATTATTTAAAACACTAAATTAGCAAAGGTTTCAACATAAAAGAACATATTAATGTATTTTATTTGTGAGGAAAAAGTATCTAGTTGAGCTTATTCACAAATAAACTTAATAAAAGAGTTCTGCATTAGAGTCAGATGCTTTTAGATGAGTCTTACTTCAACATTTGAATATAATTGAGAAACCCTTTGTTTTCCTTTTAAGACATTAATTTTCTTCCTCCAAGGAGAGTTAGTCACAAACTCTAAAATTCTTGATTCAGTATTTAGACTTTGTGTATGCATATGTGTCTCACCTTAAGACAACTGCTTAAAACCAAGGTGGACATGCATGGGATCCTAGGTGAGGTGACAGGAATGAGGATGAACTGATTGAGACGGTTCCAATCTACTTCATTTCTACGCAAAATCTGAATCATGATACAATGCGATTAAGTTTTTTAAAAAGTAGAGGATTGTGTTAAATCCCCAGAAGGAAACATCTATGTGCATAATTCTTGTCTATTCATTTGATGAGCTTCTCCAAAATTTCCAACTATCAGAAAATTTAGAGTTGTTCTTATGACGATATTGAGCTGATATAAGTGATTTTGATATTGTCTTATACTCAGGTTGCATATGAAGGAATTTTTCTTACTACCTGCAGGGATATTAGAAGAAGGTTCTGAAATGAACTAATTGGTGAACATTTTAAGAGGTACTTGCTCTGGAGCATATAAATTACAGTGTTTTATAATGCTTTACAGAACGCTAGAATAATTTAGAATATCATGGCAAGAAGCTAAATCTCAGTGGAGCTTTTAAAAATATTTTTAACATCTAAGGATTTCCAGTCCATGTGGAAAAATGGATTCCATTTCCTAAAGAGAATATAATAAGTGTGTGAGTATTAGAACAGAGTTGCTTGTGTAGCTCAGCTGGTTTTACCTGAAACTTATTACTGTATAAACTGAAAATGATTGTATGCATTTTGCAAAAACACCGTGTTGTCCGAAAGTAGCATCTTCCATCAGCCGTGTGAGGTTAGGGAGTTCATTTCAGTGGGTTAGCAGTTGTTTATGAAGCAGGGATTTATAAAGTGCATGTTGTGTAATTATAAAGGGTCAAAAGAGTAGTTCAAAAAAAAGGAAATGAATGTGGTTTCTCAAGGATCTCTTTCAACAAACAAAAATATATGATCAAGATGGAGAAAAATGGAACACACAAACAAATGTACAGGGATGTGGCCTGGGCTGTGACCACAAGGGCTGAGGAAAGTCAAAGTAAAGATCAAGGTAAGCCTCAATTAGTGAGGAAAGGCTCCTAGAGGAGGAAAGCCTTGACCAGCTAGACTATGGAATTAATTCAGGATTTAGAGAGTCTGTGAAGAGAAAGAAGAGAATTCCTGGGAAATCAGGATCAAGAAACTAATGGAGAGCTCATTTATTCATTCAAAAAACATTGATGCTTATGTGTCAAAACAACACAAAAATGAATAAAGCAATAAAAAAAAATCACCTTCCACATGGTTTATATTCCATAAAAATAAGTCAGATGAATGCTTAAATGATGATAATTGCTATGGAAAAAAAAAACCCGAAAAGACGGCTGGGGATTACTGGGGGTAACTTTAAATAAAGCAGTTAGGGAAGCTCTCAGACTGTGACGTTTGAACATCTAAAGGAAGTGAGGGAGCAAATCCTGTGGAAATCTAAGAACAGAGTGTTGAGGCAGGAGGATCATCCCTCATAATGCTTGACCAAGAGCAGGTGGGAGAATGCGGGTGGAGCAGGAGAAGCAGAAGGGAAAACTGGCGGAGACGGTATCAGGTAAGTGATAAAAGCCAAATGGTGGGGACCAGGTGGGTCAGTTTGAGGATTTAGGCTTTTACTCTGAATGACAAAGGGAGGCCCTGGAGAGTTAACAAAGAGGAAAGCTATGAGCTAGTTTCCATTTGACAGGATTACTCTAGAAGATGTGCTCCGAATAGATTACAGGGGCAAGCGTGGAGGGGGACTGTGGGCTGGAAGTTAGCTGCCGCAGGAACACAGGAGACACAGTAGTGCCTTGGACCACTGTGAGAGTTGCAGAGCTTGTGAAAAGTGGCCCAAGGCTGAATTTATTTTATAGGAGAAACAAATTTTGCAGATGGATTGAAAGTGTCACAGGAAGAAGAGGGAAGGAAACAGGGGAAGGAAAGAGAATCTATAAACGAGAATAGATTCCAAGCAACTGGAAAGATGGACTTGCCACTCACTGAAATGGGGACGATTGTAAGAAGAGTAAGTTTGAGGTAAAGATCAAATGCTCAGTTTAGGGCAGGTTACATTGATGATCCTTGTTAAATATTCAAGTGGAGATGAGGTTAGGCATGACTCGAGAGTTGAAGAGTTACACGAGGGATATATAAGTTAGACAGTTATAAGTGCACATTGCATTTAAAGACTTGGGATAGCATTAGGTCACCAAAAAACTGTAGATAAAAAAGACGTTCAAGGCATGAACTCTAGGGTTCCAGCATTTTGAGGTTGGAGGGATGAGGAGAAAGTAGTACATGAGATTCAAAGTAAGCAACTAGTTACTGGCAGAAGAAAGACAAGGAGCTTGTGATGTCCTAGAAGCCAAATGAAGAAAGTTTCAAAGAGTAAACAGTGATGCCTGGTGTTACCAAAAGGTCAAGTCAGATGAGGACTGAGATTTGTTCATTAGATTTAGCTATGTAGGGTTTATTCACAGCTGAAAACTTTGGCCAAGTTTGATTGTATGAATGTAATTGTCATTTTCCTAGGCCAGATTTCCCTCAGGGTACAATATGGTTTCAATACAAATTACAGAATACTTTCAGGTTTCTGGTGGTTGGAAAATATGATCACCAATTCTTTCATACATTCTCCTTTAAAATATGGGGCTTACTACCCTTCCTCTTGAGTGGAAACTTGTACTTAATGTCTTGCTTCTAATGTATGTGATAGAAATGAAAGCATGTGAGATCAATTAGGACCTAAAATATTGTTGTTTCTTTCCGGATTTGACTACAGTCTCCACAGGTACCTTGAGCCAGAATTTTCCAGTTACAGGCACTCCCAAATTTATGACTCATAGAAGCAGTGAGATAATAAATGTGTATTTATTTATTTGTTTATTTATTTATTTAGCTATCTATTTATTTATCTATTTATTTATTTATTTTTAGGTTTTGGGATAACTTGTTATGTGGAAATAGATAACCAATATACATTTTGGAATCTCAAAGTGAGGTTGCTGTCATAACAAATACCTCAAAAATGTGGAGTGGCTTTGGAACTAAGTAATGGGCAGACACAGAGAAAGACTTTGAAGGGAGTGTTAGTGAAGGCTTATGAACCTCAGATAGGCTGATAGTAGAAGTTGGGCCTTTGAGTGGCTTGTCAGTGAGGCTCAAAGCAAGGTGAGGACTATCTTCCTGGAAGCTGAAAGGAAGAAATCTTTGTTCTATAGTGGCAGGCCAGTTAACAACACTGTCACCTGTGATAATCCTAAAGTGGAAAATGACTTGAACTGAACAAACAAGCTAAGGTAATTTCTACGAAGAATGTTGAAGGTACTACTTGGTTTCTTCTTACTTACAGTAAAATGTGAGGGACGATAGACAAGCTTATGGAAGTTAGGCTGAACAAAAAGTAGCTAGTGTTTTGGCTTTAAAGATTCCATAGCCTTGGGGCAGCTGGGTGGCTCAGGGGGGTTAAGCGTCTGACTCTTGATTTCAGCTCAGGTCATGATCTCGGGTTCATGAGGGTGAGCTCTGAGTCAGTCTCTGAGCTCAGCAGGTAGTGTGTTTGGGACTCTCTCCCACTCATGTGCACATGCATGTGTGCATGGGCTCTTTCCCTCTCTCAAATAAATAAATAAATCTTAAAAAAATTCCATAACCTTTCCAGATGGTGAAAGATGTTAAAATTCACGGGGCGCCTGGGTGGCTCAGTGGGTTAAGGCCCCTGCCTTCGGCTCAGGTCATGATCTCAGGGTACTGGGATCGAGCACCGCATTGGGCTCTCTGCTCAGCAGGAACCTGCTTCCCCCTCTCTCTCTGCCTGCCTCTCTGCCTACTTGTGATCTCTCTCTCTGTCAAATAAATAAAAATCTTAAAAAAAAAATGTTAAAATTCAGAAATAGCTTTTGTCCAAATGTCAAATCAAGGGCTCTGCCAGTTCTAACATTGAAGCTGAGGGTGTGGCTATGAAATCTCTTATTAAGACTTTGGAGGGACCAATGGTGTTGCCTCAGAATACCATCTAGTCAGAAAAAAGGGGCACTCTGAAGATCCATATGTTGCAGATCACCCCTTAATCAGACAATATGGCTTCTAAAAAGCTTACAGATATTATCCCTCAGCAAAAGCCCTAGATAGAGAAGAACTTGTCTTGATTTATAGGTGTAGATTTATCTAAGGAATTGAAGCCCAACAACATTCACAGGAGACCCACAAAGTTTTAAAAACAGAATTATATCAGCAGAAACACCGTCAGCTTAGACTGAAAGCCCAGAGACAGCATTAAATAAAAGGAGGAATCACCCCTCCCTGCCAGTGGTACTAAGGGAAATCAGGCTCAGAAAACTACTCAGTTACAAACATGTGTTACCTTTCATGAAAAAGGAGGATAACTCAGAAGGTAAAAATAAGAGTGGGGCCGAGAGCTATGGAGAATTATTCCCAGCTCTTGCTTGAGTCCCAGTCAAGAAACTGCCAACCCATGCTGGATTGGATTTCAGAATTGGTCTAGACCAAGGACACCTGAGCATCTTCCATGCCTGTAGAGTATATCTTGTGCCTCTGCCTCCACTGAATGTAGGACATGGACAGAGAGCAATAACTCATGTCTTTAATTCACAGGTCTTCCAGTCAAGAGGGACTGTACTTAAGATCTCTACTTGAGGAACTATACCTGAGAAGATTCATTCATGTTTGGATCTCATTTATATGACAACATCCTGGATTTCAAGCTAATACTCTATTGGGGTTCTTGGGAAGGATGCTGAATGTATTTCGCATGTGAGACAAATATAAATAAATGTGGCCAGAGTACAACTTGCAGTGGTTTTAAAATATGTCTATGGATTCTCTTTTTCACATATGAATTATTTTAAAGAAATGAATACATATTTATAAGTTATAAATTAAAATGTATAGTACATATTTAAAATCTGTATCATAAAATATGTAATATTTTAAAACATGTCTATGAATTCTCTTTAAGATATAGAGCTTAATGCTGCTTCCCTTGAGCGTGGGCTGGTCTTAGTGACTCATTTCTAAGGAATACAGTTAGATGGAAGTGACAGAATGTGACTTCTGTGATGAGGAGGTAAAAGACATTCTAGCTTCTTTCTCTTTCCCTCTCTTGGATTGCTCGCCTGGGGAAAGCCAACTGCTGTATCACAGGGGCACTCAAGCAGCTTTATGGAGTGAGACCTGAGGCCTCCAGCCAAACATGGCTGCCTGAGCTTGGAAGCAGATCATCCAGCTCTAGTCAAGACTTCAGATGGCTGACGCCCCAACTGACATTTTCATTTCCACCTCATGAGAGACCCTGAGCCTAAGCCACTCAAATTCATGACCCACAGAAACTGGGAAAATATACGTTTCTTACTTTATGCCACAAAGTTTTGGGGCAAATTGTTATGCAGCAATAGATAACCAATCCAAATTCATCAGTCTCTAATGGAATTGCTGGAAACTTCCCCTCATAAATTCTTCTTTAGGGACATGTGAGTGTGTGGAAGGGGATAGGGAAGAATTCCAGGGCTCATGAATGATGCTCTTTTTTGCTCTTCCATCTTCCATCTTTCTCTTCTGGAAAAGCCCATGGGACTCTTTGTCCCCTGCCACAACCCCGTGTGCTACTGTGGTGGTGATGCTGTTTTATCTTGTGCCAACTCTCACCATGCTGAGCTGGAGAAAGTTTTATTCTCCTCACCTGTTCTACAGTCTATCCCTGAAGTCACAAAGGAGAATTTCTTTCTTTCTTTTTCTTTCTTTCTTTCTTTCTTTCTTTCTTCTTTCTAAGATTTTATTTATTTATTTGAGAGAGAGCAAGAGAGAGCACAAGCAGTGGGGAAGGGCAGAGGGAGAGGGATAAACAGGCTCCCTGAGCAAGGAGCCAGATATGAGGCTTGAACCCAGGACCCCGAGATCAGGAACTGAGCAAAGGCCAGTACTTAACCAACTGAGCCACCCAGGTACCCCGAGAATTTCTTTCTTTCTTTCTTTCTTCTTCTTCTTCTTTTTTTATATTAATTTTCTAGCCTGGCCTCTAAGAATGTCACTCTTTTATTGGCCTGCCTTGTGTTTCCGCCCCCTTTCTCCTAGAAAGCAAACAGACTTTGTTCCTCAGGGGCAAGGTCGGAAAACAATCTGAGAGACAATACCCCAGAAGGACTGGATATCCTCTCTACCATGGGACCAGCAACCACTGCCTAGGTCAGGCGCCTATATGTTACTTCCCTCTGACTAATCCCATTAAGCTTGTGTTATCTACAATATAACTGTGATGGTAAAGATAGATTTTAAGTTTGAGAACTTAATAAATAGTGATAGGACCTAAAATATTTTACTAGATGATTTCTTCATAAGGTATATAAAGTTTAGCATTGCCATAATGGTAATTTATTATGACATAAAATGTCCTTCCTCAGTAGAAATTGCTCTGAAGGGACCAATAGGCTGATAGGCACTCAGAGTTTCATAGATAGATCTCTTTAATACACTTTCCAAGCAATAAGAGCAAAATGACAACCTTTTAAGTTTCCTAGGCAAGATGACCAAAAGCAACTCCTTACATACACGTTGCCAAACTTCAGGGCTTTTGACTTTGCCACCCTGACCACCAAAGATCGTCCTACGGGGAAAGTTCTGCCATAAGCAAGTACCTACAGAGGGTGCCCAGAAGCCTGTAAGGCAGCTTGGCATGAAAAGCTTACTCAGTATGGAATGGTCTAGACTAGACTATGACTAAATCTTCTGAGAGAGGGTCTGATTTTATCAGTTTTCCTGAGACACAAAGAAAGATGATAGAGCGCTAAAGAAAAGTATGGATCGAGAAAGGGGGTTCAAAGAAGAATTGTGGATTATGTGGAAGAGCCCCCACACTTAGTGCAGAGGCTGAGCAGAGAGCAGAGTTGGAGAAAGACAGATCCTTAGGCTCTGTGGGGAGACTGGGACTTCAGGGGCATCTGAAACTTCCAGTTTTTTAGGAGGCTCTATTGCACTTGCCATGACACTGATTCCCCCCTTTCTTGATTTCTATGTGATTTTATGCTAAACTCCTGTCACTGGAGAGAACCTGATTATTTGGTTCTTTTATTCGTTTTTATAAAATTTTATTTATTTACTTGTCAGAAAGTGAGAGCACAGGTAGGGGGAGCAACAGGCAGAGATAGAGCAAGGAGTCCAGTGTGGGACTCGATCCCAGGATCCTACGATCATGACCTGAGCCAAAGGCAGATGCTTAACTGACTGAGTCATCCACGAATCCCTATTTGGTTCTGTTAGATGTCATGAATCAAGTACAACAGTCTCAGTTCTTAGAGCCAGCCATTAACCTCATTATGTCCAGTTGGCCTTCCCATAAGCTTCATCCTCAGGTGTTTATAAACATGACCCCTGGTTGGCCAATCCTCTCTACTTCCTTGTCTGATAATGACAATGGATGTCAGTTACTGAGAAAGGTATTGTTTTCAACATATGTCCCCCCAGTCTTACACTGATCTGAAGGTTTCATTCACTTAGTTAACAAATATTTATCTTAGCATTTATGATCACCTTTTTAAAAATGAGGGAATTAAAACTCAGAAAGATGAAGGGCCAGCCCAAGGTCACATAGGTATTACTTACCAGAGCTGGAATTCAAGCTAAGCATTCTCCGGCTCCAAAGTTCCATCTGCTAATGTAATAGTTTTCAAATCTGGCCCCGGACAAGAGTTTGTTCATTCAACCTGTAAATACTAAGCAACAAATATGTACCAATCACTGATCAGGCACTGCAGATTTAGCCATGAACAAAAAACAAAAAGAGCCTATATCCTAAAAGACAGAGACAGACAACACATAAAATGGTTAACTGACAGGCTTAAAAACAAAGAATCCCAATGTTAGCTCCAAAGATCATGTTTTTGTAGGTGAGAGGATTGCACTATGAAATCTATCTTTTCAGGAAGGATCCTGGTAGCATTTTGATACTTAGTTTTGACTTCACTCCACTGTATGAGAGATACTGACCCCTAAACATGTGTAAATTCATTGTGGCCATGCTAAGGTCTCATTCCTGAATACTTCTAATATGGTGTTTTCTTAAAATTACATTTTAGGAGAAATGGTAAGATTCTCTTAAAATTAGAGGTCTTAATATCTGAGATACTAACCCCAGATAGTGCAATGTATGCTGATTGATACTAGGGATCCTGCAATGCATTTCTAAATATTTAATAGGATTGGAGAGAGATTTAGCCTTATAAATCCACTAGCAAAAAAAAAAAAAAAAAAAAAAAAACAACAACACTGCTTTTAAAGGTGTAGTCATGGGATATTTACAAAAGGACCTCTATTGGGGCTATTGATTATTACTTTATAAGTTTGAATTTTATAGGCACATCATCTCAGGAAGAATTAATGAGGTTTAAAGACCTGACCTTGGAAATTCTAAATCTCTAGATAGGGCAGCGAGGGAGGAGACAGGAGAAGGACAAGTGAGAACATTTGTTAGAGGCCACCAGATGCTGACATATGCTTTGATTTAATATGGGAAGTGATAGGGAGGTATTTCATTCAAAACTCGGAAGGAGGAAATAGGCAATTAGAGCACATGGCTGGTCTGGGGAGAGGAATAGCAACTGCCAGATTAATTCATTTGCTCAGGGAATAAGGGACCACTGGTGAGTCACTGGCTCTAAGTAGGGCTTGCTTTGTTGTAAAGACATCATTTCAACACTCTGAGTTGAAGACATGGGACTTCAGAAACAACCTCTCCCATCTTTTTTATACTGTTCCCCAAATTTCCTGGGTCCTCAGCCTTCCCTGAAATGTCTGGTATCATAGAAATATTCTTAGCCCATTCTAACTGAACTTATCTATGAAGTGTAACACTGGGACACTCAAATTAGGCCAGAGCCATGGAAAGACTATTCTCAAAACCCGGATTCTAAAAGACAAGCTGCATTTCTCATTGTTTTCCTCTCCTTTGGTCAGGACTCCAGAGTACATGTTGAATAATAACTATGCAAGAAATTGCCAGCACGAGTCCACCTTATTACAGATGAATAGTTCATCACTAATGTATTTAACTCAAGTTCTTGTTCTAATGAATTAACTGCACTTAAGTGGCCTGCAGCTGAGAACTTGTTTGGGGAAAATGGCTCAGATACAAATCCCATCTGTAACCAGCCCTTTGAAACATTTAATACTTGTGCAATATTTAAATCAAGGATTCTTTCCCATTCCATTGTCAGACGTCTTAAAGTAATGTAAACATTTGTGATTTTTTTAAAATATGGAAATAGGCAATGAATGTAGTTAACCATTAGGAATAAGTAAAAACAAATATAGAAGGCTTCTATAATTGGGATCTCTTTTCTCCTTCAGGATGTAAGTGCTGTATTCCTGTGTAACTTAACTACTTCACCAGAGAAAATTCCAGCTGATGACTGTATCTACAAGGCACAAAATCATATTGCAGATCAGTTCTAAATCTCGTGATGTCAAACAACCACTATTTGATTTATCCACAGTTTGAAGAAAGGAGATACACAAGTCTAAAGTGATTCTTGGGAGTTAATATCAGAAGTGCCATAGGATCATGTATCGTGCAGTTCATCATGTGGTGATTTGAGCAGCATTTGGGAGCCTCCTGTCACTTCATTGAAGGAAAGCCTATAAATAAACACTGCTTAAAGTGCTTTGCCTATGAGCTAACAATGTCAATAATGTCTAGAGAGAGCCACAGTCCTACAGCAACTTCCCTTGGCCAGCGAGCACAGACACAAGAGTCCTCACCTGCACTCTTTTGGTTGTAAGAGGGTTCAGGCTATCCTGACCTTGAGTGTGAAAAGGACTCACTATCAGATGCTGAAGCTTTAATAAGACAGAGACACATAGACAGAGATGCTACTCAAAAATCGGCCAAGACCTTAATGGAACACTGTACCAGGTTTAATTTCTGTATGTGAAAAGAGATGTCTGGAAATTGGATGGAGTCCAGAGACAAAAATAAGAGAGATAATTAAATGGTAAGGGAATAATAGTTTCTAAAAAAAAGTCTAAAGAGATCGGGATTTTTATTCTGAAGGAGATGGGAGCTAGAAAGTTTTTAAAAAAATCATGTTCCTTTCTTTTATCAAAGTATTATAAAGGTAAATTTAGAGGTTGTAGATGGAGACAGCGCATAATATAAATGAGTTTATAGAGAGCATAAGGAAAATGTATTTTCTGATTTGGAAGTTTTCCAAATGCAGGAAAAGGCCACTGAGGGTGAGAAGGATGATTTTTTCCTGTACGAAAATCACCAGTCTCAGAGGCAGGATTGGCACTGCCTGGGCCATCTCCACAATTAACTTTTGGTTTTATTTCAGTTTGAGTATAATTTCTCCAGACTCTTATTATTCATGCTCCCTACCAGAGACTTACTGATTATGACTTTTTTTTTCTAGTCCTGCTTGCAGGATAATTTTTTCTGCTAATTTTTATGTACTTAACATATTGGGTTCAAAATATCTGATGTAGCTTTATGAAGTATGGGCCTCTGAATTTCTGCATAGCTACTCTTGCTCAGTCTAAATCATCTATTTCTGAACACCCACCCCCTTCATTTTATACATTGCAGACTAACAACAGAAATATCTTTAACTTGCTGGCCAACTAAATTTCCTTTCTGACTACTCTTGCTAAGGAGATAGATACAGACTGTAAAAGTATTAGTGATTAATGCAGCCTATCCTACATAATTAAATTCTCACTTAGGTAGAGGTCTTTTGACAAGACCATTATATAATGTAATTAGTCAAATAGCTTTCATAAACGAGGAAAGAAAAGGATTAATTTCTCTCTCTTTGGGTGAAAAGTATGTCAAAATCCGAATAAAAGATGCATATGTATTTATAAAACATTTAATATAAAACAATATAAAACATTGTTGAATGAATGAACACATGAATGAAGAGAGTGCATTTTGAAAATCATGTCTTAACACAAATTGCTCTCCAATCACATACCATGGTGAAAATTTCATATTGACCATTGTCTTAATTCTGCCTGTTCTCAGTGTGTAACCAGAGCATTCTCGAATTCAATAAAGATTTTTTTTTCCATCTTGAATTGATAATCAACTCCACCTTCCTTCTACCCATAACCATGAGCCACAGCAGTCAAGAATATATGGCCAGAATTGAAAAATCACGCTATAGAGATAGCTCAAGTGTAATTCCATAAATAATGAATCAAAGACTCACACTGTATCTCTTGTACCTTATTGAATCATTGCACACTTTAAACTGCTCTGCGGTGTGTTTAACAAATCTTTAACCGTGTCCCAAAGTATTACTCATAATTTAGTCTGAAACACTTAGCAATTTCATAAAGTTTTGCATTCTGGCTCTAAAGTGAACCTTTAGAACAGAACTGAAATGTTAAATGTGTTTTATGTAAGTAGAAGTGATGTGAATTCATACATTACTAAACGTTTTTATACTACTTTCCATTTAACCATTAATGCTTTTTTCCTGCATGGCCATTAATTCTTGTTGTAGCCAACAGATATTAAGCCCCTTCCCACTCACTTATAATGAAGCCTATAGACACGATAGAATAAAAGAAAATGGAAGAAGCTTTCATTCAGACCCGCTTGGTGTCTTGGAATGGCTGAATGTTACTGTTAATAACCTTGCAAGGGTAGAACTCAGAACGTGAAGGAAATTTTACTGTCACTGCTTGCTGGCTAGGCAAGCTCTCCCATAGGGTGGGAAAGAAATTATTTTAGGGAAGAGGGCAGATGCCAGAAGCCATCATGAAATCATGTGTCCATCAAGCAAGCACTGAGCTGATTCTCTTCTCTGCTTCCTTGTCCCTGCTTCCTTTTCTACCACCTTCTTTTCATTCTGAGCCAACTTCACATCTTCTTTTATCCCCCCTCCTTGCCAGCTTCCTTTCCTGAGGTGTTGATTGTCAGCAGATCCAGCCCCTCTGACTGGACGCACCTGTTCCTTTTGTTTCTGCTCCATGCAGACAAGGTGACGAAAGGGGAGTAGGAGTAGAGAGAATTATGCCTGAGATCTGTCCCATTGTTCTCTATCCATCTACTGCACAGCTTGCTTCTCATGCTCTAATCTAGAATCTTAATTTGGAAACCATCTCGTGTTTGCTTCTGTGAATATAAGTTTAAGGCAAAAAAAAACCATTTGAAAACTTTTTTTTTATAGAATTTTACACAAGGTTTATGAAAACACTTTAGTCTCTTAACATAAGGTGGTATATTTAACATAGTATATTCATTTTCTCCCAGTGCACAACAATTGTATTCATTATCTTGCACTTTCCCTGGGTAAGGAGTCTGAGCCTCACTTAGCTAGGTCCTTTGCCCAGGATCTCACAAGGCTGCAATCAAGGTAGCCAGATTTGGGGTCTTATCTTCCAAATTTATGTTGTGGTTGGCAGAATTCATTACCTTGTGCTTGGAGGAATAAAACCCTTAGCTTCTAAAGCATACCCATCCTCCTCTCCCATTAGAAATTCACCACATGGGAAAAAAAAAGAAATAAAAGAAATTCACCACATGGCACTTGGATCTTCAATTGCCAGCAGGAGAGCCTTTCTCAGACTTCTCCTTTTTCTGAGCTATAGACTCACTTTTAACGGCTCACCTGAAATGGTCAGGCTCACTGGGATAATCTCCTGCTTGATTAACTTAAAGTCAATTAATTAGGGGTCTTAATTACATTTGCAAAACCCCTTATCTACGCCATATAACATAACAGAATCGCGGCAATTATATCCCATCACTTTTGTATCTTCTATTTGTCAGAAGCAAGTCATAAGAGGGAGGATTCCACACTCAAGAGGTGGGGATTCTACAAGGGTGTGGGTCATTGGAGATCATTTTAGAGTTCTGTCAACCACAGGTAGGAATCAACACATTCAATAGTTCCTAATTTTTTTTCCCTAGCCATTCGTTCGGTAGTTGCCCCTCCCTCCAAAAAAGCCTTATCGATTATTTCTACCTTTCACCTCAAGAATGACTTCAATATCCATTTCTATAACCTCTCCAACATACTATCCTCACATATCTTTCTTTCCTTTACTCAATTCTAAAGATTTTCCTGAGCATGACTCAAGCTGTCTGCTTTCCTTGTCCTAATCTTCATCACCAACCACGAATCAGAACTGTACCAAATCAAAAACCTTAAGTGCAGATATCCCACTCTCATCTCTGACTGTTATCAGTCACGCTCATGTCCTCACTCCAAGGACATCTACTCTGACTGCGGATAGGCAATGGACTCATGACTGTCCCATTCTCTCCTGGATTATCTGCCACCTACTGACTTGCTCATTTCCCTAACTGGTCTGACTACTTACTCAGTTTATCACCTCAGTTCCTTTCCCAGTGACATCCTCAATCACTCTGAAACCCAGTATTTCCACTGTACCTTCCCCTCACAAGCTCAACCTTATAATCCCTTCAAACCCCTAGACTGCTTAGCATTGGTGGAACAAAATGTGCCCTTTCAAGTCATCATAAACTTACAGGAGGCAAGGCTCTTAATTATCTTACAGTTTTAGTGTTTATTTGTTTTCTCTCCCACTCCTCTCAGAGTGTCTTTGGTGTTCTATTCCAGCGCCTTACCCAACTCCCATATCCTTTCATCTAAAACTGAATGCCCCATGTCTCACACAGAAAGTTGAAGCCTTCACGAACAAACAGCCTGTTTTCCCACCACCTACAAAATGTACCCTTAACCTTGCTTGTTGCCTGCCATGTCCCTTAAGATCATCGATTATCTGCTTTCTCATCAGTATAGTCAACTTTCCTTCCCTTCTTAATCCTTACCTTCTTTATATGAATAAAGAGGTAGGTAGGTAAATACGTACCAAATGAGAACACAGCACACCCCTATCTTTTCCTATAGTAGGTAGGTAAATACCTACCAAATAGGTATATGAATACTTTATTTGAATAAAGAAGTAGGTAGGTAAATACCTACTAAATGAGAACACAGCACACCCCCATCTTTTCCTATTACCATAGCTCTAGCTCTTGTTCTCATCATCATTCATTGAGTCTATGGAAATAACATCTTAACCAGACTCTCTGTATTCACTACTGCTAGAATGCTATATATAAACTAAAAATATAATTATGTCACTGCTTAGAGACCTTTGATAATTCCCCTTGGCTTCTAAAACAAAAGTACATCCTTAGTATTGCATACAGAACCATCTAGATACAAGTCTTCATCCAATACTCTAATATTTTCTTCACCATTTCTGTCCTCTCACTTTATATCTTACTGCTAATGAGTGTCACCCTTCAGGTTAAATTTTGTGGGACATGACAGTATTTGTTGAAAATATGTGTTTCCCTTCCTTGTGAGAAGGTTATGCTTTCTGGCTCCATTATGTTAATCTTGATCATATGGGTTTCATTAGACAATAGAATGTGGATGAGAGTGACAACTACCACTTCAAACCAGAATCTTTAAGAGCCACAATGTCCTTCAACCATTCACTCTTTTCCCCTCTGCCATTAGGCTGGCACATCCCAGATGGGGGATGCTCCTTCCAGCTTGGGTCCCAAATAAAGAGGATGTAGAGCAGAGTCACAACCCATTAACAATGAACATGAATATAAGTGAGAAACTTTTATTGTTGAGAGCCATTAAAGTGTGGGGGTTGTTTTTCATTGTAGCAGTATCTAGAGAAATTTGACTAAAATTAAAATGGGTTCCTCCATTAAAAGAAGAACTAAGATATGTACCTTTGGACTTTGGGTCATATCGTGGGGATTGGTGGAACTGAGAAAACCTGTTTTGTCACTATTCTTCCAGCTTGTGTAAAACCATAACCTATAATAACTCAGAAGGCAAATAATGCACCTCATAAACTTGTGGCTTTAGGGAAATAAAGAGAGAAAAATAATGTTGGTGACATGATTACTATTGGCTGTATTTGACAAAATACTGTAGGAAAGGATGAGCTCATAAAAGAACTAATTGATTTGCACATAATTGAGAGGTATAGAGAAAATCCAGAGATTATGAGACTTGCAGAGTTTGAATATACAACTGAATGCCATTTCCAACTAGTAAGATATAAAATCTAGAAGATCTGTGGATACCAAGGGCCAATTAAAACAGCCTAATGGCATGGTCCAAATTTAGGGTACTGCCAACAGTTTCTGCTGAAATTTCTGAATTGTATGGATTATATAGTCAATCTTGGGCCCCAAAGATTTTACAGATAGGAAGCAAGCTGAGATGCTCTTGAGCCTCTAAGAAAACCACAGTCTCCAGCATCATCTTCAGATGTAGTCAGTGAGGAAAGAAGGAAGAAAAAGGGCCTTCCAAAGATGGAGCCAAGGGATACGGACGTGATGAACTGAAGAGCTATCCCTAGGTTGTAAATCTCGGGAAAAATTTAAAAAAAGTTTCAGATCTCCAGAGTAGGAACCACTTTCAACATCTATCTACCCTATCGAATTTTTAGATTGATATAGATGAGAAAGTGATGAGAGTCTTATTTCTTCTGCTTTCCAAATAGGAGGGTTTATTTTAGTTACAATTTCCCTGTTCCACTATTACATATTGAACATGTGAGGAAATATAGTCTATCTCTTTAAGTTTACAGGTCACTGAGTCAAGAAGAACCACATGAAGATTAGCTACAGAGACTAGCAAGAGACCCTATATTTTGAATCTGAATGAGAATTTTTGGTTGTCTCCTTTGGAAAGATGGGAGAGTACGTGAACTTAGTGTACAGAAGGAAGGAAAGAGAATATCTGTGATCTAGACGCTGTTATTTATTTGCTTGAAATATTTACTATCCCTCCATGTAGATGTTTATACATCCCCACTTCACTGAAGTCAGGCATAGCCATGTGACTTTCTTTGGCCAATAAAATATGAGAGGAAATGAATCCTAGGATTTTCCCCAGTATTTTTAAGAATCATTGTGTCATTTGGCTATTTGCTCTTCTCCTCTCCTTTGAGGCATGTTATATCTTTGGAGAGGACTGCTTTTACAATCTGGGGCTTAGAATGAAGATTTGAAAGAGAAATGCAGCCAAATACAATGGACATCAATATAAGTAAAACAAACCCGTGTTGAGACTTTGCAATAAGCATTAACATATTATAAAAAAGCTGATTTATATACTCTCTCTGTTTCTTCTCCTTGTTTGCAACTCAGTTCCTATTGTTCTTTGAGTCCTTATTTCAGCATATTATTTAAGGTTTAACTCGGTCCAGAAAGTCTTTTTTTTTTTTTTTTAACTACCAGACTGGGAGAAAAGCCTGGGGACTTCCATAGCACCTGTGTATATCTGTATTTTTAAAATGACCAAAAATATGAAAAATGTCATATTTTCCCTGCAAAAACAGGAAAAATGGTCTTAATCTTCACATTACTCATCCAAAATAGCATAGTTCCTGGTGATGTATTTGTGTTGTATCAATCTGGCTAAGTTGACCTGCATTTTCCAGAATTTGCTTTTTTGTAGATTTCCTGTTAGGGTGGGTCACAAGAGAGATCCTTGGGAAGTTTGGAAGGCAGAAGAAGAGCAGTGACCACTGTGCAGCTTACATACCTTGCTGATCTGCTGATGTATATTTGTTGGCATGAAGTAGTAGCTGGGCCTGTAATTGTTCTACCAATCCCTGAATCCTCCATCAGCTTCTTTGACTCCTGGGCCAGGTGTGAGTGTGCATAGCTCTGTAATGAAGGGTCCTGACTGCTGTAAGATAATCTCATCACCAGGGTCAGAGGAACAAGAACAAATCTGGGATTCAGTCTTTTTTGGTGGTGGGGGAAGTCCTAGCTATTGAGGCTTGTGGATTCTAGTTTGCTTGAGATCTTCCCTCTTTGTTTGTCCTATGGACTTCAAGTTCCAGCATCAGAAACAGAAACAACATTCTCTTTTATTTTTAAATTTTTTGTTCAAGTATAATTAACATAGAGTGTTATATTAGGTTCAGGTGTACATTATAATAATTCAACAAATATATGTTTCTCAGTGCTCATCCAGACGAGTATACCCTCCTCTATCTATGTAACCTATGTCCTCACTCACTGTCTGGCAATTACCATTTGTTCTCTGTATTTAAGAGTCTGTTTTTTGTTTGCCTTTTTCTCTTTGTTTTATTTCTTAAATTGCACATGAATGAAATCCTATGATATTTGTCTTTCTCTGACTGACTTACTTCTCTTAGTATTATACCCTCTAGGTCCTCCATGTTGTTGGAATGCAAAATTTCATTCTTTTATATGGCTGAGTAATATCCTCCCCCCATCTTCTTTATCCATTCATCTTTGGATGGACACTCGAGTTGATTCTGTATCTTGGCTATTGTAAATGATGTTGCAACAAACATAGGTGTGCATATATCTTTTTGAATTAGTGTTTTTGTTTTCTTTGGGTAAATACCCAGTAGTGGAATTACTGGATCATATGGTAGTTCTATTTTTAATTTTCTGAGAAGGCTTCATACTGTTTTCCAATGCAGATGCACCAGTTTGGATTCCCACCAACAGTGCACAAGGGTTCCTTTTTCTCCACATCCTCACTAACACTTGCTTTTTCTGGTCTTTTTTTATTTCAGCCATTCTGACAGGTATGTGAGGTGATATCTCATTGTTGTTTTGATTTGCATTTTTCTAATGATTAGTGATGTTGAGCATCTTTTCATGTGTCTATTGGCCATCTTTACGTTTTCTTTGGAAAAATGTCTATTCAGGTCCTCTGCCCATTTTTAAGTTAGATTATTTGTATTTTTGGTGCAGAGTTGTATAAGTTCTTTATTTACTTTAGATATTAATCTCTTATCGGATATACCATTTGAAAACCTTCTCCCATTCTGTAGATTGGCTTTTTGCTTTTCTGATGGTTTCTTTTGTTGTGTAAAAGCTTTATATCTTGCTGTATTCCCAATAGTTTAATTTTGCTTTTGTTTCCCTTGCCAGAAGAGACATAACTTGAAAAATCTATCTATGGCTGATGTCAAAGAAATTACTGCTTATGTTTTCTTCCAGGAATTTTATGGTTTCATGCATTTAGGTCTTTAATCTGTTTTGAGTTCACTTTTGTGGATGGTGTAAAAAAGTGGTCCAGTTTTGCCCTTTTGCATGTAGCCATTCAGTTTTTCCAGCACCATTTGTTGACAAGATTATCTTTCTCTCATTGCATATTCTTGCCCCTTTTGTTGTCAATTAATTGACCACGTGGGTTTATTTGTGGACTCTTCATTATTGATCTATGTGTCTGTTTTTGTACCAGTACCATACCATTTTGATTACTATAACTTTAAAGTTTGTCTTGAAATCTGGGATTGTAATGACTCAAGTTTTGTTTTTATTTTTCAAGATTGTTTTGGCTATTTGGGAGTCTTTTGTGATTCCACACAAATTTTAGGATTATTTGTTCTAGTTCCATAAAACACGGTGGTATTTGGATAGGGATTGCATTAAACCTGTAGATTGCTTTGGGTACTATGTATATTTAAAAATATTGGTTCTTTCAGTTCATGAGCAGGAAATACCTTTCCATTTATTTGTGTCATCTTCATTTCTTTCATCAATACTTTATAGTGTTTGTAGTACAAATCTTTCTCCTTCTTGGTTAAGTTTGTTCTTAGGCATTTTATTCTTTTTGGTACAATTATAAATGAGACCGTTTTTTAAATTTCTCTTTCTACTGCTTTATTATTAATTTATAGAAATGGAACAGATTTCTGTGTATTAATTTTGTATTCTGTGACTTTACTGAATTCATTTATCAGTTTCTGTAGTTTTTTTTTGGTAGTCTTTAGAGTTTTCTTTTTTTAAAAAAAAAGATTTTATTTATTTATTTGAGAGACAGAGAAAGTGAGAGAGAGCATGAGAGGAGAGAAGGTTAGAGGAAGAAGCAGACTCCCCGCAGAACTGGGAGCCCGATGTGGGACTTGATCCCGGAACTCAAGGATCATGACCTGAGCTGAAGGCAGTTGCTCAACCAACTGAGCCATCCAGGCATCCCTAGAGTTTTCTATATATAGTATTATGTCATCTGCAAATAATGAAAGCTTACTTCTTCCTTAGTGATCTGGTTGCCTTTTATTTCTTTTTATTGTCTGATTTCTGTGGCTAGGACTTCCAGTACTATGTTGAATAAAAGTGGCGAGATAGTTATCTCACACGGACATCCTTGTCTTGTCAGAGGAAAAGCTCTCAAATTTTCACCATTGAATATGTTGTTAACTGTGGGTTTTCCATACACGGCCTTTATTATGTTGAGGTATGTTCCCTCTAAATCTTCTTTGTTGAGAGTTTTTATCATGAATAGTTTTTGTACTTTGTCAAATACTTTTTCGGCATTTATCACAATGATCATACGGTTTTTATCTTTCTCTTGTTGATGTGATGTATTACGTTGATTGATTTGCAAATGTTGAACCACACTTGCATTCCAGGAACAAATGCCATTTGATTGTGGAGAGTGATTTGTTTTTAAATGTATTGGTGGATCCAGTTTATTAAATTTGGTTGAGGATTTTTGCACCTATGTTCACTGGAGATATTGGTCTGCAGTTCTCTTTGTTAGTAGTGGCTGTAATCTGGTTTGGTATCAGGGTAATGCTGGCCTTATAGAATGAGTTTGGAAGATTTCCTTCTCCTATTTTTTGGAATAATTTGAGAAGAATAGGTATTAACTCTTGAGTTAGAGATAAAGCCACATAACTGATCACATGCGTAATACTTTAACCTGAACAAAGTGATTGATGATTTACATTTTCTTTTTTTTTTTTTTAATTTTTTTCGAGAGGGAGGTGGGAGGGGCAGAGGAGATCTTTTTTAAAAAATATTTTTATTTATTTAACACAGAGAGAGAAAGATAGCGAGAGAGGGAACACAAGCTGGGGGAGTAGGAGAAAGGAGAAGCAGGCTTCCCTCTGAGCAGCTCGATCCCAGCACCCCGGGATCATGACCTGAGCCTACAGCAGACACTTAACAGCTGAGCCACCCAGGCGCCCCGATGATTTACATTTTCTTACACCCTGTAAGCTCCTTGAGGGCAGAAACTTAATTTTGTTATTCATTTCCATGTTCTTAAAGCATCTGTAGTACACTGTTGTACATCTAGTACATTGTTTTGCACACAATAGATGTTTAAGAAATGTTGACATGCTCGGTTTATTTCCATTACAGTATGTATCACATTCTTTGTCTTTATTTGCTTACTTTTCTTTTTTTTTCTGAATAGACATTCTTTTTATTTTTTTCCCCAAATATGTTTATTTTATTTTTTCAGTGTTACAAGATTGATAGTGCATGCACCACACCCAGTGCTCCATGCAGTACGTGCCCTTCTCAATATCCACCACCAGGCTCGCCCAATCTCCCACCCTCCCTCTCCTCCAAATCACTCAGTTTGTTGCTCAGAGTCCACAGTCTCTCCTGGTTCATCGCTCCCTCCGATATCCCCCCATTCCCCTTTCCCTTCCTTCTCACAATGCCCTCCATGATTTTCTTTATACTCCACACAGTAAGTGAGACCATAAGATAATTGACTCTCTCCGCTTGACTTATTTCACTCTGCATAATCTCTTCTAGTATTTGCTTACTTTTCATTTGTTGCCTCCCATGAATAGAAAGCAAGTTCTATGAAGGGGGTGGGGAACTTGTCTGCTCTGTTTACAACTCTATTAACTAGTTCTTTGAACACGGTCTGACACTTAACAGATATTTGTTAAGTGGATAAATGTCATATATGAAAATATGTGGCATCCATTTGCAATGACATGGATGGAATTAGAGGGTATTATGCTAAGCGAAATAAGTCAATCAGAGAAAGACAATTATCACATGATCTCTCTGATATGAAGAATTTGAGAGGCAGGGCAGGGGGGTTTTGGGGGGAGAGAAATGAAACAAGTTGGGATGGGGAAGGAGACAAACCATAAGAGATTCCTAAACTCATGAAATAAACTAAGGGTTGCTGGGAGGTGGTGGGGTGGGTAGGGATAGGGTGGCTAGGTTATGGACATTGGGGAAGGTATGTGCTATGGTAAGTGCTGTGAAATGTGTAAGTCTGACGATTCACAAACATGTACCCTGGGGCAAATAATACATTATATGTTAATAAAAAAACATTAAAAAAAAATAAAAAAATAATTTAAAAAATATCTGGCACCACACCCAGTGCATGAACAATCAATCTGGTAACACTGAAAAAATAAAATAAACATATTTGGGGAAAAAAAAATATCTGGCATGCAGTAGGTGCTCAATAAATTAGACATAAACAATGAATCTTAGAACACTGAAAAAAATTTAAAAATACCTTTGAGAAATGTGCAATTTCAAAGTGAGAGAAAACTCAGTTAATTTCCTTTCAAATCAACCTCTCTCCCCATTTATAGAAGAAGAAAATTCCATGCAAGAGGAATACATTTTAGGACTTGAGAAACATCCATCAGAAAAGTGGCATAGGTATTGCTATTTTTCTCTCTTTTTTTTTTTTTTTAGACCTAATGTAGCATTAAAGATGTCTGCTTGAATGACACAAAGTATTATCCAAAGCACAGGGTATCTAGAAGGTAGGTTTAGACATACTGTAATATGATTACATTGTTTTGAAGTTTCATTACTTTTTCATTTGAATGAATATGAAACCTAGAATATTAATACAATGAAGATTGGCAGTTGATGACCCTACAGAGGCTGCTCCAAGTTGCTGATAAAACATGGACTGTGGTACTTCCAAATCTCAGAGTCATTTGTAGTTGTCTTGTCTGTAATCAGGATATGCAGGTTATGGTACATGAACTGTTCTGTGGTCATTGTTATTCAATGCCATCACCTACCATTGTCTGTAATCATAAGTGGGCTGTCTCATCTATCAAATCTCCCCCTCCTCTACTCACAGTGTCTGGAGGATCAGCAGAGCATGCAAAATCAGTACTTCACTCAGTCCTTCAGAGGGTGCTGCTTCTGGCTCGTGAGAATTCTTACTTTCCCCACCACCACACATGACAATTTATAGCCCACTCTGCGTTTGACTTTTGCAAATATCTTCCCTCAGATATAATGAGACCCCCCGGCACTGAAAGGTGAAGGGGGTATTGAATAATGCCATTTCCTTTTTTGATGCCTTCGTGCCTGAGTGCCATGTGGAAGATTTAATACCAACTCTATTCCTCTGATGCATATGACAATATAATATCCTCTAATTGCATCTGTTATGTCTTTGTACAAGGAGGAAAAATATTCGTTACAGCAAGACTACAAAATTGCACACGTTACGACTGAATATTCAGGTATTAAAATAGGTTTTCTTGCTTGTTAGGGAAAAGAAGACACTGGAAATTGTTTTTATTTTTATTTGGTATTTTATGTACTATGGGCCTGAAGGACGTGGATGGGTAATTTTACAGGTGTTTTAAGATACATGGTTCATGGATATTTGATAGGAGTACCTTGGGATGCCAAAGTTCTTTCAAGTAAACAATGGAATAAATCTATGTTATCATTTTTAGTGCTAGTAAGGAGAAAGTTAAAGGGTGATTGAATTGCTTTTTTTTGTGAAAAAGAAAAACAAAACAAAACAACATCTGTTTGTTTTTTTACCACCTTCAGCCATCCAGAGTTGTGCTCAATCCATGTAGTATTTGGTTTAGTGCATTTTGTCAGTATATGCAAATATCTGGCTGCATATCTATCCAAATTTGACCATTTTTAAGAGCTGTGTCATTTGCAGAATGCCAGGCACTCCATGGCCACTAAGTAAATATAAACCCAATTCAACTGAAAGTGGTTCTTAATCATTAAAACATAAAACCATTTATTAAGCATCCACTTGTCTTTCCACTGTGCAGACTCATTTCCTTTATTCCTGCTTCTAAAGAAGGCATCATTTTCAGTAGCCAGTAATGGCCCAGACCAGCTGATAAATGGCAATGGACATATAAACAAACAAATATATATATATTTTTTAATATAAAGATGGTGCTGCCATGATCCTGAGAATGTCCTGGTAATGCCCTTTCCTGTACAACTGTCTTTGCAGAAAGACAAATGATAACACTCATATCTCAATGCCTGAGTCAACATTTCATTCCTCTAAAACGGCATTCCAGATGGGAATACGGCATGCTATCGTGGTCTCAAAACACACGATGCATCAAGAAACCCAGTTATGGGAGTTGGCCCACAGAGACTCCTTTTCTTTTTCCACTGTGGTGCCTAACATTTTACATGTGGATACACAAAAAACCTATTAACTTGTATTTTTGAATAAAGAATACACTGATGCTCAACATCACTTAATCATCAGTGAAATGCAAATCAAAGTACAGTGAGATATCACCTCATACCTGTTAGAATGACCATTATCAAAAAGACAAGAGATAACAAGAGTTGGTGAGGATGTGGGAAAAAGAGAACCCTCATGTACTATTGGTGGGAAGGTAAATTGGTGCAGCCAATGAATGGAAAACAGGATGGTATTTTCTCAAAAAATTAAATATGGAACAACCATATGATCGAGCAATCCCACTTTCTGGGTATTTGTCTGAAGAACACAAAAACCCTAACTGGAAAAGATATCTACACCACCACCACTCCCCTCCCTATGTTCATTGCAGCATTACTTACAATAGCTGAGATACGCAAACAACCTAAATGTTCATCAGCAAATGAATGGATAAAGATGTGATATGTGATATGTGTATCTAATGGGATATTATTCAGGCATAAAAAAGAATGAAATCTTGCCATTTGCAACAAGATGGGTGGACCTTGACGGCATTATGCTAAATGAAATAAGTCAGAAAAAGATAAATGCCACATGATCTCACTTGTATGTAGGATCTAAACAAAACAAAAAAATAAAAGAAGCCCAAACCACAAACTCAGAGAACAGACTGCTGGTGGCTGGGGTAGGGGTGGAGGGGAAGCACAAAATGGGTGAAAATGGTCAAGAGGTACAAACTTCTAGTTATAAAATAAGTAAATCATGGAGATGTAATGTACAGCATGGCGACTATAGTTAATATTGTATTGCATAATTCAGAGTTGCCGAGAGAGTAAATCTTAACAATTTTCATCACAAGAGGGGTACCTGGGTGGCACAGTCAGTTGAGCTGCCAACTCTTGGTTTTGGTTCAGGTCATGATCTCAGGGTCTTGGAATCATCTTGGGGTCCTGGGATCGAGAGCTGTGTCGGGCTTCCCACTCAGTGGGAAGTCTGCTTGAGGATTTTCTTTCTCTCCCTTTGCCCCTCCCCCTGCTCACACACTCTCTCCTCCCTAAATAAATAAATAAATAAATGAACTCTTATCACAAGAAAAAAATTTTATAACTGTGTATGGTGATGGAGGTTAACTAGACTTATAGTGGTGATTTCACAATATATACAAATACTGAATCATTATGTTGGACACCTGAAACTAACATAATGTCTCATGTCAACTATACCTTAATGAAACAAGAATACATTGTACAATGCACACACTATGTAAATAATAAAATAAGAAATAGCTATCTTATCACTAACTTTGTTATTGAGTTCACTCTCAGTGCTAGAACTATGCAGAAATGCACAATATGCTTGAGAAGGAGCAAAATATGGTTCAGCTTATTTGTATCCTCTTGATCCTAGGAGACTTTATCAATAATAGTATATGCAGAGCCTTAACATGTTTATCTTGGGCTTAACATGAAGCATTAGGATAGAATGAGGTGGCAGAAAGAAATGTATTATGTAACAAGTTTTACAAGCAATAATTAAAATCACGGTTTTTGAGTCTGTGATGGGTGAGAACATCAATTAATACTCTTCAAAAACAAGGGGACAATTACTTCACCCAACCTGACTCCTTCCCCTCATCTTTCTTGGCCATAACTAAAAAGTGATTAAATAGCAAATTAAGAGCTTTCACATTCAAAATCAATAATTAACTCTGTTATACAGTCCATTTGAAATCATCACAAAATTAATTGGCCTCCCTGTGTTCACCAGGCAGATTATATCTATGATATCTACAATGGAAATCTCTGTTAGTGTAACACCCATCCTTTTTTTCTCTTTTGCATCAAAAACTAAAAGTACAAGATCATTTGCATGATGTACAAGGCCTTCCTATTATATGCTCTGACCAGAATCCACCTCTCAATTGTTAATTTTGCTCCTTTATGAAATATGTACTAAGACTAGAAGTTCATGCTTCAAGTTTTCACTTCTCCCACTATAACCAGGCCCTGACAAAATGATAAGTAAACTTAGTATGTCCTTGTGCTTTTTTTCCTTCCAGAGTCCCACTTGAAATATTTTTCCTATCACCTAGGTTCACTTGTTCTATTGAAGTCCTCACTTTTAGCTGTCAATTTGACACAGTGACAAGGGAATAAAAGAGTCATAGACTTTTAGAGACAGGAGAGAAATTAGAGCCTATCAGGCCTTCATTTTCAGATGAGGTTACTGCAGTCTAAGGTGGTAATGACAGCTAGTAGCAAAGTTAGATTAGAAGCTGTGTTTCCTGACTCCAGGACCAAGGTGGCATCTGTTAAATGATGCAGTCACATATGACTCAGTGTGACAGCAGGGCTAAGTGCTCCTACTAATGTTACTAAGTCAAAAGGATTTAGTATTTAGCTTTGTTCTAGTCTAGACCAATGATCTGTCTGAGCACATCTGTATTAGTCTTCAGAATATTAAACATCCCATTTCTGCTAATAAAGTTCAGAATTGCCCATCTGCTGTTGTTTCATTTATTCAATCAATATATAACAAATGCCTACCCAAAAGTGCACTGGGAACTGAAAAATGCAGGATTAAATTGTACGCTTCCTATTCTGAGATAGCTTGGAAGAAGACTAAGACAAGAAATGGCTTAGGTAAGTTTGGAGCCAAAGAGGTAAGGACTTGAAATAATCTAAGCCTGATGGAATCAATTTTATTGTTTATTTTTTCAATAGAAAAGAGATGGTCATATGCGAAGCATGAAGGTCTAAGTGGAAGCTTGAGGAAAAAGGAGGATCTATCTGTTTTTGAATAATGAGAAAGGGCATGGTAGAGGTTAATTAAAGGATTACCAAGCAGGATTGTGCTCTCTACCCTAAAACAGGATAGGAAAAAAAAATACTGTCATTGTGAAGTCCATTACATTGATATTGTTAAGTCCAAGTGCATTGCCAAGGAAGTCCAATGTACAGTCATATAACAAAAGAATCTTTTTAAAGCTTGAGAGAGTGCATTGAAATGTTTAGTCATGAGTTCCAAGCAGATGAGAGAGGAAATGGAATTCAGAAGAATTATCAGGAAGTAGGAGAAAAAGGATTCAGGGTCAGAAATCAATAAGAGCTTCAAGGAAAGAATGAGTCGAAATTGAGAGAGGGGTGTGGAAGAAAGATAGGTAATTGTTGTCTAAGAGAGGGCAATTTTAGAAGTTGGAGATGATGGCAAATTATGCTTCTCAGAATGGCTCATTGAGACAGAGTAATGGTGAAATACATTTAAGAAGAGGAATTCATGGAACTGTACAATGGGAAACTGAATAGTCCATTAATGTGACCTCGACACACACTCAGAGCTTTAGAAGAACAATGTGTGACCTGGATGCTGGTGGATGTCAACACAGAGGACAGGAAGAAAATGTACTTTTCTATGTCCTGTCCTGAGCCCTGGAATATGAGGCAAGTGACAGCTACATTCTAGTAATAGATGAGTAGATAAATGAACAACATAATGTAAGGAAGTGACGATGGTTATAAAAACAAGGCAAGGTAGTAAAATTAAGAATGTCTGGATGAAGGACATATCAGAAAGGGCACAATTCGGGGCCCCTGGGTGGCTCAGTGGGTTAAAGCCTCTGCCTTCGGCTCATGTCATAATCTCAGGGTCCTAGGATCGAGCCCCACATCGGGCTCTCTCCTCAGCAGGGAGCCTGCTTCCCTCTCTCTCTCTCTCTCTCTGCCTGCCTCTCTGCTTACTTGTCGTCTCTCTCTCTCTCTCTCTCTGTCAAATAAATAAATAAAATCTTTAAAAAAAAAAAAGAAAGAAAGGGCACAATTCTAAGGAGGTGATGTTTGATCTGAAGTATGAGAAGCCAGCTGTGCCAGGAGTGGCGGAAAGGCATTTTAGGCGGAGGTAAAATTGTGTACAAAATCCCTGAGGCAGGAAAGAGTCTGATCTGTCTCAGGAAGAAGAGCAGCATGACTGAAATGGAATGAACGAGGTGGAGACTGTTAGGAGGTAAGGTTTGAGAAATGAGGACTAGAACTTTGAAGGTGTGATTATCCATAAGGAATTTACTTGCCATTCTAGGTACAACTGGAAGGCATTAGTGGTTTCCATGGAACAGGATTAACTCCAAATTAGGAAGGATTATTAAACAGAAGTGAAAAATCATTGTCTCCAAATGGTAAGCAAAAGGCAAGAGAATTCTGTGCCTTTGCTGGTCCCAAGATATTGAGGGAGAAGGAAGGGGAAGAAGTAAGGGGACACAGAGGAATTAGAAGTCAGGATTAGTTTTCCCCAACATTCTTGGATATAGTGAATGTCAAAAAACCAGTAATAATCACAGTGCAACCGGGAAGCAAAAGGGCATCTGACTCCCTAGTGTTCCATTTCCCCCAACAGAAGAGCAACAGGGAAGGGTCAGGCAGAAGCAGTGCAGACTGAGGAAATCATCTCACCTCTGAAGAGTCCTAAACAGAAGATTCCTACTTTTATGGGCCCATGCACTGGGGGCGGGGCCGGGAATAGAAAGGTACTGAGCCAAAGTGGAGAAAGGTACCCCAGTCAAGGCCCCTGGGCTTGGAATACAGATATGCATATGAGCTTGGCTGGACCAGGCCTGGTGCTGGGGGCTGGTGAACAGTTCTTGACCGCACATCCCTCTGGAAAACTACAATACATTTCCTGTGTATCCAGTTTGGATTGAAGAGGGATGCCCCACAAAGACTGACAGACAAGGCCTCATTGGGCCTCCAACTTCACACAGAAGATTTCTGGATCAAACTCCTCATAGAGAAATCTATTTAGTTAAGGTGGAAAAATAAATCTGAGCCAGGAAAGTGAGAGGAAGAAAGGAATTTTTTTTTTAAGATTTTATTTGTTTGACAGAGAGAGATCACAAGTAGGCAGAGAGGCAGGCAGAGAGAGAGGGGGAAGAAGGCTCCCCACTGAGCAGAGAGCCAGATGTGGGGGCTCGATCCCAGGACCCTGAGGTCATGACCCGAGCCGAAGGCAGAGGCTTTAACCCACTGAGCCACCCAGGAGCCCCAGAAAGGAATTATCTAAGGATACGTTGGCATCTCTGAAATGTACCTTTCTGGGGGAGAGAAGATGGCTACTTGTGTCAAGTCTAAGGGTCCGCTGGGTGTCGGAGGTGGGCTTCCTGTGATAGCCCCATTCAACTTCCAGCTTTGGAGGAAGGGACTTCTTCATATTGGTGCCCTAGCATTTGCCCATTTCATGACAATGTTCGATTCACATAATGAATCAACGAATTATGACTTTGGCTTCTGAAACATTGCTCTACAGAGCAGTCTTTAAAGTGAAATTAGCAGAGCCACAAATTCAGATGCCTTCGAGTACCAGGCCGGCAGGTAAGGTAAATGTATAAATCAGCCAAGTATAAGACATACTGGGGCAGGAGGAATGGTGAGTGGTAGCATCTGGGAGCTGCCTCATGGCATTTAAAATCAGTAAAAGCAGCAACAACAATACTGTGCCAGCAAAAGAAGATGGTTTTGCTTATATTCTCGATATGGAGGCTCCTACTCCATAAGTCATTGTCCTAAAGTATGGAGGACAGCAGAAAAATAAAGATTTGCTAAAATCCCAAAATACACAAAGCTTTTCCTCTGTTTAACTCCTCATTCATTCATTCCCTCACTTATTCATTCGGTAACTTTTTGAGTCTCTGTCAGGTGTTATTCTAAGCGTTGGAGATAGCACCACTGACCAAACAGACAAAAGTCCCCAGCCTCACAGAGGTTACATTCTAGAGAGGGGAGACTGACTATTAACAAAATCAAATGATGACAGGAAAAATGGAGAAAAATACAGCTGAGAAGTGTAGATAGGGAAGGTGAGGTGGGTGAGAGAGGATGGGTTTCCATTTTAAATGTAGTGGTTGGTGAATAAGTCCCTGAGGGGGTGACTTCAGAGAAAAGGCCAGAGGTGAGGGGGCAGGCTATGAGACTGTCCAGGAGAAGGTACACCAGATACAAGGAAGGGCAAATATGCAGTGTTTAAAGATGGAAGAGTGAGGGACACGTTGAGTGGCAGGAAAAAAGGCAGTTTGAGGGAAGCTGAGGGAGGGAAGGACGGAGGGATAGAAGAATAGCAGATGAAGTTGGAGAGGCAGGAAGACAACAGCTCAGTTGTGGCTTCATGGGCTGTGGTAAACATCTTGACTTTGATCGAAGAGAGATGGGAAGTGCTGAAGGCTTCGCAGCAAGAGATGATGAGATCTGTCCTGTGTTTTAACACACTTATTCTGCTTGGGGATGATAGATGGACAGGGACAAAAGCAGAAAGACGGATGGAGAAACGATGAAAACAATTCATGCAAGAGAAATGGTGGTTTGGATTGGGGTAGAGGTGATAAGAACGTCATATTTGGGACATATATTGCAGGTAGAAGTGACAAGATTTGATTACAGATTAGATGTAGAGTATATAAAAAAAGGAAAGAAGTCAGGACAAATCTAAGCTGGGTGTGTGTGTGTGTGTGTGTATGTGTGTGCACATGCATGTGCGCGTGCACATGCATGTGCTTTCTTACTATTGCTGTTTGACATTAACTAAGATAGGGAGGATCTAGGTGAAGCAAGTTGGGGAAAAAGATAGATAAGGCAGTCTGCCTAACACATTGTTAGTTTGAGGATATGTACACACAGCCTGCTGTTATAGGTTTCATTTGTAGTGATGAGGTCATGTCTTTGGAACTTCAGCCTGTAGCAGCCAAAAGCCAAGAGACAAAATTATTGTGTCCCAGGTCCTCCAACTACCCACTAATTGTGTAATTCTATTCCAAGTGCTTTATTCCAGTTCATTGTATTCTAACTGCCTTTCTATGACAGATGCAAAAGAGCTAATTTCTGTCAAACAAATCTGATGCTTATACCTTGATGTTTTTTTATGATGTGACTCTTACTAAGTAAGAGCTTTCCCATATAGATAGGGTAAATTTGTTCTCTATAATTGAACATAGAAGGGAATGTATGGAAGCTCTTGTCCCTTTACCACTTTACTGCTGTCCCCCAATGGGAACAACTATATAGATGTATGTGCTACATTCAAGGACATAGATGATGCTTTGGTATTATTTGTATGCACAGAAGCAATAACTGCAGACTTAAGGATAAAGGATACTCTTTTTATTCTTGCTTTTCCAAATATTACTACTCTCTGGATAGCATAGTGTGGTGTGATAAAAAGCATTCTGGATAAGAAATCAGAAGATCTGGATTCTGGGCTGATTGTGTGACACTGCACAAAATATTTCTCACCTTGGGTCACACATGCAAACAGGAGAAGAAAGAATTCAATAAATTCTAAGATCCTTCAGCCTTAATAATCTGGGAATAGGCTCAAGCATGATCTCCCCAAAGATAACCTATGCATTTCAATAAGGGACTCATGGAGCCAGAACGCCCACATGTGCAGCAGAAAGCATTGGTCACTATTTGGTGCCAACCAGGGAAACATTTTGGAAGCTAAGTGTACTTTTTTGCTTTCCTCAAATGTAATGACAGAAGTTTCCACTTCATTCACTCACTGTTATGGCTGACTCTCCTTCTGTTGCTTCCAGACGCATGCTCTTGGTTAAGATCAGGTGGGGGGGGAGGAGCAAGATGGCGGAGAATTAGGAGACCTAAATTTTGTCTGGTCCCAGGAATTCAGCTAGATAGTTACCAAAACATTCTGAACACCTACAAACTCAATAGGAGATTGAAGAGAAGAAGAGCAGCAATTCTAGGAACAGAAGAGCAACCACTTTCTGGAAGGTAGGATGTGCGGAGAAGTGAATCCAAGGTGCTTTATGGGAAGATAGAGCGTGGGGGGAGGAGTTGGCTCCCAGAAAGTGATAGAGCGGAGGAACACAAAATTGGAACTTTTAAAAGGCCGCTCCGCTGAGGGACGTCACTCCAGGGCCTAAGTGGGGGGTGGAGCCCTCACAGGGACAGTGTGGTCTCAGGACGGGTGGGGTCACAGAAAGACCAGGGGTGTCTGAGTGTGGCAGCGCTCCCAGGTATCGGAGAGGGGAAGCCGGCAGCAGTGATGGAGCCGAGGTTACCTTAAATTGTACTCCAAGGCAGAATCCAGCCACAATTCTTCGAGCAGGGACCCATCAAGTGGCAGATCCAGGGAGACTCAGCTTCCTCCTCCAGGAGAAGCAGCACAGGAGCACGTGGCAGGAATCTGCTGGGTTTGAAGACTCCAAATAGGGCCATGCGCCAGAGATAGAAATGCTCAGTCTCGGGCTGGGTGAGCTTGGAGCATGGCTGGAGAACAGGCAGACAGGAGGGATTGACTGCTTTTCTCCGAGGGCGCACGGAGTAGCGGGGTCCTGAGCTCTCGGCTCCTCCGGGCCGGAGACTGGGAGGCCGCCATTTTTATTCTCCGCCTCCAAAGCTGTACGGAAAGCGTTCAGGGAACAAAAGCTCCTGAGACCAAAACCGCGCAGATTACTTAGGCCGGCCCCAGGCAAGGGTGGTGCAGTTCCGCCTCAGGCAGATACATTTGAGAATCAATGTAACAGACCCTTCCCCCGGAAGATGAGCAAGAACATCCAGCCAAGACGAAGTTCACCCATCAGTGAGAACTACAAAACTTAAGAGCTAGGGGAACACAGCACATAGAATTCATGGCTTTTTTCCCCAAAGATTCTTCAGTCTCTCAAAGTTAAATTTTTTTTAATTTTATTTTTTCTTTTTCTACTTTTTAAAGTATTTCTTCTTTCCCATTTTAACCTTTTTTTTTTAAAGATTTTATTTATTTATTTGACAGAGAGAGAGAGAGAGATCACAAGTAGGCAGAATGCAGGCAGAGAGAGAGGGGGAAGCAGGCTCCCCTGCTGAGCAGAGAGCCCAATGCGGGGCTCGATCCCAGGACCCCGAGATCATGACCTGAGCTGAAGGCAGAGGCTTTAAACCACTGAGCCACCCAGGTGCCCCCCATTTTAACCTTTTTAAAACTATTTTATCAATTCCTTTTTAAAAATCTTTTTTAAAAATTTTCATTGTTATAGTCATATTCTGTCCCTTCATTGTATTTAACTTTATTTTTTGTATACATATAAGTTCTTCTTTCTTCAAAATTTTGGGATATGGTTTCTTCTAACAGACCAAAATACACCCTAAATCTAGGGTATGCCTTTGTTCTAGTCTCCAGCCTGATCACATTCTCTCCTTTTACTTATTTTTTCTTTTTTCAACCAACTTCTTATCTTATCAATTCCTTTTTAAAAATCTTTTTAAGTTTTCGTCTTTACAGTCAAATTCCATCCCTTCATCATGTTTACCCTTATTTTTCTATATATATGTTTTTCTTTCTTTAAAATTTTGGGAGGCAGTTTCTTCTAACAGACCAAAATACACCCAAAATCGAGTGTGTGGCTCTGTTCTATTCACCAGTCTAATAATATACTTTTTCTTTTTCCTTTCTTCTCCCCTCATTTTGGATCTCTTCTGATTTGGTTAGTGTATATTTTTCTGGGGTCATTCATACCCTTTTAGCAGTTTGTTCTCTCATTCATCTATTCTTCTTCGGACAAAATGGCAAAGCAGAAAAACTCACCTCAAAAAAAAGAATAAGAGGCAGTACCGATGGCTAGGGACCTAATCAATACAGACATTAGTAAGATGTCAGAACTAGAGTTCAGAATGATGATTATGAAGATGCTAGCTGGTTTTTAAAAAAGCATAGACGATACTAGAGAATACCTTTCTGGAGAAATAAAATCCCTTTTGGGAGAAATAAATGAACTAATCTAACCAAGTTGAAATCAAAAAAGCTTTTAATGATGTACAGTAAAAAATGTAGGCTCTTACTGCTAGGATAAATGAGGCAGAAGAGAGACTTAGTGATATAGAAGACAAAATGATGGAGAATAAAGAATTTGAGAAAAAGAGATAAACAACTACTGGATCACAAGGGGAGAATTTAAGAGATAAGTGATAATACAAGATGAAACAATATTAGAATAATTGGGATCCCAGAAGAAAAAGAAAGAGATGGGCAGAAGGTATAATGGAACAAATTATAGCAGAGAATTTCCCTAATTTGGCAAAGGGAATAAGCATCAAAATCCAGGCGGCACAGAGAACTCCCCTCAAAATCAATAAAAATAGGTCAACACCCTGTCATCTAATAGTAAAACTTACAAGTCTCAGAGACAAAGAGAAAATCCTGAAAGCAGCTTGGGACAAGAGGTCTGTAATATAAAACGGTAGAAGTTTTGGTTTGGCAGCATACCTATGCACAGAGACCTGGCAGGCTAGAAAGGACTGTTATGCCAGAAAAATGAGAAAATGAGAAAAATATGTAGCCAAGAATACTATATCCAGCTAGGCTGTCATTGAAAATACAAGGGGAAATAAAACATTCCAGGAAAATAAAAACTAAAAGAATTTGCAAACACCAAGCCAACCTTACAGGAAATATTTAATCACCTTTCAATATCCTCTTGAAACCCAATTCAGTATCCTCTAAGCAAAGAGAGAGTCTAAAAGTAACATATCAGAAAGGAACAGAGACAATATACAGTAACAGTCACCTTCCAGGCAATACACTTGCACTAATTTCATGTCTTTCAATAGTTTCCCTGAATGTAAATGGGCTAAATGCCCCAATCAAAAGACACAGAGTATTAGAATGGATAAAAAAACGAGACCCATCGATATGCTCTCTGAAAGAAACTCATTTTAGACCTAAAGACCTCCAGATTTAAAGTGAGGGGGATGAAAACAATTTACCAGGCTAATGGACATCAAAAGAAAGCTGGGGTGGCAATCCTTATATGAGACAAATTAGATTTTAAGCCAAAGACTACAATAAGAGATGAGGAAGGACATTATATCATACTTAAAGGGTCTGTCCAACAAGAAGATCTAACAGTTTTAAATATTGATGGCCCAAATATGGGAGCAGCAAATTATATAAACCAATTAATAAAAAAATCAAAGAAACACATATATAATAATACAATAATAGTATGGGATTTTAACACCCCCTCACTGAAATGGAGAGATCATCTAAGCAAAAGTTCAACAAGGAAATAAAGGCTTTAAATGACACACTAGACCAGATGGACATCACAGATATATTCAGAACATTCCATCCCAGAGCAACAGGATACACGTTCTTCTCTAGTGCACATGGAACATTCTCCAGAATAGATCACATCCTGGGTCACAATTCAGGTCTCAACCAGTATTAAAGTACTAAAAATATGCAAGATCATTCCCTGCATATTTTCAGACCACAATGCTTTGAAACTAGAACTCAACCACAAGAAGAACTCAAATATGTGGAGGCTAAAGAGCATCCTACTAAGGAATGAATGGGTCAACCAGGAAACTAAAGAAGAATTTTAAAAATTCATGGAAACATACGAAAATGAAAACACAACTGTTCAAAATATTTGGGCAAAAGCATTTGCAGCAAAAGCAGTCTGGAGAGGAAAGTATACAGCAATACAAGCCTTTCTTTCTGAAGAAAAAAGAAACAAGAAAGGTCTCAAATACACAACCTAATCCTACACTTAAAGGAGCTGGAGAAAGAATAGCAAATAAAGCCTAAACTCAGCAGGAGAAGAGAAATAATAAAGATCAGAGCAGAAATCAATGAACTAGAAACCAAAAGAACAGTAGAACAGTTCAATGAAACTATGAGCTGGTTCTTTCCAAGAATTGATAAGATTGATAAATCCCTGGCCAGACTTATCAAAAAGAAAATTGAAAGGACCCAATTAGTAAAATCATGAATGAAAGAGGAGAGATCACAACCAACACCAAAGAAATACAAACAGTTATAAGAACATATTATGAGTAAACATATGCTAGCAAATTTGACAATCTGGAAGAAGTGGATGCATTCCTAGAGATGTATAAACCACCAAAGCGAACCAGGAAGAAATAAAAAAGCTGAACAGACCCAATAATAACCAATAAGGAGATTGAAGCAGTCATCAAAAATCTCCCAACAAACAAGAGCCTAGGGACAGATGGCTTCCCAGGGGAAGTCCACCAAACATTTAAAGAAGAATTCATACCTTTTCTCCTGAACTGTTCCAAAAAATAGAAATGGAAGGAAAACTTCCAGACGCATTTTATGAGACCAGCATTACCTTGATCCTAACCAACATCCCTGATCAACATGGATGAAAAAGTCTCACCAAAATACTAGCTAATAGGATCCAACAGTACATCAAAAGGATTATTCACCATGACCAAGCAGGATTTATTCCTGGGCTGCAAGGTTGGTTCAACATCTGCAAATCAATCAATATGATACAATACATTAATGAAAGAAAGAACAAGAACCATATGATACTCCCAATAGATGCTGAAAAAGCATTTGACAAAGTATAGCATCCTTTCTTCATCAAAACTCTTCACACTGTAGGCACAGAGGGTACATACCTCAATATCATCAAAGCCTTCTGTGAAAAACTCACAGCAATTATCACTCTCAATGGGGAAAAACTCTCAACTGGGTTTTTCCTCTAAGGTCAGGAACACAGCAGGGCTATCCACTATCACCACCGCTATTCAACATAGTAGAAATCCTAGCTTCAGCAATCAGACAACAGAAGGAAGTAAAAGGCATACCAAAGGACGAAGAAGAAGTCAAACTCTCACTCTTTGCAGATGACATGATACTTTACGTAGAAAACCCAAAAGGCTCTACTCCAAAACTGCTAGAACTGATACAGGAATTCAGTAAAGTGTCAGGATATAAAATTAATGCACAGAAATCAGTTGTATTTCTATACACCAATAAGACAGAAGAAAGAGAAATTAAGGAGCTGATCCCATTTTCAATTGCACCCAAAACCATAAGAATTCTAGGAAAAAATCTAACCGAATTGGCAAAGGATCTATACTCAGAAAACTATAGAGTACTCAGGAAAGAAATTGAGGAAGTCAGAAAGAGATGGAAAAATGTTCCGTGCTCATAGATTGGAAGAACATATATTGTCAAAATGTCTATGCTACCTAGAGCAATCAACACATTTGATGCAATTCCTATCAAAATACCATCAACTTTTTTCAAAGAAATGGAACAAATAATCCTAAAATTTATATGGAACCAGAAAAAAACCCAAATCGCCAGAAGAATTAAAAAAGAAAACCAAAGTTGGTGGCATTATAATTCCAGACTTCGAGCTCTGTTACAAAGCTGTAATCATCAAGACAGTACGGTTCTGGCACAAAAACAGACCCATAGATCAATGAAATAAAATAGATAGCCCAGATATAGACCCTCAACTCTATGGTCAACTAATCTTCGACAAAGCAGGAAAGAATGTCCAATGGAAAAAAGACGGTTTCTTCAACAAATGGTATAGGGAAAATTGGACAGCCACATCCAGAAGAATGAAACTGGACCATTTCCATGAGGAGATTGCGTTAAGGTATAACACATCAAAGCAATAATGCCTAATATCCCACTTCATGTGTTTCAAACTTTGATAGGTATATTCTTTCACTTGCTAGAACCCCACATTGTGCTAATGAGAATAAGCTAGAGAGCAACTCTTCCAGATGAAGAACCTGAGGCCATGAGATTTAACCTAAGCCTAACTTAAGCCAGTCTGGTTAACGTAAATGAGGTAACACTGCACCAACAAACCCTTAGGTCCAAGCAGTTTAACAAATAAATATTTCACTGTCACACAGGGTTCACTGCCTGTGTTTGCAGTCAGGGAGAGGCAATCTTGTATCTACCGTGTGGCTGCACCCTTTTCCAGACACTTCCATCGTGTCACCTTCATTCAGCTAGTGCACAGGGTCAGAGGTCATTTTTACGAGCCAGGCATGGAAATGGCAACTACCACTTTGACTCACATCCCATTGGTCAGCACTCTGTCCCATGGTCACATTTAACAACGAAGGAGGCTGGCAACTGTGGTGTAGCTCATGCCCATGAGGAAAACAAGAGCAGTTTTGGCCAGCGAAGTAGAGTGTCTGCCACAGTCAGTGACGGATCACAGGGCATGCCACTACTTGGGTGCCCTTTACGTTGGACTCCTTCCCTTTTGCTAGTGGCCACCTGGGCCCCAGTTTGAGGTTCAGTTTGCTCAATTCCTCAGCATGGGCAGTGTCCCTAGGAGAGAGGGCATATTCACAAATTCCATTTATTTCACCATCCACCAAGTCATTCTAAAAGTCACACATTCTTTCAAGAGGATTTCAAGAAACAGTCAGATAACAGAGAAGCAGAATGAGCTTTGACCATATCTGGGAATTTGAATTCTGACAGGGACACCTCAATGCCATGAATTTGTCATTCCTCTATTAAATTTTGTGATGATAATTTAACACAAATTCTAGCAAGGTATTTTGCCCAGTTCTGAGATTTGTAGATAGGAACTGGAGCAGGTGAGAGGGGGAAAAGCTCCCCTTGGCTATTTCAATCCGAATACCCACTTGCTGCTAGTGATGTGGAGGAGAACCCACAAACATACCTGAAATCACTACTTTTCTCACTTTCCCTGGTTCCCTGTTTTCATGCTCCTTCCACTCTTCCCAAATTGGAGGGTTTCCTCCCTGTGTTCTCTCCTTATTTTCCAGTTTCATGCCTCATGCAGATGTGTACTTTTACCCAAGGGTTCTCTAAGCATAACAGAAATTTCTCCTAATTTGTGACTTGACCAACTTTGGGGTGCCCTCCCACCCCCGACTGGCTTTTAAAGAGCTCTAGGATTCAAAGAATGAAAACAGGTTATCTGGATGAGAAGTAAGATTCCCGCCACAGAGAGAAAGTTCACATGCATGTTTTAAATATTTTTCAGGAGGAACCAAATTGGCTTTCTCAATGGTGAGGACCATCTTAATTTTCACTAGCTTTGGGCAGCTGGGTAAGTAATTATCTGTAAAATCCAATAAGATTTAAGGAATTTGGCTGTGCGTGCGTGTGTACGTGCGTGTGTGTACCCACATGTGGAGCCCTGAATCCTTCCCTGGCGTTTATTCTGGTAGAGAGGTAAAGGGGGAGAGAACATTTCCCTCTGCCACCACCATGTGCAGAGCAAAAGGGGTCTCAATCTGCTCTTGATACTCTGTTCTTTATGGGGTCTGCCAGGCTGTTTCAGTTTTAAGACTTAAATGACAATATTATCTTTTTAAAATAATTATTAAAAACAACAACATTCTCAAATCCTTTTCATTATTTTTTCATAAGTTCCAGGATTTAGTCTTCTTGTCTTCTTGTTGCTGTGGCATCTGACGTCAAAATAACATTTACCCTGAAGCTTTCATCAAATTTTCAGAACATCTTTAATATTTTTAACCCATTGCCAATGACGCCTCCTCTAGCTTGTCATGTTGGGGCTGGAGCAAAAAAAAAAAGTATACCTATCTATCTACATATCTGTCATCATCTATCATCTGTCTATCTTAGTATTATTTCTAAGAGTAGTGGAATAACACCATTTACTCTCTCACCCAAAATGAGAACAGTCTGCTAGAGGCTCGCAGGTTAAAGAAACAACCTTGACACTGTGGGGCTTAAAGTAAAACAATTTTTTTCTTGCCTGTCGTCCTCTCCTAACAGGCTAGAGGCAGATTTGTGAAGCAAATGTGTCTTTAGTCTTCTACTTCAGCCATGTTAAAGGCCCATTACGATTTCTTCAAGTTCCTCACCCTTGTCTGTATAACACATTTCTCAATTCTCTCTTAGTCCGTCCTTTCCCTAAAGTGACATTCATTCACTCATTAATTAATTAATTAATTTCCATTCATTCATGGATGTTGATTGAGTGCTCTTTATATGGTGGGCATGTTTCTTTGTATGAGGGATCTAAGTCCTATTATCCCTAAATTTCAAGATTTGAAAATCTAGTGAGTGAAAAGACAGACTCTGAAAGTTTTCTTTTTAAATTATTTATTAAATTTTTATTTATTTATTTGTTTATTTGACAGAGAGATCACACGTAGGCAGAGAGGCAGGCAGACAGAGAAAGGGAAGCAGGCTCACCACCAAGCAGAGAGCTTGGTGTTGGAAAAGTATCATATCTCTTAAAGTTCTGGAAGAGGTGCTATTCTTTTTTTCTTCTTATTTCTTCTTTAAGATTTTATTTATTTATTTGAGAGACAGAGAAAGTGAGAGACAGCATGAGAGGAGAGAAGGTTAGAGGAAGAAGCAGACTCCCCGTGGAGCTGGGAGCCCGATGTGGGACTCGATCCCCGAACTCAAGGATCATGACCTGAGCCGAAGGCAGTTGCTCAACCAACTGAGCCACCCAGGCTCCCTCTTTTTTTTTTTTTAAAAAAAAGATTTCGTTTATCCATTTGACAGAGACAGAGAGATCACAAGTAGGCAGAGAGGCAGGCAGAGAGAGAGGGGGAAGTAGGCTTCCTGCTGAGCAGAGAGCCCGATGCAGGGCTTGATCCCAGGACCCTGAGATCATGACCTGAGCCGAAGGCAGAGGCTTTAACCCACTGAGCCACCCTGGCGCTCCTGAAACAGTTTTATACAAGGTATCAAGAACTCGCCTAAGGTGCCATGAGAACACAGAGGCTAGTAGAGCAACTCCACCCAGTTTCCTGGAGTAGGGGTTCCAGAGTGAGACAGCTGACCAGATACTTAAAGACAAATAGGAAAATCAGAGGAGGATAGCCCAGATGAGGCAACAGCATTTGTAAGTTTACATATGAAGAGGATAAAGTCCTCGGGGGAAAACTCTAAAATTCCATCTTCTAAAAAATTACCACTCCACAAAATGCAGTGGAGACCAGTGGTTCTCAATATGATTTTGTAGCCCTGACATACCGAGAGAGAGAATGTGCTGTCATTGGTAAAAGTAACTCTGTGATTTGAAGCATATCGCAGTGTATGTGCATCTCTGCAGAAAGAAGAAGCAGAGGGCTTAGTTCAGGAAAATCCCCAGGAGTGATTTTTGACATACTGTAGTGAAGAATCATAGGCACAGATGCTCCTAGGCAAGAGTGACCAGTATGTCTTATCTTTCCTTGGTAAAATTTATAATACAAAAAAAAAATCCTGTGATAAAATAGACATAAAATTTCAAAACAGTAAAAGGAGAAACCTCTTCAAGAGGAAGAGGAAGAGGAAGAGGAATAGGTAGATTTTTATACCGTTTAAAATATAACCTTATAAATAAACAATGACTTTACTAGCAAGTCTCTATGAATAGTTATTTAAAAAAAAAAATTTACCCCCAAAATTCATTTTGTTGGAGAGCATAATTAAAAACTGTGGCATGAACAATGGAGATTATAGTTTTCTAAGGTAAATTATTATATTTAGAATAAAATAATGGATAAAATAGAAACAGTATTACAGAGAATTCGGCTTGGTATCATTCTCAATTGAAGATTCTCTCTCATTTGCTTCAAGTCTGTATGGAAAAAAAAAAAAATCACATCTGCCCAAGGGGATTCATTACCATATGGAAGAGTTGGGGCAGAGGGAGCAGTTAGAGTAGGATAGATAAAGATGTTCCAAAATATGAAGGTCTCCGGAACAGTTCTTTTTTATGTTGTCTCATAGCATGATGAGTGTAGGAGCTACAAAGTGATCAGACGGTAAATTTAGAGCCAATAAAAAGGAGACACTTCACAGGGCATGTAGCTTGCTTGTGGGAATCTCTGACATGGAAGGTCAAGGAATTAAATACTCGAGTTGGATTTATAGTAGAGCTGACTGTTTTTATGGCCAATACAACATTTATTGGTATGCTAGGATAAAGTTAATCAAGTCTTGTGCTTCATGGTGGGGAAGCAAAGATTACCTCTTAAGAGTAAGGAAGGGATCTCTCCCGGAACACCACAGTATACACACTTGCACAATCGTTTCGTTTTCTCTCTTTTGTGAAGGTTATTAGAAGCTCAGGTAAGATGTGATGAGCCCACAGGCTCTTAAGAAAAAATGGACATCACTCTGAAGGTGTCACACTTTCTGGGGCGCACGGTGCAAGCTTTTTTTTATATTCAAACAATTTCTCACAAGGCCTTTTAATTCTGTTCCTAATTCTTTCTGGGGTCAAAGGCCAATATCTCAAATTCTCTGATTCCTTTTTCTTCTTTAAAATTGGCTTTCATATGTTGTAGAGGTGATGGATTCTATTATTGGAGTCTATTATTCTTGCAATGTATTCTACAGTCCAGTTCTCAATTATTAATGATATTTTAGTATTTACTTATTTATTTTTTTTAACGTAAGCTCTATGCCCAATGTGGGACTCGAACTTATGACTGTGAGTTCAAGAGTTGCACATTCTACTGACTGAGCCATCCGGGCATCCCTTCTAAAGACCATTTTAGAGGGTAGTGTTAGTGTGATGTCAGGCTACCAATCAGCAGTACCAATAGGTCTGTATTTGGGGAAAGAAATTTATAGTTTGGACTTTCACAAAGAGATTAAAAAGTATCATCAAATGGTTAATTACTGCTTAGTCAGAGATCAGTATTTCAGAGCTTGAGTTAACTAGATTAGAGACAGCTGAAGGTTGAAAAGGTGTAGCGCAACCCCTAACGAGCAGCTTAATGTCATGAAAAAATAATCAGAGTTCAAATCCTGGCTCTGCCAATTAATCTCCATGTGACCTTGACAGATCATTCACCTTCTCTTGACCTTAGTACCTTTCTCTGTAAATTGGGGATATTAGAAGCTAACTTGTAATGTTGTGCTAAAGATTAGACTTAATAAACGATTTTAATAGGGACCGTTTTGTCCCCCAGGGAGGATTTGATAATGTCTGGAGACAATTTTTCGTGTCACTAACTAGGGGAGGAGGTACAACTGACATCTACCGGTAGAATCAAGGGATGAAACTAAACATACTGCAGTGCATGGGACAGCCTTGTACCCACCCTAACAAAGAATTAGCTCGTCCAAATGTCAACAGAGCTGTGTTTGAGAAATGCTGGACTTAATTTGTATCAAGCAACTAAAAACTTATCTGGCAGAAAAAAAGAACGTCTGTTGTAGGTGGAATTGTGTTTTCTAAAATTTATGTACTGAAGCCCTAGCACCCAGTACCCTGGAATGTAACTCTATTTGCAGATAACGTCTTTAAAGAGGTGATAAAATTAAAATCAGGTCTTTAGGGTGGGCCCCGACCCAATATGACTGGGGAGTAGAACAGAGGACACCAGGGGCACTTGTTCAAAAAGATCAACCATGTGAAGACACAGTGAGAGACCAGCCATCTGCAGGCCATGGAGAGACGTCTCGGAAGAAACCAATGCTGTTGACACCTTGACGTGAGACTTCTAGCCTTTAGAACCTTAAGAAAATCAATTCTATTTTGTTATGGTAGCCCCTGTAGACTAGCGTAGTAACAGCTATTATTATCATTCCCATTCAAAAGTAAGGAATTGGTTTTGAAAGACAAAATTACTACAAAATTCAGAAGTAGATTATTAACTCTGTATTGATATTCTACCAGCTTGTTGCCCTGTAAGCAAAAATGTACCTAGACATAGTAAAAACAAATTAAAAAATGGAAATGCTTAGCCCATGGATGTGACAAAGCTTACCATATATGTAGGGATCCCAGCGGGTAAGACTTCATCCTCGCAGAGTTGACACAGGTAATTCTGAATAGTTACTTATATTACTTGAGTCCAAACCGACCAGGATCTGACATTGTGAAGCTTATAGGTAGGTGATAGGTAGGTGATGTCACAAGTTCCTGAGTGAAATCTGCAAAGGGCAGAAAGCCAGCAAATAAATATTCTTCTTAAAAGAATATTCAAATAAATATTCTTCTTAAAAGTCGATGTTCTGGTCCCAGAACATCAGAATTGGGGCTCCAATTCTGATATGCCTGGATGGGCATCTGCGGGGTCTGAGGATTCTTTTATGTGGCTGTCCCTACCCACCACCAAAACCAAACCCCTTCATGCTCTCGTCCCCTAGCTCAGACCTTCATTTGAAATGATAAGGTCTTACTCCTCTGATGATGAGAAGCCAGAAGAGACACCAAGGCAAAGAGTGTTTCTCCCAAGGCCTAGAACAGAAGTTGCCTGACCGATGTTTCCCTAAACACTCCCCTCAGACCTCCTCTTGACTTGTTCCTTCTGAAAGGAAGTTAATCTCAGACATTAGGTATAAGGGGGGAGAATGTCACTAACAATGAGTGAACGTTAGGTGATGCTTTTATGAGGATGAAGCATTGCTGCTGTTGCCACAGGCTTGTACTCAACTAGAAGGAAAACGATCATTATATTAATCCGTGGTTCAGGAGGCGAGCATAAGACTTGTGCAGGTCTCACTCCCATTTTCCTGGAGACGATGAGTAGAGATCGTTAAGGACAATACAAAGGCTAACCACACATAAATTTATGAGAATTTAAAAAGACATCTCTTTTGGTAGGCACATGGAACATCCATATTCTTATTGCAAGTGGACTCTTAAAAATTTGGAAGACACAGCAGTTTGTTCCAGCAGGGAGAGCCCAGCTTGGAAGGCTGCCTGAATTTCAGCCCTGGAAATCCCCTCCTCTGGGGAAGGTGTCTTTGTGCAGTGAATCAGAACACTGGAATAGTTTGCATCCAAGGTTGTGACGACTGTAACATTCTTGGTTTGTTAGTGAAGAAACTGAGGTCTAGAGATGTAAAGTGATGTACTAACTTGAGAAAACTAGTTAGTCATGCAAGGGGCCTCGGGATGCAAGTGTTCCGATTGCTAGGACATGGTTCTTTCCACTCTACCACGTGTGCAAGGCGCTCGCCCTGAAGGATCTTCCCAGGGTACGGTGAAGATGTAAGAACCACCAAAATTGCACATCTGTCCTAGAACATTCATTCTCTTTGTTCTCATCCGCCTAATTATGTATCCCTATCTCTGGACCTTCACGTCCCCCCACTCCTAGACTGTCCTGTATTCATGAAGATTGGATCATAACCAGGAAATATTTTTCAGCACAAAATAAATCCATAGTATAGATTACCATGTAGATTTTTATTTGAGACTAAAATATTTAGTTTCAGTCTTTACCAAATCTAGCAACTCTCAAATTTTCTTTTAATAAAAGAACAGTAATAAATTATATAGATGCAATGATAAAGTCAAATGAGATTTTTGAAAAGAGATAGAGGAATAAAGATGCTAGAATTGGATAACAGAATTTGATAACTATGAAAATAGAGAAATACATCAAGGAGGAGTAAAAAAAAGAGGAAGACTTCCTGTCATGCACACACAAATCCTGGTCCAAAGCTGGTCTGCTTATTATTTATGGTCTTGGACAAGCTACTTAGTCTCTCTAAATCTTGGTTTCTTCAACTCTAAAATAGGAACATTATATTTAACAAACTGGGTTCTAGCAAAAACTGGAGAAAATTTATGTCAGTCACTTAGCATGGCCATAGGTGTTTTATTATTAAACTGTACCTTATTGTGCTTTGCCAATAATGTGTTTTTTTTTTTTATAAATTGAAGGTTTGTGACAACCGTTCACTTAGTAAATTTATGGAAGTTATTTTTTTTCAACAGCACTTGCTCATTTTGTTTCTGTCACATTTTGGTAATTCTTGCACTGTTTCAAACTTTTTCATTACTATTGTTTTGGTTCTGGTGATCTGTGATCAGCGATTACAACCCACTGAAAGCTCTGACGATGGTTAGCATTTTTTTAGAATATTTTAGAATATTTTTTAGTCAAGGCATGCATATTGTATACATATTTATATTTCATACTATTCCACACTCAACAGACAACATTATAAGGTAAACCTAAGTTTTTTTTTAATATTTTATTTATTTATTTGACAGAGAGAGAGAGAGAGATCACAAGAAGGCAGAGAGGCAGGCAGAGAGAGAGGGGGAAGCAGGCTCCCTGTTGAGCAGAGACCCTGATGCGGGGCTCGATCCCAGGACCCTGAGACCATGACCCGAGCCAAAGGCAGAGGCTTTTACCCACTGAGCCACCCAGGCGCCCCAAGTAAACTTTTATATGCACTGGGCAACCAAAAAATTCATTTGCCTCCCTTTATCGTGATATTCACCTTATTGCAGTGGTCTGGAAGCAAACCAGCAATGTCTCTGAGGTGCGCCCATACTGAGTAGGGAGGTAGATGGCAAAAGTGGCCCCTTTTTGTATCCACAGCCTTTTCAGGGTAATGTTGCAGCTCCTTCTCTCCATCCATGGAGTCTAATTCTGTACCTAAGGAATGGAGCCTCATCCTGGGATGTGCTTTGGGTTAATAAATACTGCCCCTCTTGGACCCATTGCACATACACATGCCTGGGCTAGCCTCCTGGAAGATGAGAGCAAGATCGCTCCTTTGTCCCCATCCGTCTAGCCAACAGCCAGACCCCTCAGCAGCAGCGCTGCCTAGCTGGCATGCTTCTGCACAGGAAGCCCTGCCCAGGCCAGAAGAACCACATGATAAAGCAGCTTCAATTTCCAACCCACGACAAAGTGAACCAAGTAAATGTGTGTTGTTTTAATCCACGGTGGCTCAGGATCATCTATTATGCTGCAATAATAAACCAGTCTGGGTAGTATTTTTATTAGAGTGTGTAAATCACCAAGGATATTACTGTAAGTTTAAGCAACTCCAGGCTTCCTAAATTTTTCATGCATGCAAAGGAGAGCTGCAGAATTTTCTTTCCCAGAGTACAGGAGCATCCTCATACAAAATTTTTAATTTGGCTCTGAAAACACCAGTTTTATCCAAAATGTTGGGAAGAAGTTTTAGTAAATGACTACGGCAAAGAGCAGGTACGGATGGTAACGAAATAGACTAGAAGTTCATGTTTTTCTTGCAAGAAATAGTCCTTTTACAAGAGATTTTAAGAAGGTTCTGAAGGAGTAGGGGGATTTTTGTTAGAATGATTTGATGGTTGTCTCTAGCTTTCAGGTATTAGTTACATGTTCACGTTCCCTTTCTCTATCTCTCTCTCTCTTTCTGACACACACACACACACCACACACACACACACACACACACACACTTTCCCCTTGCAACAGCTTTTCCAAGGGCAGTTGGTAGATGACCGTACTCTTTACCCTTCTCCTCCGGAAAACAGTATCAGCCTCAGGCCGCCCATTGTCCCCAAATGTTTTCTGTTTGGTCCTCATGTCAGAAACCAGCTCATTTATCCCAGCTGACATTGACCTCTGCACCTTCAGATCCCCTTCTGACAGAGGGCAGCTTGGCCCCTGTCTCCAAAGGAGGCTCCACGAGGAAGCTGTGCTGGGGTCCCCGTGCCAGATGTCTGCCTAATGGGCAAACTGGGTATGGTTTGCAAACAGACAGAAGATGGAGACTCTTGAAAGCAGTTTGCTTTGGCTCTTGCTGGGAAACAAGGGTCCAGACATCACAGAGGATTGAAAAATCAGGTCACATGTGATGGAAAGTTGAACAGAGGCAACTGTTGCTTTTTATATCTGTGTTTATAGATTTTTTTTTTCTGTAGAAATAGCTTTTCAAGAGCAGCAGGCATGAGGAAGTTTGGCAGAAGAGAAAGTTTCTTATGTCTTTTTAGCAAATTGCTCCTGGATCTATCTTTGGCTGGATGCCGAGCCAAAGGCACCTGCCAGTTTCACCTTCGGTTTTGATAAAGAAATCGAGTTGCGAAAGAGAGTGTGGTACTATATATCTTCTCAAACTCAAATCCAAGTAATCCACACAAGGGAGATCAAAGAGAACAATTTTTTCTCCCATTGCTCTACGTAGTCGTGAAGATGTCAAATAAATTATACTTATGTGGAGGGAGCGAAATAGAAAAGATCAGAGAATTAAAACATTTTAGCCACTTTGGAAAACAGTATGGAGATTCCTCAGGAAATTAAATATACAGCTACCCTATGACCCTGCAATTGCATTACTCGGTGTTTACCCCAAAGAAGCAGATGCAGTACAAAGAAGGGCCACATGTACCCCAATGTTCATAGCCACAATGGCCACAATAGCCAAACTGTGGAAAGAACCAAAATGCCCTTCAACAGATGAATGGATAAGGAAGATGTGGTACA
>CM052800.1:152425298-152487543 GCA_028533885.1 Nasua narica | reverse complement strand
CATTTTAGGCATTAAATAGGTCTGAGAAATCCTAGCATTTGACAGAGAAAGAAACTGAGGTCCAAATAGTTGACGCTCTCAAGCCAATACCTTTCTCTCGAAAAGCAGGTGAATTTTAGGATCTGGGGTTGGACAAAGTTAATTATGCAAATTGGAACAATTGGAACACAGCAGATTAATTTCTCAAATAATTTCTTGGAGGAATTGGCAAATGCATTTCCTGAGTTGTAGACATAACATCTCAATTTTCTCCCCTCACCAACTTCTTATTTCAAGCAACACCCAAGGATTCTGAATATTTCAGATCTAATTCTAAATTAACTAATAGTCTATGGATTGCAGAAGCCTACTCTCTACCCAGAAAGTGAATTCTACACTTGTGTGTGTGTACGTCACTAGTCCCTGCTCTCAGGCTCCAAGGGTGAATATCTTCAATTATTAGAAAGCTTAACTAAATCTACAATTTCCAATATTACCATTTCCTGAAAAGCTCCGTAAGACTATGAGGTAATTCTCTTCGAAATTCACAGAATGGGCACAGCATTGTGCAGATCAGGACTTTCCCCCAGAACTGATCGTCACAGTGGAGTACCGGGCCTGTGTGATCCTTTTTTTTTTTTTTTGTAAAGATTTTTATTTATTTATTTGAGAGAGAGAGAGAGAGCAAGCACAAGCAAGGGGGAGAGGCAGGCTGAGGGAGAGGGAGAAGCAGGCTCTCTGCTGAGCAAGGAGCCCAATGCTAGGCTGGATCTCAGGATCCTGGGATCATGACCTAAGCCAAAAGCAGACACTTAACTGATTGAGCCACCCAGGCGCCCCGGGGCCCATGTAATCCTGCCTGTGCCTACACCTCCAGTCTTATTTCTTGCCACTGTACTGTAGCAACTCTGGTTACTTCAGATCCCAGAGTCTGGCAGGCTCAAAACTCAGGGCCTTTGCCCTTGCTATCTCTGCAACCTAGAAAGCTCTTCCTCATCCTCCCCAGGACACTGATTTCTTCTCAGTTTTCAGGTGGTAGCTTGTCTACCTCCTCCTTAAGCGTGGCTTTCTCAGGTAGCCCTGTCTAAATCCTCCCTGACTAATATTTCCTACTTTAGCAATCTGCTGTTTGGTTTTTCAGCCCTGAAAACAGTTGGTTCGCAACCAGGAATGTTTCTGCCCTCCAAGATCCACTTGGTGGTATCTGGAGACATTTTTGGCTTAGGAGGGGAGGGCTTGCCACTGGCATCTAGTGGGTAGAAGTGGGAGAAGTGGATAGACACCCTACTGTGCTCAAAGCAGACCCCACAACAAAGTATCTTCTGGCTCCAAATACCAGTAGTGTGATATCCTGAAACCCTGACTTTTGAAAGAGATTATGAGGAGGGTGTGACCTCTGGCTCACCTGAGAGCTGGCCCAGGGGCATCAGAGGCCCCTCCTCCTCCCCTGTCCTCGGACTGTGGACTCCACCCTCATTCCCACAGCCAGAGCCATTTTTAAGGGGGCTTGAGACAGCAATATGTTGTTAAGACCATCTGATGGTGGATATGACCAAAACCCATTAGGGCCTCCACGTAAACTTATGGTTCTGGCTGGTTCTTACGGAGATTTCCCCTCAGCTTGTGGTCGCCCAACACAAGTCTTGGAGTTGAGTTCTCTTGCTTATGAAATCTGTCCCCTACTGATCTGGAGGGGACCTGTCTTTTTCTTCAGTATCTCCTTGCCCAGTTTCAGATAACACCCAACTGCTCTGGGGGTTTGCAAACCAGCTACCGGCAAGCCATCTCAGAGACCGGAGACCACAGAAATGGTCTTTAGGAATGAGGCATCTACAGGGGAAATCCCGGGGTGGCCACTGACCTCTCTGCAGGGTCACATGGCCTGTGTGTTATATGCTTGTGGATCACCGCATGAGTATGGGGCCCCCGAAAATGCCAGCTGACCTGATGTTCCTCTTTGAGGAACCACATTGAGAACTGCTGCAAAGGGAGCCTAGCAGATGGTCAGTAAATATTTATTGAAGGAAAGTCTGATTCAGCCACATTTAAAGACAAAGCTAGGGCTGACAGCCTTTTGAGGCAAAAATAGGAAAAAGCCATAGAGAAAAGATATATTCCAAATTTAGCAGGATGCAGTATTTGATGAGGCACCAATGAAATGATTCTTCTCATTAAAATCAAAAGGTTCTCCTCAGGATTTGATGCATAATCTGTTCTGGTCAGGAGAAGACATGTGAACAAATTGCCAAGCAGATCAATACTGGTTCAAGGAACAGATGGGTCAAAGAGGCTTGGCCTACAGAGCTGATGTTCCCGCAGTGGTCGAGAAACCAGAAAAGGAACTCCAACATGAGTGCTTGATGTCGATCATGGATACATGTGATTAACTATTTTTGAAGATGCCCTCCAATATATGCACACATTTATTCGTAAATTACAGATGTATATGTAATTTATAGATGTACACATACATATATATATACTACCAGTGTTAGCTTACGTCACAAGGAACATAATTGACTTACCCCAGAGTCCACTGGGAAACACAGCCAAGTGACATCCATTGATTGGATAAAAATCCATGTTTTAAATGATTTTTTTAATTTCTAAAAATTCTGGTAACTTCAGATGAGCCCTCATTAACAATGCCTTGTTTTTTTCCTTGTAAGATTTGCAAAAAAAATATGCAGGGAAGGTAGATTGTCAACTTCCATCAATTCTTGGTGTTCATTTGTACCTGCATTATCGTCTTTAATCAGCAGCATTTTTATTCCGGAATACATTAAAACAGTTGTATATTTTGAGGGTTGATTTAGTAGAACTAGACACTACAATTTACAGACCCACTTAAGTGGGCGAAGGTTGCCCAGTATTAACAAAACTCGAGGGCGCCTGGGTGGCTCAGTTGGTTGGGCAGCTGCCTTCGGCTCGGGTCATGATCCCGGAGTCCTGGGATCGAGTCCCACATCGGACTCCTGGCTCCGCGGGGAGTCTGCTTCTCCCTCTGATCTTCTCCCCTCTCATGCTCTCTCTCACTGTCTCTATCTCAAATAAATAAATAAAATTAAAAAAAAAAAAAACAACATTCGAAAAGCAAATGAGGATACCACCGTTTAACCATCCGTATGGTTAGACCTCTCCTCTTTCTTCTGGGTACTTCATACACTATGTATGACGTGTGATTCCAAAAGTGGGAAAAAAATGAGAATGAGTTAATATCCATAATTTCTTTTCTTTTCCCCAAATTTAAAAAAGATATTAAGGGAAGTTCTAATTGTTTCATCCTATACTCCAGGAGGTTATCTTCCGCAGTCCAGGAGGTGTATATACCTCTCTTTGAGTGTCACTGACTCAGAGGACAGGCAAGATGGATGACCAGACTGTCCTTTGACTGAGAGTGGTGCTCCTCTGGGAGCAGAGCTCAGAGAAAGCACAGCCCGGGGGGCTGATGTGGCGTGCCTTATCTTGAAGTGTATCTGTTTTCAGTTCTCAAGGAAAGGAAAATGACCTATTTCTTTCTGAGACTGTGGAACCTGACCCCAAAGGAACTCAGTTAATACCCTTAAATGAATGAATGGATAATGAGCACACAGAGAGGAAGGGCATCATGCCATAGCCTCATCAATGATAGAAAAAGGGGCAAAAGTATCTTGTGTGAAGGTAGCATCTGGTGAGATGATCGTGGGACTTCAGACACAAGCTGAAGTATCTCTAGCTAGCAACTTTTGAGGCCCAGGAAGTATATACTCCCACAGCTAAAAAAAAAAAAAAAATTAAAAAAATAAAAAATAAAAGATATATATATATAGACACACACATATATATGTATACATATATATGTATGTATATAGACATATATATACACAAATCAGTGTCGGAGGAGACAAGAAAGAAGCTACATAGCTTTTTGTTTGTTTCCTTTTATTTATATCCACCCATCTCTGCCTATATATAATATGGCTTCCATAAGTCTCTTAGATCATCTCACATAGGAAGTGAGGAAAAAAATTTGAAAATGATTAACATCTTTATGAACTGCAAGAACTCTGACTTAATAAAAACAACAGCAAAAAGAAAAAAAAAAGTCCTAATAGCCGGGTTATTTCTAGTAAATCCTGGCTTCAGAATATTTTTATTTCTAGAGTTCTTTAACTGTGTCTTCTTGATTAAGATAAAACAATGAACCTATAGTTAAGTTCCAGCTCATCTTTAGACTAAATAAACCAATGAACATACGAATCCTGCTTCTGAGAGCCACAATTTGGGGAAAGATGGGCCAGTGTGGCAGGTACAAGTATTTTGAAAGGACAGGGCTAGGTCCAGGAACAATGTGAGAATGGAGCCTTAAATCATAAAATGGAACAATTGGGGCACTGGGTGGCTCAGTGGGTTAAAGCCTCTGCCTTCAGCTCAGGTCATGATCTCAGGGTCCTCTGCTCGGCGGGGAGTCTGCTTCCCCCTCTCTCTCTCCCTGCCTGGCTCTCTGTCTACTTGTGATCTCTCTCTCTCTCAGTCTAATAAATAAATAAAAATATTAAAAAAAAAATGGAACAATTATGGTTGGCATAATCATGTTCTTTTTTTTTTTCCACACAGTATCTTGAGATTCTGACCTTTTCTTTTTAAAAGTTGCACCAAAAATCCAGCACAATCATGCTACAGTCGAGAGGGATTACTATTTTCCATCTAGCCCCAGCCACGTCTACCTTAAAGGAAAAACATGACCTTTTCAGCAATTTGTCCAAGGGTCAGCATGGAGGAGGATTATGCAGTCCTTCCACTTTACCTTTGCTCATTGCTACCCTCAAGCCTCTTTTCACTGATGCAAGAGCCTGGTGGAAAGAGCGCTCAGTATGACAGGCCAACATTGATGAGACTGGGAAAAAGGAGATGAGTAATCCCTCTGTCTTCTCTCTAACCCAAGGCCAATAGGGATATTATGCAAACTGTTAAATATAGCAGCATTTTAAGTACCATACTAATGACCCCCTCCTCACTTGGCAAATGCTTCACTGCTGCTCTATACTCAAGCCTTGAGGTACAGAGCTCTTTACTACAGGTTAAGCCAGAATTTCCTTGACCTGGAGGACCTACCATATGAAGGCCCTGCCGTGGTGCCCTTCAGGGCTGCTGCACACCTGTCATCCTGACTGAGGCGACTGTCATTTAGTAGCAGAGCGGACCCGTCATGGAGCTGGTAATGTCCCTCCGACGCTATGCTTCTGTATAGGAATTGCTCATTATCTATGTATGTTTCACATTCTGATGGGAAATTGGGTTGAGTTGGTAACACCTGTGTCATGCACAAAAGCCTGAGAGTCTTGATCAATGAAGTATCCACAGATGCTCTGAAATTCCATAATCAGTGGGTGATTCCTTTTATCCCCCACAAGTAGAAAATGTCAAACACAAGATCATTAAAATATATAAAAAGATTTGATTCCGTGAACTACCACCTGGAGGAATCAGAATGTGTGTTTAGGAGGTGGGGAGCAGGGAGAGTATAAGGTAGAAATTCTTAAATGTAAGAAAATGACAGCAATTTCTGTCTTAACCTCTTCAGCTCTGGTTGCTACGTTACCGTGACATACCACTGCGTGTGCTTTTCAGTTTTTGGTCTTGGGCCTGACAGTTTGATTAATTCTCTGGAGTGCAAAATCTGCACATCGAATATTTAAAAATTACACACGCGTGCACACACATGCACACATACCCCCCCCCACTCACCCAGCACCCCATTATTGTTTCTGATTTATAACATCTGTTTTATAGTTGAATTGACATATGTAGGTGGAAACCTTAAATGCTGCTTCATTTTGGGAAGAGAAAATGCTCCACTATGGGATGTTTCTTGAAATCTTCCTTTAACTGCACCACAGTTCACTCGCCCCTAGCAGCAGGCATTTTTTCCCTTCTTAATGTGTGGGTTTAACCCTTGACTTTATGCCGAAGAGAAGTGGAAAAATAAGACAAGTGTTATTTAACAGTTGTCACTGTTTTTCCTTCTTCTGTAGGTCTTACTTGCTGTGTGATTGAGTTCAAAAGTGTCCATAAATATTAACCATAAGCTGGACGACTAGTGAGCTGCGAGTTGTCACCTGTATCTTACAAGAGAAAATGTCAGTGTCAGCTAGCCAGACCAGTTGTGGCTCAAAATCCCAGGGCATTGCACTGAAGATAATGCAATAAACATTTTTTAAAAAAAGGAATACCAGAAAATGGCTTCAAAGCTATGCTATTGTCTTGTTCTGGTGCATTTTGGTGCAGAGGTTCTGTAGTTAAAGGACATATTGCATTCCTCTCCCAGTCTGTGTGCATGTTTCCCTATTAGACCTTTAGAACAAAAGTGACAACTTACAAATCCTTATCACTAAAACAAAATGAGCTTTTAAACACTAATACAAAAAGATTCATAGCAGCAGATATATGATATGTGAGTAAATGCGAGCGAAACTATTGTAGATGCTGAACAGAATTTACCTTTTACTATCCCTGCTGCAGTATGTCAAATCTGACATCTGACCTGCAGAGAACAGCTAGAGAAGTTAGAATCTAGGGCTTTGCTAATCAGATGATGGAGTTTTTGACTTTGTTATCTGATTTTTGCAGTGCAGAATTAGGACTGGGTTGGTAGAATTAGGACTGGCTCTTCTGGGAAAGGAAGGGTTGGTAAAACCTGGAATCCTTCTAGAAGACTATAAGTATACCTGCATCCAGTCTTCTTCTTCCTTCTTCCTACTATAACAGCTAAAGTTTCCCTTCTGTTATTGGATTCTGGATCCCATTCCTCCTCAGCTTCCCAGGAATACTACTCTGAGAGATCACCTCTCCTTGATTTCATCATTGGTCTCTTTCCTCTCTACAAGATCATTATGATCAGTGGATAAACATGCTTGAGAATCTCCCATCTTTTAAAAACCTTCTTTGATATACTGTTCTTGAGATTTTGCCCCATTTTTTTGCCCCCTTCAGAGACAAAGATCTTGCATTCTTTAACCACACATGCTATCTCCACTTGCCTGAGTGCAATTCATTATTTTATCCCCCTTTATTTTACATTAATTTTTAATTTGATGCTCCCCCAACCAGCTCCCTTTCCTCCTCCTTCAACTCTCACCATTCAGAATTGGACTTGTCAAGATGGCTAATGACCTTTGTGATTTCAAATTTTTTTAAAAAGATTTATTTATTTATTTGAGAGAGAGAGAGAGAGTATGTGCATGAGTGGGGAGGAAGGACGGTGGGGTTAGTAGTCTCCTATAATCATTTTCCAACATGAAATATAATTGATGATGATAATGTAAAGGATGGGGAATTTCACAAGTTAGACCCCAAGTTTTTAAGGCAAAAGGCTGAAAGAGAGCTATGTTTTTTAATTTTTTTGTTTGTTTTGTTTTTAAAGATTTTATTTATTTATTTATTTATTTATTTATTTATTTATTTATTTGACAGAGAGAGAGAGAGAGAACGTGCAAGTAGGGGGAGTGGCAGGAAGAGGGAGAGGGAAAAGCAGGCTCCCCGAGGAGCAGGGAGACTGATGTGGGGCTCAATCCCAGGACTCTGGGATCATGACCTGAGCTGAAGGCAGACGCTTAACCAACTGAACCAACCAGGCGCTCTGAGAGCTATGTTTTTTCACTTAATCATTTTTGATCAGTAAAGCAGCACAGATTGCTTCAGATTATACAGGTTAAGCTTGCCCCCAGTAGGAAGGTAATCAAGTCAAATCGAAAAGACTCTTCAGGCCAGCCATTCTTAATGAAAGGCTACATAACCACTAGAAATAGGTTTGGGTCTGTGCACCTTATTTAGCTTTCCTGCTTGTCATATAAGAGGAAAGCAGAAAGCAGGGAGTCTGGGTGGTTGTGTCGGTTAAGTGGCTGCCTTCGGCTTGGGTCATCATCTCGGGGGGTCCTAGGATAAGACCCCATGTCAAGTTCCCTGCTCAGCAGGGAGTCTACTTGTCCCTCTCCTCCTGCTCCTGCTCTCTCTCTCTCTCTTGCATGAACTCTCTCTCACTTAAATACATAAATAAAGTCTTAAAAATAAAAGACCTTTTAAGAGAAGGCAGAAAGCAATCAAGAGAACCAACAAAGATTTACCCCCTCGTTTAAATGCATGGATCTCTCTTTCCTGAAAAAGGAAGGAAGAAATGAAGGAAGGAAGGAAAAAACAAATAAGATGGAACCCATAAAAAAAACTTTGCCATGTAAATGAGAATTTAAGCTGCAGAAGGAAAAAAGTACTTTTGAAAATTATTTGCAATTAGAGAAGTAAATTTCATAGGTATGTTATATATATGCTCAAGAAAATTCACAAAAACAGACTCCAAAATCATATGTGAAAGCTGACACAAAATGGTAGTAGAAAACTGAAAAATATAAGATGCTGGTCGAGAGGCAGAAGAAACAGAGAGCTGAATGAAAAAGCAACACTACACCATACGTAAAAATATAATAGGATAATTAAATCGGTATTAACTGCAGTAAGGAGCAGAATCAACACTGGGTTATACTGACTTGTGGATGACATACTGCAAATATTCGAAAATGTGGAAAGAAAGGAAATAGTAAGAGATAATATACATATGGAAGACAGAGAGACTGGAGATCCAAAACACAAAGAACTGTTGTCCCTAGAAAGGCACCAGAATATAGAAAGAAGAAATAAAGTCATAAAGTAAATTTTTCCAAGTTTGAGAGAGCTAGAACCAAAAATCAAGATAGCAAGCACAGTTAACAAAACAAGATGCATAGGTAAACATATCTCGTAAAAACCCGGAACTGGAAAACAATGAGCTTCCCTCCCTGCACCCCCAGGTTTCTTTTCCTAGATAAACTCACCTGCTACACCACACCCACTCATTCACCTTCTTTGCATTCTCCTTTCATCCACCAGCTTACAGGCCCCAGGAAATGAGAAGGGGAGGGAGAACGAGAGAGGAAGTCAAAGTAGGAGAAAGAGAAGGAAGGAGAAAACCTAATTCTGTAGACTTTCTGGAATTTAGAAGTTCCTCCCTTCTATGCACCACCTCGGGTTGCAAACCAGTCAGCCCAGGGCAGAGCTTGCAAACCAGTCAGCCCAGGGCAGAGCTAGCCTAGCTCTGGGTGGTCCAGCCTACCACCGCATCTTCCGGTCTCTGAGTTGCTGAGTTTAGCTTAAGTCATCCCTGGACTCCATCCATGAAGAACACTTGCCTCAGGAGGCAGTAAAAGGCTCCAGAGGAGCTTACTGACCTCATGAACAAGGAATCCAGAGACGCTTCATGGTTTTAGTCACAGCAAGGTTGAGACCTAGATTCCACGTCCCATACCTGACCCTCAGAATGGAAAGGTAACTGACAAATTTGAGTTGTTAGCAAGCCCAGGTGTAACTGGGAGAAGATCATCTTAGGGCCGAGGTGGAAATTGGAATTCTGATAATACAAAACCTGCAGTGCCCATGATGCCCCAGATGACGGTACTGATACTCCCATGCTGAGGCAAGCTGAGAGCTTCAAAGATGAGTACCGTGCTCCTCATGATGCAAACCAGCATCGCATGGCCCACTCTGGGTTCTAGATCAATTAGTTAGCTCCAGTTGCTTCCATGAGCTGGGCAGCAGAAACTGGAAAAGGCTTGAAATCACCCTCGACCTTGATACAAGGGCACTTGGTAGGAGGTTCTGTTCGGAGAAAGATTGTAGGGAAAAGGAAGTACACTGTTGTAGATGGAAAGATGCCATGGAACGCATAGGATAGTTACTCCTCTAGATGGTTTTAGATTCTCCATAAAGGCCCCACTCCCACTCCCAACCCAAGGTGAATCTGAGACCTGGAGTCGTCTTCAAGGAAAAGATACCAGTACCTTCCAGTGCTCCCCAGTCCAGCTGAGCTGCCTCTATTTTGGAAAAAAAAAAAAAAGACACTTGGGGGAAAGTGCTGATTTGGCTGCGAAGGAATAAGAAATGGCAACATATGCCAGAGTAGCCAAAATTAGGAAGATGGTATGGAGAGATGCCCAAGCTGGCAGAACAAAGCCCAAGGAAACGAAACAGTCAAAGCCTGGAAGTGAGTTGTAGCAGTCTGATAGTTCAGCCTCTTGGAGAAGGGTGAAAAGCATGAGAAGGCTGTTTGGTGCTGGGCTCTGCCTCTTGATCTAATGCTATGGGCTAGAAAGGCCTGGGGGCGCCCCCCTGGGCCCCTGGGGGGCTTCCCACTGACAACTTCCCTATCGAAACCAATGTTAGTACTGGACCAACCCTCTGGTGCTTATTATGATTGCATGATGCCCTTCAGCAATAACCATTAGGAAACTTGAAAGGAAAAAAAGGGTTTATTACTTACCAGCCTTGGAGCATACGAAGCACGGCAGGGGCACGCAGCAAGGTCTCCGGCAGAGAGAGAGAGAGCCTGGGGTTCTGCTTTTGGGGTCCAGCGTGGAGGTCTAGTATTTTAAGGGCTTACTCCCTTGGTGAATGTTAAACATAAGAGCAGGAATTTAAAACCAGGGGAAAAGGAAAAAACAAAAACCAAAAAAAACCCCAAATAAACAAGTGGCCCAAATGGTCAGTTATCAAGATCAACCAAGATCAGTAAAACAAAGGCTCCTCAGTGGGGGAATGAGGCCTGCCTCTTTTTTCCGTCTGTGGTTAGCAATGTGTTTACTGGAGATACTGACATGGATGCCTCCACAGCTCGCAAAGCTTAAATCAGACCCTTGCATTACAAACAGAAAAAGCAACTGTTGGGGCTTACACACTACAAAGGCAGACTGTGGAGACTTGAAAATAAACCATTGAACGAGGAGGAAGATTCTCTTTATCTTAAGAAACTGACAAGCCCTCCATCAAATAGAACTCTTGGGTGAAGCAAAATCCAAGTTCTTGCCCTTCACAAATGCTCTTATGCATCAGTTAAATAAAGTGCTGGTGGAAAAATAGCTCTAGTCATGCAGTCTGAGGAAAATGCAGCTAGGGAGGAAAACAGAGAAGCAAGGGGCACTAAAGTGGGAATTTTGCTGGTGGTCCAAGGAAATGGATCAAAGACTACTGGAAGGAGAAATAACCAGAAGCAAGATTCCAGATCTGCACTCTATAGCCAAAGAAATCTGAGAAAAATCCAGTTTCTTCAAGGAAGGCAGAGTTAATTGGGAAGATAAAAACAAGGTGAGAAATTATACAGACTCAACCTTCCCTTCCCTTCTCCCTCATGATCCTGGAACATTCTAGAACTGTACAATCCAATGCGGTAGTCATCACCACTCCCATGCAATTATGTGCGTGTGATTAATTAAAATGTAATAAAACTAATTTGAAGTAGCTACATTTCAAATGCTCCATAGCCACATGTGGCTGATTGCACTGTATCGGGTAGCCCAGATAAAGAATATTTCATAACCACAGAAAGTTCTATTGGATAGCTCTGTCCAAGACCAAATCTACCTTCTATCTAGACAAGAGAAATGAAAATCTGCATGCATACAGGAATGGGAATAAAAAGTAAAGACAAAGGAATATGTAAATATCCTGACCTCAGTCTTCTCTCCCAAAGTCCTGATCAGAAGAAAAATCAGAGTTCACCTGAAGGCAACAGTAAGAATTGTTGTGTGAACATGAGCAGAAATTACACTACTTCTATAGATTTATTTTCCTGGAGAGAAAAATGTTTAAACAGGTCTTCTGGATAACTTAGAGAAAAATGAAACCAAAGAACCCAAGAATGGGAACATTGTGGTATAAAAGCTAGGAGTAAACCTTGAAACTAGTTAAATGGAAAAGTAAGATTGAAGACTTATTGTAAATATGAACAAAATAAAAATTAAAATATCAGAAAAGATTTTTGATAAGGGAGCCACTAACATAAATGACACTGATTCCAGTTTGATAGTCTTAGATTTTTCTTTCTTAGGAGTGTGTAGGGGATTGGTGGAGAGGGTGCAGCGAGAATATTTTCCTAATAATGTGTTGGTGGGAAGCAGTACATTATTTCTTTTGTTACACTGATGTTCGAGAAAGTTTATGATTAAAATATTTGATAGTATATACTATTATGATACAATGTATACTTTCTAACTTATTAGGGAAATATATATATGTATATAAAGCAAAAGACATTGGTAAAACACCAAATAGTGAAGAAGACAAAAAGCATAAAATCTTGAAATTTAAGAAATATTTATGACATGTCATCTCTTAGATGGCAAAGTCTCATATTAGTTAAAACAACCAAAATGCAAACTTTTTATAGTTTTTTACAAGCAGCACAACCATGACAGAATTTTAATAAGTTAACAATTGGAACAAAGATTTATCAGAGAATATCAAGGAAAAGGCCAGAGCTACCACCCACATCAAAATAGAAAACAGTTCCAAAAGAAATAAGTAGCCAAAGATGATGGTTTAATTTTGGTGGAAAATTCCACAATGGAGATATAACTATTATAAACCTCGATACACCAATTAGTATAGAATATAAATACACCCAATGGATGCTTTTAAACAGGCAAAGACTTTTTTTTAAAGATATTATTTATTTATTTATTTGACAGAGAGATCACAAGTAGGCAGAAAGGCAGGCAGGGGGAGAGAGAGAAGCCGGTTCCCTGTTGAGCAGAGAGCCTGATGTGGGGCTTGATCCCAGGATCCTGAGATCATGACCTGGGCTGAAGGCAGAGGCTTTACCCACTGAGCCACCCAGGCGCCCCTACAGGCAAAGAACTTTTGACATAACCATAGTAGTGGAAGATTTTAAGCACATCTTTCAGTTTTGAGAGACCATTTAGGAAATTATTTAGATCATTTAGGGAAAAGGAATATATGACAATAATTATTAATTCATTTAATTACAAATATTTTTTTTGAATTACACATATTTTTGAGTATGCCTGGCATTGTGCCAAGCCCTAATGACTCAATAGTGAAAAGACAAATATAGTCCTTGTACTTTGGAGCTTAGTGTATATGGAAAAGCTTATTGATAAAGATGCATATATATTAAAAATGTGTAGTAAGAATATACATGTGGGGGTGCCTGGGTGGCTCAGTTAGTTAAGTGACTCTTGATCTCAGCTCAGGTCATGATCTCAGGGCTGTGAGTTCAAGCCCTGCAAGGGGCTTCCGCACTGGGCATGGGGCCCACAAATATACATGCAAATATTTGTATCCTCTGGAAAATATATTGCCTTTTAAATTTCAAGGAAAATCATTTAAAATGAAGATGACTGAGGAAAATAGGGAAATGTCAGTTACCATATGGGTAAGATTCCATCACCATCATGATCTAAACATAGAAATTGTTTACAAAAAATTAAAGAGATGAGGCTTGTTGACCTTGAAAAAAATCAACTCTCCTCAATAGCTAAAATAAAATATGATAGTTGCAACCTCATTTAAGAATAAAAGACAAGAAGAGTGCTATATCTGTATGATAATTTATAGCATATGGTCAAATCTATGCTCAGAGAAAAATCTATATTCTGAAATACTTATTAAAATAAATTAGACAATCATACTCTAAATTCTAGAAAGAGATCAAGAAAATATGCCAGAGAATTTAAAGTAAAATATGGATATTAGTGAATTAGAAAACAAAAAGTATAACAGCGATATATAACAGCAATATACAACATCACAAATATATAAACATATGAATACATTTGGAAAGGCATGTAGAGAAACTGTATAAAGAATTACATATGTGCATATATAGAGACACATATACATAAATATTTATGTCAAATATTATTACAGAAATATTAAGGAATATCTTTTTATTTATTATTTAGAAATAAATTTGACAAGTCATATATAATACCTATATGAATAAAACTACAAAGAAGCCATAAACCACGATGTATATAAATGGAGAGATACATTATGTTTCTGAAAGGAAAAACTCAATTTTGGAAAAATATTATTTCTCACTACGTTACTCTGCTTTTAAGAAAATGAAAAGTTCCAACACGATTTTTTGGGGGGAGGTGTGAGGGTTGACTATTGGCAGAGTTATTTTAAAATTCATCTAGGAAGAGATTTGTGAAAAGAGTGAACTAAAATATCATTTTATTTTTATTATGATTACAGGTGTCAGTGCTCTCTAGCCAGAGACCCCAGCACCACACACACAAGAGAATGTTCGGTTTATAACTCCTATCACAGGACGCTATAGAGAACAATGAAATGCCTCAGTCAGAAGGTGTTATAAAGGACCTCTTATGAAATTTAGGTTTGGGGGATGATTTGGGGGATGATCTAGGAAAAAGTTTTATTCTGGATTAAGTGCTTTCAGAAAAAGGGGACAATTCTCTATTGAGTGTCTTAACAAATCTGAGCCATAAGGACAGCAGGTTAAAGTTGGACAGAAGTGGGGTTAGTGTGATTATTATAAGAAAAAAAGTATCATTCACTCACATTAGCCAGGAGAGGGGTCGTCTGGCATTCTGTGGATTGCATAGTGACAGTGATTACGTTTAGACAGTATTGTAAAGGGGTCTTATTTTGTCTCACTTAATTATGATTACATAGAAACTTTGTGTCGGTGTTCGGGAGAAGCACATGTCCTAGCTTTGAGAGACAGACCTAGGTCACAGAACTCTGAGATCTACTTGTAATTGTCAGGCTATTTCCTGGGTCTCAGAGGCTGAAGATTTTCTTTCTCCCAACCCTCTTTGGACTTAATTCTAACATCGTATTTTTTTTTAAAGATTTATTTATTTATTTGAGAGAGAGGAGAGGACACGTGTGAGAGTGAGCAGAGGGAGGGGCACAGAGAGAGGGAGAGAGAATCCTTAAGCAGACTCCACACTGAACATGGAGCCCCAGGTAGGGCTTGATCCCAGGACCTGGAAATCATGGCCTCAGCCAAAATCAAGAGTTGGCTGCTTAACAGACTGAGCCATCCAAGCACCCCTTTATTTATTTTTTAAAACTAGTTTTAAAGTTCCTTGTTTTCCTTTTTTTCTGACTTCTTCTTGAAGTTATATAACTTGTTTTATAAGTTGTTTTATAACTTGTTTTATAAGACTCTTTTAGTGGTCACCCTTAAATCCTTTAACATCCTTTCTCTAAAAATCTAGTTAGCCAACAGTCCCTATTTTTCGTAGATTGGTATATTAGTTTTGTAGTATTTTCACTCTGATTTACCTTACCTTCATTTCCTATGTCCCATTTTAGTTTCATCTTATGTTTTTTCCCTTTTTTTTCTTTTTAAATTTTACTTATTTATTTTTTTGTCTTAAGAATTATTTTTTATTTAAATTCAATTAATTGACATATATATCATTATGTATATTAACATATACATTATATGTTAATTAATTGAAGTTAAATAAAAATAATTCTTAGTTTCATCTTTTTTTTTCTTTTTTTTTTCATCTTAGTTTTTAAACATAACAGATCACCTTGTTGGTTAATTGTGAACAGTCAATCCTCATTTAAATTCTATCAACATTTTAAACATTCTTTTTTTTTTTTTTTTAAAGATTTTATTTTATTTTATTTATTAGGAAAGAGAGAGAGAGTGAGAGAGAGCATGAGAAGGGAGAAGGTCAGAGCGAGAAGCGGACTCCCCATGGAGCTGGGAGCCCAATGTGGGACTCGATCCTGAGACTCTGGGATCATGACCTGAGCCGAGGGCAGTCGCTCAACCAACTGCGCCACCCAGGGGCCCCTTAAACATTCTTTATTCACACTTCCTATTTGTTTCCCTCTGCTTTCTTTTGGTTCCATTTTTCTTTCCTATTAAATGACATAGATTTTTAAATATTTATTTATTTAAATATTTTATTTATTTATTTGTCAGAGAGAGAGAGAGATCACAAGTAGGCAGAGAGGCAGGCAGAGGCAGAGGGAGAAGCAGGCTCCCTCCCGAGCAAGGAGCCCGATGTGGGACTCAATCCCAGGACCCTGGGATCATGACCTGAGCCGAAGGCAGAGGCTTAACCAACTGAGCCACCCAGGCATCCTGACATAGATCTTTTTAGAAGTTCTTTTACTCGGAGTTGGTATTGTGTAGAATTAATTAATTAATTGATTGATTAATTTATTTATTATTTACTTAGCTTTTCCCTGTTGCATGATAGCCTAGCTAGTTACAGAATTTCAGGTTGAAAGCAACTTTATTTTTCTTGCCAGTTTGGAGATACTGTCCTGTTGTCTTTAAGAACATTAGTACTATTAGTACTGATATGAAGTCTGCTATACAGGAAAAGTCATGTCACTTGTTTTGGTGGCTTTTAAGATTTTCTTCATCTTTGGTGACTTTTTATTCCTTTCTCTGAGTGTTTTAATGTTCATATATTGTAGAGTTAATAATATTCTAGCAAACCTGGGTGACCCCAAAGATTGCGCATTTATTTGTTCAACAAACACTTACTGAATACACATTACTTGCCAGGCAGTATTTCCATGTACTTTGATTGCATACTAACATATGCCTGAGGTATAAAATATTATATATGAAACAGTTTAACTAAGCTAACAGTTTAACTGACAAATTCCTGCTATCTAGTTGTTTGACTTCAAAAGGCTGAGAACAGTAATTACCAGATGACCTTTGCAAGATAATGTCTTAGCATTATCTTTGGAAGATTGTTTGATGATTGCTAGTTTATTATTTCCAGTTTTTATGAAATAAGGGTATTAATTCATTAAAGATTTGGAGATTGGCCCAGAATATATTTTTAGAGAGTAGTCAGGGTCCTTATGGTGGGGGCAGGGGAACTCAGGGAAACCTCTCAGAGAAATTGACATATGTGCCCTGGAATTTGGGGGATCTAGAGACTAATGACTCACAGTTATAAAAGTTCAAAAATTATCAACAAGCTGGTGCAGCCTCTTACTGCACAGTGAGAAGAGAGAAGCTACGATGGGAGGAAGCTGAACTTTTACTGACAATGGCGGGAACAACAGTGTGTGGTGTGTGTGGGCCCAATGAGGAATCCACTGAAGGAAACCACACTTCAGTCTGCAAGTCCAAATGTTTTCTTTTCTTTTACCTTGTAATACTTTAGTTAAGATCTAATGATTTGCTGCTGGGTCTCAAACAGTCCATGGCCCAAATAGAGAGTAAGAGTGCTTAGATTTACCTTCTTACTTGAAACAAAAAAAAACAAGGCATAATAAATAAAACAATAGTTTCTATAGCAATGACTATCCTGGAGCACCTGTGTGGCCCAGTTGGTTAAGCGTCCGCCTTGGCTTAGGTCATGATCCCAGAGCCCTGGGATTGAGCCCCACATCAGGCACCCTGCTCAGTGGGGAGTCTGCTTCTCCTTCTCCCTCTGACTCTGCCGTTGCTCATGTTCTCTCTCTCACTCACTCTCTCTCAAATAAATAAAATCTTAAAAAAAAAGTCATTGACTATCTTGTAATAAAGGATAGTAGTCTTTGAGAGATGGGGCAACAAGTGAGGTGAGCCTAATAAATCACTTGGTTATTGGAGACTTTCCATGCTGTGGTGCAGGTGAGGAAGCCCCAGTGGAACCCCAGTTTCTCTCACCAAAGGACACAGAACTGGCTGCCTAGAGAGGCCAAGGAGGTAGAGTTCACAACTCAGAGTATCAGAGAAAAGATTCAGAGAGAGCAAGTTTTTGAAGGTCTATAGGGGATTCTCCTCTCTAGTCTTCAGCTGAAAACTGATCACCTCATGCATGTAGGAAGATATCTATCCAGTGAACCAAACAGCCTCAAAATTAGAAAAAGTAATTTCATATAACTCAGCCAGGGTCAGGAATGATTTGTTCTGCAGCAAAGTGGAAAACTTCATAATTCATGGGGTATGGGTACTCAGAAGGGTCTTTCTTAAATAGTAGTGCAAAATTAGTTCTAGAATTCCCAAATCAGACTGTTTTCATTTAATTTAAGTGAATGTCAAAACAAAGCCCAAAATATTTATAGTTAAATAAACATATCGAACACCCCATAAGGCAACATTTACAAATCATGGCATCAAATAAGGAATTACCAGGCATGAAAAAAGCAGAAAAACATGACAAATAAATGAAAATTAAAGAAAACTACATCAAAATAGATCCAGAAATCATATTGATGATAGAATTAGTGGAGGGAGACATCAAAACAACAATTAGAATTGTCTTCTGAATGTTTAAGAAGCTAGAGGAAAGATCAAGCACAATAAGTAGAGACTTAAAATATGTTAAAAAATTCAAAAACCAAACCAAGCAAAAGCCAAATCAAACTTCAGGAGGTGAAAATTACTATATATGAGATTAAAAATATAGTAGATGATCAAGAGAATGAGAAGATAAGCCACACACTAGAAAAAAATATTTGCAAACGACACTATCTGATAAAGAATTGTTATCTAAGTTATACAAAGAACCCATGAAACTCAACAATAAAAATCAAGTAGCCCAATTGAAAAAAGGGCAAAGACCTTAATAGGAACCTCCTCAAAGAAGATATATGTTATATATCATTAAGGATTGAACATTTAAACAATGATACAATTATACTACATACCTATTATAATGGTCCAAATCCAAAACTCTGGCAATACCATTTAGCTGGTGAGGATGTGGAACAATAAGAAGCCTTATTCAGTATTTTTCAGAATGCAAAATAGTACTGTTTGCTGTACTTTGCAAGACAGTTTGACAGTTTCTATAAAACTAAATGTACTTTTACCAAACAATCTAGCAATCATGCTCCTTGGTATTTACTGAAAGGAGTTGAAAACTTATCTGTACACAAAAACCAGCATATGCATATTTATTGCAGCTTTACTCATAATTGCCAGAACATGGAGGCAACTAAGGTGTCCTTCAATAGGTAAATGGATAAGTAAACTCTGGTGCACCCACACAATAGAATATTATTCAGCACTAAAAAGAAATGAGCCATCAAGCTGTGAAAGATATGGAGGAACCTTAAACACATATTAGTAAGAAGAAAGAAGCCGATCTGAGAAAGCTAAATATTCTTTGATTCTAACTAGATGACGTTCTGGAAAAGGTAAAACTGTGGAGACAGTAAAAAGATCAATGGTTGCCAAGGCATTGGGGCGGGGCAGGGAGGGGTGAATAGGAAATGTAGGTAGAGTGCTGGAAAATTCTAGGGAAATAAAGCTGTTGTGTATGATACTATATGGGTAGATGCATGCTGCTGTACATTTGTCAAAAATGTTAGAAAGTAAAATGCAAAGAATATACCATAATATAAACTATGGATTTTGGTTGAAAATAAATGTGTCAATATTGGTTCATTGATTGTAAAAAATGCACCAGACTGGTGAGGGATATTGATGGTGGGAAGGCAGTGTGGGAGGAGAAAGGGGCATATAGGAACTTTATGTACTTTCAGGTCAATTTTACTGTGAATATAAAACTGCTGTAAATATAAAAACTATTTCAGCTACACTAGACGAGATACCAGACTAGATGTTGCAGAAGAAACAATTAGTGAACTTGAAGACATTGCAAGTTTTAAATTTGGTTAATGTATTTTTTAGTTCTAAAACTTCCATTCAGGTTATATAATACTTATTTGCTGGGATTTCCTATTGTGGAGACTTTGCACTGTTTTCTTTGTTTCAAGCATGTTTGTAATTGCTCATTGAAACATTTTCATGACAGTTGCTTTAAAATCTTTGTTATATAACTCTAACGTCTCTGTCATCTGAGCGGTGGCATTTATCAATTGTCATTTTATACATGGTGAGATTTTCCTGACTCTTGGTATGACAAGTGATTTTTTAAAATTGGAAGCTGGGTATTTTTGGTATTATGTTGTGAAATTCTGAATCTTACTGTTTTAGCTGGCTTCCTCTGACACTGATCCAGGGAAAGCATGGCAGTGCTGAGTCACTACTTGTACTGGGAGTAGAAGTTCAGTTTCCAAACTGGTCTCCATTGGCCCCCAGCAGGGGTGAGAAGAACTCTTTACTCTTTTTTCAGGGGGCTAGTGCTTGCTACACACTAGGCCTCTGCTGATACCACCCTGGCTGGGAGGGGTAGCCACTTATGTGGCTTAAATACCAATGGGGGGTGGCCTCAGTACAGATGGAAGCCAGGGAAGGTTTTAACTCTCCATGAGGCCTCCTTTTATAGTCCTATGAAGGGGAGGAGACGGAACATCCCATCACCTCCTGGTTGGGGTAGGTGTTCAGGCAATGCATATGGTGTCTACTGATACTGTGGGGGAGCCTTTTTACTGCTTGATGATGATAAAGTGATAATTTCTTCCTTGGCCTTTACTGATACCGCACTGCCTGAGCTGTTGGGGCAATTTGTAACAGTTCCATTCAGATAGGATTCTATGCTCCTCCTTCACTTTTGCTGTAGGGTAGTTATTGTATAAAAATTTTCTTTTTACGCTACCCATCTCCTGAGCCTTTTATTAGAAAGACCAAGCTTTTGTTGCTGTTGGGTTGTTTGTTTGTTGGTTTGTTTTTAAAGTGTTAATGTTTTGGTGTTTTGGGGTTGCTGGCTTTCTCAACCATAAATCCACGGTATAGGATGCAATAGAAAACCCAGGAAATTCACCACCATGTCATTCCTTAGGTCCCAGTATCCCTATGGAGTGTGTAACTTTTCTGTCCATCATTCAGAGTCTTCTTAGATTTATTTTGTTTACAATGTTTAAGGTTTTTTAGTTGTACATAGAGGGAGGGATAGAGAAAAGTACTTCTATCCCATTTTCCCAGGAGTGAAAGTGATGACGATTTTATATACCCCTAAAACTTCCTATATTATAGTCAGGAACTGTTTCTCATTTTTTGTTTTCTCTCCCAACTTTGCTAATAAAGTAACCAATCAAGGTACCATCTTTTAATTCAATTAGATTTGTTCTTTAACATCTTACATTTATCCTAGGCATACACTATTCTTTCCTCTCTAAGTCACATGTGTTTATTGAAGAGTGTATTCATCTAACAACTCACAGTGTCTTTTTTTTTATTTTTTCCAGCTTTATTGAGCTATAATTGGCATATAACAGTGTGTAAGTTGTGCTGTGCTCATATTATCTTTATGATTGTGTTCCATGGCTCTTGGTGCTTAACTACCAAACTCAGCAAAATCCATGAAACTCTCTTGGCTAATTGGGGAGAGGATATAAATGCAAGAGTATTGTAATAGCTTTGACATCTTGAGATGGAAGCTACATTGCAGAATCAAATAGCAAAAATGATTTTCACTTCTGGTGCTATTAGCATTAGTGTTCTCTAGTTCTTTTGCCATAATTTAAAAATGCCCATGGGGACTTGCCTCCACAGTTATAGTAATTTTCTTATTTATAAATACTAAGAGATACAGTGGAAAATATGAAATCATCTTTCATGGCTTTATTTTTTCCTATAGTAGACACTAGTTGAATGCCATATAAAAGAAGGAACATAGTAGCTACTTTTGACAAATTTCCTCAAGAATTTACCATGGAAAGGAAAACCAGAGCACCATCTTCTTTTCCTCTCCCTCACTCTCTCCCAAACCACTTCCTATTTCTTGGATAAAGTGGGAAATGTTGGTTCCCTCATAGGAGTTCTCACAAATGCAAGGTTGTTTTCTGAGATACTAGAATTCTGTCCGTGAAAAAGAAATGCAGAGGAGTCTGAAAATCTCTCTCTTCTCCCTCTCCAGTTCAATGGAACAGAGAACCTGTGTGTCTGAAGCCTCTAGTATGGAGGACTTCATCCCATAGATCATCAAGCCAGGAACATGAAATTTTATGATTATTATTATTATTCCACATTTTTGCACTTCCAAGTAGAAATACCTCATTTTCATCAAATATTCAAAACTCTACTTATACTGCAGAAAGAGTTATATCAACTTTGGAGATGGTAAGCAAATGCCTGAGGTTATCTTTTGAGCGTCTCTACTAGGTAGAAGTGGAGACTTCATGTAACCTTTTGTTCTGGTTTTCCAAGGTAGCTCCAAGTTTTAAGGTACTTGAAGCTTATACAATTTGAGGAGACCTCTGCCAGAAAACAAATACAAAAATAGGTCTTAGAGTCAATGTTTATTTAGAAATAAGACATCACAACAAATTTAATCACAATAATAATTATTGCCATTATCAATAATTCAGTTTCTCATCTACCGTGATTGATCGATATGTGAGTAAAAGTTTAGAAAAATTACCTTTTTGCTTCACAATTCATTATAGTAATGTCATATAAAATTTTTAGTAATGCAGTCAAAATTTTAAAAATCTTTATCAAGTTTCTTTCATTTATGAGCTATTATAAACACAATTCCTTGCTATTTGTAGTGTCCCTATAGTTTTGTGCTCTACAATAACAGGAATGCAGGTAAATTCTGTTTTGCATGATTACCATGTAAAAATGAAAATGTATGGTGCTTTTATAATTTTATGTTGCATTATTGAATATATTCCTGTTTTGACTAGACATTGATGAGAACTGAGTTCTCTGCTTATAATTGTACATGTCTAATGACTGAAAAAATTTCATATAGATGAGCTTCTAGTTCCACATTTGCAAATCTTGTTTTTCTTCCACTAGTTACAGATTTTTGTGCCAGGTGTTGTACGACACATTCATATTGTGATACAGCCTCTATTTTTGCATCTTAATGCCACAGTGGTGGTTGAGTCAGCAAAGTAGCCAGAGATAGAAGCTGTTTTTTTTATGGAATAGCTAACAGTAAATTAACTTTCCTGAAAAATACTTATAAACAGCATACATGTGTCCTGCTAAACCCAATGAATGCCCAGTTCAGCTTGCTCTTAGTAATATTCCACACAATGCCCACAGCCACTTTAATCCTACCCATCATAAGAGAAAATGTGATAGAGGGGAAGTCACAGTGGAAAGATATATTTGTCTTACATTTGCAGCTTTACAAACATGTATGACCTTGTGCACCCATGTCTCCTGCCTGAGATCCTAAAAGGAGATTATACAGGCGAGGGTCCTTGAATCTTAAGATTCATGAGTTCGTTCATGAGTGCATCTTTACTATCTTTCTTCTGTCTGAAGTAGCATTGTAGTTAGGCTCTTCTATATCTTGTCCACCATTGGCTGGGGACAGGACATTTTCCACAGGAGGTAAAATGCTTTCCTTAAATGGAAACCAGAAGTAACCTTTGGGCTGTTTATCTTCTCAAATAAGTTATTTTCAAACTGTTTTAACATATTAAGTATGGAACAAAAATAGGATTAAGGACTTCTGGAGCTAGATTAAGCTACCTTTTTAGTTTTGTTTTGCTTTCCAGCTTGTTGGCTACTCGAACAACCCAATAAGCATACTGGAGAGAAGATATTACCTTTTTATATAGCCTTTTTTTTAAAGGTGGGGAAGGGCAGAGGGAGAGAGAGAATCTCAAGCAGACTCCCCACTGAGCACAGAGCTGGACAGGGGGCTTGATCTCACAACCCTAAGATCATGACCTGAGCCAAAAACAAGAGTCAGGTGCTTAACTGACTGCACACCCCAGTGCCCCAACATTTGTATATGGTCTTTAAGAAGATGATTCACTGATCATGCCTCCACATATGAGCAATTTTAATAACTTGAGATAAGAAGCATGATTAACCAGGGGTGCCTGGGTGGCTCAGTGGGTTAAAGCCTCTGCCTTCGGCTCAGGTCATGATCTCAGGTTCCTGGGATCAAGCCCTGCATCGGGCTCTCTGCTCAGCAGGGAGCCTGCTTCCCCTCTCTCGCTGCCTGCCTCTCTGCCTATTTGTGATCTCTCTCTCTCTGTCAAATAAATAAATAAAATCTTAAAAAAAAGAAGTATGACTAACCAAAGACAAAATGAAATAATAGTATCAAAATATTAGATGTAATTTTTATGAAAATCATTATAATTTTTGAGCACTTAATAAAAGCAAGGCAATATATTAAAAATATTGTGTATCAAATCAGTTTGAGTCTCTGCAGGAAAGACATGCATACTCAAACAGGATAATTAAGGAGAGATTAATAAAGAAGTTGTCTAGGGAAGGCCATGTTTAAGAGAAACCAGTCAAAGATGGTGGAGTACCCTGAGGCTATCAATCTCTGAGAGCTGTTAGCATCCCTAGACCTAAAGGGGCTTAAAATGTGGATGATGCTGAAGCTACAACTAGCTGAAGGGGAAGGCCATGTGAGAAGAGCTTTGGAATTCATTGGATGAGTGTGATTGCTGGCCAAACTGTTATCTAGCAGTAAGGAAGCTGGGGAATAAATATTCCAAACACACTATCCTCCTGTCCTGCAATCTACTGCCTGTCCCTTCTGAATTAACTGGAAGCCAGATGGCAAGAGAGCTATTCATGCAGCTCTGCCTCTTAGAACACAGAGCAGAGTTTATGTCAAAATGTATAGACTGGGTTTAGAAGGGCAAATGAATATCAGCAAGCATATTAGGTTGAGGTATGTGAAATTGCCAACATTTGACCATCTTTAACCTATAACAACTACAGTGCATATACTATATAACATTTAAACTTCTCAACAAACTTACAAGGTCTAATTATGATCCTTACTTTATAATGACAATTCTAAGGCTCAGAGAAGTGGAGATTGAGAAAAGGGGAATATGCCAAAGAAGAAATTCTCAACATTATCTAAAAATAGACTTCACTATCGTCTAACTTATTTTGTTTATAAGGAATAGGAGCTTCAGAGGTCTTTTCCAAATATTATCTTCTTTAAAACCAATTTAAAAAAAAAGAAAAATCGTATGGTAATTTCTCAGAAAATTAACCCTAAAATTACCATATAACCTAGCAACTCTACTTCTAGCTATATATTCAAGAAAGTGAAAGCAGGGATTCAAATAGATCTTGTACACCCATGTTCTCAGCAGCATTACTCACAATAGCCAAAAGGTAGAAACAATCCAAGTGTCCATGAATAGATGAGTGGATAAACAAAATGTGGCATGTAAATATATAAGAGAATATTATTCAGTCTTAGAAAGGAAAGAAATTTTGACACATGCTACCACATGGGTGAATCTTGAAGACATTAAACTAAGCAAAACAAGCTCGTTACTAAGGACAGATGTTGTCTGGTGCCTTTTACATGAGGTTCCTGAAGCAGTCAAATTTATAGAAACAGATTAGAATGGTGGTTTCTAGGGGCTGGAATAGGGCACAATTGGGAGTTAGTATTTAATGGGTACAGAGTTTAGGCTGGGGAAGATGAAAAAGTTCTGGAGAAAGATGGTGATGGTGGCATACCATTGTGAAAGTACTTAAAGCTGCAGATCTGTACAGATAAAAATGGTCAAAATGGTCAATTTTATGTATATTTTATCACAGTAAAAAGGTACTAAAAATTCACAAAAGTATAGTCAAATCGATAGAGCAGTATTGTTAATATTGTTAATAACTTCTAAATGTATGGGCATGCCAAAACACAGAGAGGTGAAATATCTTGCATAATATTACATGGTTAACGTGTATAGGCCCTAACCTTCAACCCCATCCATGTCTTCTGATTGAAAATCTAGTTTCTCTTCTAGAAATACAAAACATTTTTCAAATGCACCCCAGGGCCCAGAATAACCCCCAGGTTTATCATTTCTAAGGTTACTGAATAAGGCAACTGATAGTTTAGTGAAGAAAATCAAATCCATTTCCATGAATAAGTAATGTGTTTGTCAAGAATTTGCTAATTGGTAAAATCCATAATTCTCAAAGGTAACTATGAAGGATCTGATGCATGGTATTTGATTCTCATTAAACTGTGTTGTCAGTTTTGTGGTATGATCTTGAATGTTGGTTCTCAGTGTTTGAGATCTACAATTCTTGGTGCCTTTTCCATCCTTATCCACAGTACGGAAACAGAGGAACTGCTTTTGTGTTTTGTTGCTTTTTAATTTTATTTTCTGCTTAAGAGTAGATGGAGATTGGAAAATATCTATGTTTGTGCGGAGGGTGTGGCGGGTGGGTGTGTGTGGAGACACTGAGAACAGAAGAGTCAGTTTTGGTTAGAAAATTGCCTTAAACATCGGCTTTTCACTGCTCTTGGCTCAAGAAATGCTGACGAACATTCAGAGCAAGAAAGGAAAAAATAAGAAAACATTTTATGTTCGTCTTTAAATTATGAAGGAATAGAATGTCTAAGTTTAACTGTAGATTTATGTGTTGTTAATCAAAACCAGAGCTAGAAGGTGTTGGTTGGGTAACTGAGTGCGTCTCTACCATTCAAATACCTGTGTGGAAAACCACAGCCTCTTATTTGACACAGAACACAATGCAGCACAGGTGAAGGCAAAATACCCTCATTGAAATAAAAAACTGTCCTTGTTAGGAATCAAGTTTATACATCCATTGCCAAAATTACTACTTTTCTTTAATGCAGACATTGACTTGTGTGTGAACTCTAACCCTGATACTGTCCCACCTCACTAGGCAAAATAGCAAAAAAAAAAAAAAAAAAAAAATCAAGGCAATTAGCAATATGAACACCATTGGGAGAGGCTATCAATTAAGACTATAGGCCTATCAAGTTTAAATGATACTTTTAGTGTCATTTTAGGACCCCAGCCCAGCCTCAGCTCCTTAAGCCCTTATAGGGTGGTCTAGGACCTAGAGATCAAGCAGATCCAAGAATTACTTAGGACCAAATCCCAACATCATTCAAAACCAGGATATTGATATTGATACCCATGTTTGCTCTGAAGGTCAGGGACTGGGTTATTCTCTCTTTTTGGGTCTGATTCCAAATAGACATTCAATAAATGTTTGAGAGGAAGGAAGAGAAGAAGGAATCAGAGCTTAACTCTAAAGCTGAGAGGTTTATCAGTGTGAGAAAGGAAAATCTATGCAGGTCAAGATAATGCAGAACAATAAACAGATAAAGCAAATAAACTGGTGGCATGTGTAGAGATTTAGAACAAATATTGGGGAAATTAAGGTTCAGGGACACAATCTAGACATTGGTATTCAGGAGGCAAAGGCACCAACTTTATCATCATAACTGGGGAACGTGGCATGAAACCAGTTATTGGGAACTTTGACACTAAGGTCAGAAAGACTCTATAGTAAGACTGACTTTGAGGTTGAGCTAGTGAGTTACTGCCACACTTAAGCAATTCATATGTGTCCCTCATTTGGGGTGAAGATTAGTCCCAGGGTCGGTAGAAGCTGGCTCTCTTGGCAGGCTTTCATTAAGCATATTGAAGTTATTACTGTAGAAGTGAGGAGCTAAATGGAAATTATAAAGGCCAGAGAGGGAAAACAAGCCCATTCTCTGGTGATCTAAGCAGGTTGCAGTTTGGTTTGTGATTTTTCAATTTCCAGATTTCCAAGAGTGAGCTCTGTCTTTTCTCAGTGCTTCAGACTTCAGCTGCAATGGGGAGGGAGTTTTAAGTTTTAGGGAGCCATCTTCAGAGAATCAGGAGCACATTTGTCTAGAAAAAAAAAGAAAGAATATATATATTTTAATTTTATTTAATTTTTTCAGTGTTCCAAGATTCATTGTTCATGCACCACACCCCGTGCACATGAAAGAATATTTTTCAATATTAATTTAAAAAATTTGAAACGTCTGGATGCCTATTTCCTTGAGTGACTGTCAATTTTCCCTGGCTTCCCTGAAGTGTGTACTTTGTTCTCCCCCCACTGCCTATTCTCACATATCCCAGCTTGGATTTTCATGTTTCAACAGTTAACATAAGCCACTGAATTTGTGGGTATTTATCCAAGATCTGGTGTGTGAACATTTGGAGGTTTGCTCACAAGGCCCTTTCACCGAAATCTTTTCTGGGCACTGAATTGGGCTGAACACACAAAGTACAAATTGGCTCTTGGGACAGAGACGCCAGACTGAGGCTGATAAAAGATTTACTGCAGAGTGCTTAGAATCACTGAGCTTTGTTATGGAATTATTGTAGCCTTTTCCATCGGGATGCAATGATTTATAACCTACCGATAGACAAGAGTGTTTAACTCTGTTCCCATTAATTGATTGAACAATTTACTTTCTGCTTTGTGCTCACACCTGCTTTTGATCAAAGCTGGTTCATATTCTGCTCTTGGCTATTGAATGATGCTGTATTAATGGCTTATTGGTTCCACTGTGCCTATAACACAACAGAGTTTATGATGTTTAATAAAATGACATGTCTAAATAGTCTCTGGGCTTTGTATTGTCTTTATATCAAATTAATATCATGATGTGCATTTTCCTTGTACTTCAGAATTGCAAATTCTGCAAAAATCTGCCACACAACACTTTAAATATTTGAACAGTACTCTCACAATAAATGAAAGGGGGAGAAAGTACTTGCTTGCTAATTGGTGCTCTTTGCCATTTGCTTCTGTCACTTAGGGGACTCCAGTAGGAGTCTCCTGGGAGGGAGGACCTGGCTGATTGAAGACAATTTTATGCATGTTCTATATTTCCTTCTCCTTGAAATCAGGAATTTTTAGGAGAGAATGAAGTGTGCTTTATCCTGAGGAGTACATAGGGGAAGGTGAAGACTTTTTCTGAAACAAAAGATGTCAGAACACTGTTGAAAGCACATATCAAAATAAAAGTTCCATGGTAGCTGAGTTATCTTGGCCTGTTTCTCTAAGGAAATCTTGGCGACTTGGAATATCTTCTCTTAGGGTCATAAGAGATCACATGGGAGGTATGACTCCCCACTTATTGGAGTGATAAGTGATCACTTATAGAACAATACTCTTTATCACTATGCCGTTCTGCCTCCGGTTATAGTAAACATTTATTGGTATCTTTTTAGGAACTATGTACTGCATGAAGAATTAAGAGGGTGATTTCTGGAGTCAGGCTACTTGGACAAAATTCTAGCTCCATAAATCTGAGGCATGCTAGACCTCAGACTCCTCTGTGAATTGGGTAATATAACATCTAATCTTGCTTGTTGAGGTTTAAATGAACTAAAGTTAGTAAAGTTCTTAACATGATACTTATCATTTAACAAACACTCTACAAATGTTAGAAGCTATGATTATAAGGTTAAATCATAGATATTTCAACTCTGCCATATAGGTGAAAGGCAAACTACCCGGTACATGGAAGGAAGATGGAGGGGATTAATGTATAGTAGTGGAAGTTTCCTTGGTAGTGACTGATTAGGTCAGATTAATTGTTAAGTACAATGTTCAGATTAATTGTTTAATATATTGCCTTGCTTTTAGGAAATACTCAACAAATGGTAGTAATTGCCATGAAAATTGCTTCTTAATTTTGTGCTATATTACTTTTCTCTGTCCTTGGTTTATATGGGGTCAGTCACTAGGTTGTGTGATCAAAGATTGCATTTCTAACCTCAGCAAAATCTCTGGACATGTATCCTCGAGGGAGGAAAGCAAGGAGACTAGGGCATCACCAGTGGAAAAACAAATCATACAAAACACAGACTCTGCTAATGAAAATTATGTTCATCTACAAAGAACTTCATGATTTTTAATTGTAAGAATCTAATGTCAAAACAAACAAACCAAAAATAAAAGTGGATAATGTCAAGCACATGCTTTTCCTCCTTCCTGGAGTGTTCTTATTCTGGCTCTTCAAACGACTGGCTCTTATTCATCTTTAGCTTAAATGCCACTTCATCAAAATGGTCTTATCTGACCTTCTTTTCGGAGTATCTCCCCCTTTCAGGGCCTCCACTAGTTTGTATGGTGTCTTTGGGTAAATTGGAAAAAAATTAAAAATAAAAAATAATAAAATAAATAAATAAATAAAACCCCCCACCCCCCAAGAACCAAAACACAGTTCTTCCTCAAGACTCTTCACTTACATTGTTAGAAAATGATCTTAATGTACCAATTTATTTGAACAAGACACTTTACTGCCACCTGCCAGAAAATTTTTTCAATAAATATACAAATCTGCAGTGTCCATGACATGAATAGCGCCTCCTAGGGTTGTGTGTGTGAAACATGCATGACTGTACGTAGCACTCCCAAAACCCTTTATCCTTTATAATTCAGCATCCAATTTGTTTCATTCACAGCATTTACTGCATGCTGAAATTATTGGTTGTTTATTTACGTCTTATTCCTCTACTAGTTTAGATGCTTCAGGAAGACAGGGACTGTGTCTATTTGACTTAGTGCTGTATGTCATCAGTACATAAAACAGTACACATTTCATTACAAATAATATTTGTTAAATAAATTAATAAATGATTAAATAAATGCTTATAGCTATTTAATCTACTAGCTCAACTTCTCTATTCATATAGCTGAATGCAGTACATAGTGGAAATCTGTTTTAAATCTCACTGGCTGTAGAAGTACATAGCACAGTGTCCTGAATGTAGTAGAAAATTAATATCCATGCACTGACTGAAATTCAAAGCCTTGATCAGAATCTGCAAGGAATATGAATCATATAAAAATGGATCTTGCCATTATAAAATCAATATCTAGTCTGAATGATCATAACAACAACTTAATTCTCTTTGGTTTTCAAGGTAAGAATGGGGATATTGGAGGTAAGTATAAGGCAGGTTTTGAAGCCTTGATTTGATGGGACCATGGTTTTGGAAGTCAAGAGTCACAAGTATTTTGAACCTACCCTCTGGCCATAGATAAACCTTCTCACCATTTTGAGTCTCAGTTTATACATTTATAATGTTTTGGTTGAGAATTCTCAGGTATTTTAGGTTAAAGGCTAATACAGATTCTACCTATTATCCTGCTTTGAGAACCCCAGTTTAAGATGATCTTTTCCCCTTAGACAGTAGGAATAAGTGAATATTAGACCACATTGTGACTAAGTTTTTGCATCTATTATGAAGGGAAGTAATGCCGCATGTTTTTCCTCATCCTGTTATGAATTTAGTAGATATATGTGATGACACGCTGGTGTGTGCTAAACCGTCTTGAGCTCCTCAGGCTAATTTAACTCACTGTGATTTCCAGAGTCACAGAGTCATGATCTGTCAATTGTTTCAAATAAGGTTATTGTCCTTCTACTTCCTGTGGTATTAATGAAATAATCAACTCATGCTTGTGTGAGTAAAATATGGTTGTAGATTTGTAATTTAGAACAGAGAGTTCCATTAGTCAGGATCTATTTATCAAATAGCATTTAGAGTATTTAGAACAGAAAGACTTAAATGCAGGGAACTGGTTATATAGGTGAGAGAACTGAGAAGCCAGAAACTGGGAGTAAGGCCATTCAGAAAGTCAGCAATACAGAGGTAGGTTTTGATGTTTTTTATTTCTTTTTCTTGCTTAATTTCACTGGCAAGGACTTTTAGTACGATGTCAAATAAAAGTGGCAAGGGTGGGAATCCTTGTTTTGTTCCTGATTTTAAAGGAAAAGCTAAAAGCTTTCAACTCTTCACCATTGAGTATGATGTTAGCTCTGGACTATATATGGCCTTTTATTGTGTTGATGTATATTTCCTCTATACGCAGTTTGTTAAGAGTTTTAATCATGAACAGATGCTGCATTTTGTCAAATGCTTTTTCTGTGGCTATTGAGATGATCATATGATTTTTATTCTTTATTTTGTTAATCTGGTGTACATGTTGATTGATTTGCTGATATTGAGCCGTTCTTTCATTCCCTAAAGGAAATCCCTTGTGATCATGATGTATGATCCTTTTGCTGTACTGCGGAATTTGGTTCGCTGATTTTTTTTTTGAGGATTTTTGCATCTATATCCATCAGGGATACTGGCCTGTGATTTTCTTTTCTTGTAGTGTCCTGTCTGGTTTTCATATTAGAGGGATGCTGGCTTTGTATGAGATGAGAAATTTTGCCTCCTCTATGTTATGGAAGTTTGAGAAGGATAGGCATTAATTCTTTTGTAAATGTTTGGTAGAATTCACCAGCAAGGCCATTTGGTCCTGACTTTCATTTGTTGGAAGATTTTTGATTATTGATTCAATCTCTTTACTATTAATTGGTCTGTTCAGATTTTCTATTTCTTCATGATTCAGTCTAAGTAGGTTGTGTGTTTCAAGGAATTCATTTATTCTGTTATCTGGTTTATTGGCTTATAAATTGTACATAGTAGGCTCTTATGGATCTTTGTATTTATATGTCAGTTATAATGTCTCCTCTTTCACTTCTAAATGCATTTGTTGAGCTCTCATACTCTATTTTATGTTACATCTAGCAAGAATTTGTCTGTTTTGCTTATCTTTTCAAAAAACCAGCTGTTAGTTTCATTGATTGTTTCTATTGTCCTTTTAGTCTCTATTTCATTTATTTCTGCTTGGTTCTTTGTTATTCCCTTCCTTCCTCTAATTTTGGGCTTAATTTATTCTTCTTTTTCTAATTCCCTGATGTGTAAAATTAGGTTGTTTATTTGAGATCTTTCATGGATTTTTTTTTTTTTTTTTAATGAGGCATTTGTCAGTTTGAACTTCTCTCTTAGAACTGATTTTACTGCATTACCAGGAGTTTGGTACGTTGTGTTTCCATTTTTGCTAATTTCAAGATTTAAAAAAATAATTTTTGTTTCTTTTTTGATTTATTGTTTGTCAGAGTGTCTTGTTTAATTTCATGGATTTGTGAATTTTCCAGTTTTCGTTTTGTTAATGATTTCTATGTTGTGTCATTTGGGTTGGCAGAGATACCTAATATGATTTCAATCTAAATATTCTAAGGCTTGCCTAACCTGTGATCTAAACAGGAGATGGCTCCATGTGCAGTTGAGAAGAATGTGTACTCTGCTGCTGTTGGATGGAATGTTCCACATATTTCTGTTAGATACATTTGGTCTGAAGTATAATTCAATTAAAATCTTATAGGTTTTCTGTCTGGATGATCCATCCATTATTGAAATTGGGGTATCGAATTCCCTTATTCTTACTATATGTGAGTCTATTTCTCCGTCAGATCTGATAGCATTTGCTTGATATATTTAGGTGCTCCAATGTTGGCTATAAATATATTTAGAATTGTTTTATCCTCTTGATGAGTTCACCCCTTTGTCATTATATAATGATCTTCTTTGTCTCTTTTACAGCTTTTCAGTTTCAGTATATTTTGTCTGATGTAAGCAGAGGTACCCCTGGTCTCTTTTGGTTTCCACTTAGTCAATATCTTTTTCCATTCCTTCCTTTTGAGCCTACGTGTAACCCTAAATCTGAGGTAAATATCTTGTGGGCAGCATGTAGTTGAATGTTCTTCTTTTTGTTCATTCAGCTACAGTATGCCTTTCAATTGAAGAATTTAATCTATTCACATTTAGAGTAATTATTGATAGGTAAGGACTTACTAACACCATCTTATTCATTGTCTTCTGGCTGTTTTGTTTCGTATTTTCTCTCTTGCTGCCTTCCTCTGTGAATTAGTGATTTTCCATAGTGGCATGATTAGATTCCCTTCTCTTTATCTTTTGTGTATCTACTGCAGGTTTTTGCTTTGTGGTTATGATGAGGTTTACCTAAAACATCTCGTAGACTTATCAGTCTATTTTATGCTGATAACAACTTAACTTTTATGTTTTTGATGTCACAATTTACCCTTTTTTATATTGTGTATCCACTGACAAATTATAGTAACTATAGTTATTTTTAAATACTTCTGTCCTTTAATCTTTTCACTAGAGTTAAGTGGGTTAACATGCTACCATGTTACAGTGTTAGAGTATTCTGAATTTGATTATACACTTAACTTTCAGTGTGTTGTATATTTTCATATGCTTTCATATTAATAATTAGTGTTCTTTCATTTCAGCTTATAGAACTCCTTCAGCATTTCTTGTAAGGCAAAAATAGTTGTATAGTTGTGGTGTATTCTCTCAGCTTTTGTCAGTCTGGGAATATCTTTATAACTCCTTAATTTCTGAAGGAGAATTTTGCCTGATAAGATACTCTTGGTTGGCTTTTTTGAAGTGTGATATATTATTTCATTTCCTTAGGTCTATTAAAGTTTCTTTCAAAAATATGTTAAATATTTTAGTTTATAAAGTCTGCATATCTTTCTGGAGATATTTTCCTAGGCATTTAATGTTTTTAAAATCTATTGTATTTAGTATATTTTAAAGTCTTTATTTATTTATTTTTGCTAGTATATAGAAATAAAAATGATTTTTAAATATTGATCTAGTAACTTATGACCTTGCTAAATTCATCTATTAATTGCAGTATTGTTTTGAAAGTATGTATGATAGATTTTATATACATAATCACATAGTCTGGCAGTAATGATAGCTATGTCTCTTCCTTTCTAAGCGTTTGTCTTTTGTTTCTTTTCTTGCTTTATTATACTGCTTGGGACCTCATGAACAATGTTGAACAGAGTGGTCTTCAGTGAGAATCCTTGTCTTGTTTCTAATCTCAGGAACAAAATCTCTTATAGTTCACTACTGAGAGTGAAATTTGCTATAGATTTTTTTTAAAGACATTTTTAAATCCCAATTTGCTAAAGTTTTTTTTTTTTTTAATTCATAGTAGATTTTGAATTTTTAGAGGTTTTTTTTTCTGTTTATCTGGATGATCCTGTGATTATCTCAATTGTTTTGTTACTGCAATAAATCAAACAGATTAACAATTGAATTTCAAAACCATCTTGCACCCCTGGAATACCCAAGTGTGTTGTAGAGTATGATTTTTAAAAATACTATATTCTATAACATTGGGTTTGATTTGCTAATATTTGCCAAAGATTTTTGCCTCCATAGTTATATGATTCTTGTTGTAATTTTCCTTTCTTGTAATGTTTTTGAAAAATTTTGGAATCAAAATGTATGCTAGCCTTACATATACAGCCTTACATATACTATTCACTCTTCTATTTTTTGAAAGAGTTTGTATAAGATTGGTATAATTTATTCCTTAAATACTCAGGGGAATTCCCCAGGGAAACCATCCTCACAATACCAGAATTTAGCAAGTGTCTCATAGGAAAAACTGGCCAGTCCCTCAAATTTTATTCCCTCAGATTTCCAAATTGAGTCCCAAACCACACAATCTCTCCAAAATCTGTCTTTCCATCTCTCCCTTGCCACCTTCCCCAGAAGAAGCTCTCAGTAAATGCTATTGTCAGCTCAAGCACAGACTTTACAAATGCTCCTAGATGAAGATAGAGGTTAGATATGATCAGGTTACCTTGGAAATATTCCACACCTCTGGGGTTTTAGATCATTAAATATATTTTTGATGCCTTAAAACATATGGGTTTTGGCAATATATCTATCTGACTTTTCCTGGTTGTTATTACAGAAGCCCTGGCCTGAAATTATGGGCTGCATTCTACTCATGTCCAGAAGTGTAGGCTGCCTTAGTTTATCAGACAGATAGTAGGCTTTTACTTGTCTGGAGTCAAGGTTCTAGAAAGATCATAAAAGTTCTTTATGACTTTTTAATATTTACAAATGTCTCCCACTCTGATTTTTTTTTTAGATTCAGAAAATGGTATATGCTAACTTTATGTATATGATAGGCATTGGGCTCTTATAAATTTTCAAACTGGGTTAGAATAAAAATTGTTTTTATTCTTTTTAAAACAGGATTAAACATTAAAAGGATTCAGTTCTGGAAATTCTCTAAAATAATTAGGTTAGAACCTAGGAATCTGTAATTTAATATATTTCCCAGGCAATTCTAATGCAGCCCATTCACACAAAGGCATTTGGAAACCACTGAACTAGGCAAGAAGTGATTAAAAAGTAATGTCATGAATCACTATTTTTTATGACAGAATGCAGAAACTGTGATGGATTGTAAATAGGGGGAGATCAATTTTTAGTTTCCACTCCTCGTAGGTATGGAACTATAGATCTCTAGGAGAAGTTTAAAACAGCCTCCAACATCACAGTACATAAAAGAAAGTAGTGATTACAGAAGGAATGTAAAGGCCAGAATTAGAAAATTCTGATCCTAGGAGCACATGGACAGCACAGTCGGTTGAGCATCCAACTCTTGGTTTTGGCTCAGGTCATGGTCTCAGTCTTGTGAGTTTGAGTAGAGAGTACGGCTCTGTGCTGAGTACAAAGTCTGCTTAAGATTTTCTCTTGCCCTCTGCTCTGCCCCCCATCCCCCTCTCCCTGCTCATGCTCACAATTCTCTCTCTCTCTCAAACAAATAAATAAGTAAACCTTTTAAAAGAAAAAAGAAAAAGGAAATTTTGATCTTATAGGTAGGGAACCGTCACTCACTTGAAGCTGTGCTAAGATTTCCTGGAGGCTGAACAGCCATTTCAAAATGTAGCTTTTGTTTTCAGTAAATCATTTTATTGTCTTCATAGTTCCAAAGCTAAAATATCCTTTAAAGTATTATTTTTAAAAATACAGTTACTTGGTAATGCCTCTTATCTATTGAAAGCAAGAGTTTAGTACCCAGAAATGGTAAATTAAGACAATCTTTGCCAAATTCTCTCTAATGAAGCCTTATCTATGTGTGCCACATGTTAGGTGATAGACCAGATGTGTGGTCAGTACTTTAAAGGGTCCAGGATGAAAACAAGCATATTTAATACAATGTAATAAGAGTGATTGTGAATGGATATGTAGGAATGCATATGCACTGAGTACAGAAAAGTGAGGACCCAATTCTCTTTGTTGGAGGAAATAAGGCCAAGGAAGTTCCATCAGAGAGATGATCTTTAAGGTATTTAAAAGATCAAATATGAATAACATAGGTGGATAAGTGTGTGTTAGGGGACTCAAACAAAAGAGACAACATATAGTAAAAAAGTGGCCTCATCTAACAATATGGTGTGCTCTGAGAAGTACAGTAGTCAGTTGGACTGATGACATTAAAGTGCAGATGGGAATGAGGTTGCATAGTTTAAGGAATATTTAACTTCAAGTGACATTTTAAACAATGCTAATAAATTTGGACCTTTTCTGATTACGGTCATTGAAAATTTTTAAACAAAAGAGTGGTGTGAATGACTTTTAAGATCATTTGGGCAGTATGTAATTCAGTCTAAGAAGGGGAAATTCTAAAGGCAGAATAGCAATCACAGTTACTTTCTAAGACTTCAGTTGTGAGGATGTAGAGGAAGAGATGAATTTTAGAGACATACTGAAAATGAAACTTATAAAACTGAGATTACTGATTAGTTGAGCAGTAGTGCAAAAAAATGAAAAATTTAGAATGACCCCAGGTTTTGGGTTCATTAGTATTATGGTGGAAAGAACAAAGATAGAAGACATGAGGAGAAGCAGATTTATAGGGAAAAAGAATGAGCTTAGCTGTAGACTTGATATGTTTGAGATTTCTGTTGAGTATCCATGAAGATACAAAATAGAATAATGTGGTGTTTTGATTTATAATGAGAAATATATTTGGTCTTTATCCCTAATCCTGGCACACAGTATGTAAAACCCTCGGAATTTCCCATGTGATGAGAACAACAGAGGTGTTTTTTGTTTTAGTAATGAGGTAACTTTTGAACTTTACAGAAGGATGGGGACTGGTAGCTAATGGAAACAACCATACGAATAAAGGGTTGGAACTTACCTCCAGGGAAGGAAGAAGGGCTGGAGATTGAACCAGTGACCAGTGGCCAATGATTTAATTAATTATATCTATGTAATGAGGCCTCCATAAAATCCCCAAAAGATGGGGTTTAGAGAGCTCCCAGGTTGGTATATACATGGAGATCCCAGAAGAACGGCATGCTCAGAGAGGACGTGGAAATTCCACCACCCCCTTTCCCCTATCTTGCCCTAATGCATTTCTCTCATCTGGCTGTTCTTTTGTTAGATCCTTTTATAATAAACCAGTCATCTATTAAGTAAGTTATCACTGAGTTCTAGGAGCCATTCTAGCAAATTAACCAAACCCAATGGGGATTTCATGAAGACTTCTGATTTATAACCAATTTGGCAGAAGCACAAGTGGGCTTGTGATCAGAGTCTGAAGTGGGTGCCATCTTATAGGACTGATTTCTTAACCTGTGGAATCTGACATTATCTCTGTGTAGATAGTGTCAAAATTGAGTTGAATTCTTGGACACCCTACTGATGTCCTAGAATTGCTTGTTAGTAGTGTGGGAAGCCTCCACTCCTACCCGCCCCCCATCCCCGAGCTGGAATTGGGTCCAGAAATCCAAAAGAGATGACAAAGGCATCAATTTCAAGCTTCCAAAAGAAGACCTGGGTGCCAATAAAGAAGTTGGAATCATCACTATACATGTAGTAGTAAAGAATACAAATAAAACATGTAGAATAAAACAAGTAGAATAAAAGAAATAAGAAGTACAAGAACAGAACTCGGGAATATCAACATTTTGTGGTGGGGAGAAAAAGGAAAGCCACCATAGTGGACATTTATGAAAAACAGTCATAAAAGTGGAAGAACTACATGAAAAGGATACTGAATAAGGGCATCAATGGGGATAAATCATGCTGAGGGATTAAATAGGTAAATAAGGTTTAGTAATTGGGACCTATATTACAGACTGCTAATTATCTTCCAGTATTTATTCTCCTATTCCTCATGGTGTTAAAATGACTGCCTAGAATTAGCATTACATGCTTTAATCTCCCCTGCTGATAGCTATGGCCAAATGACTATGTTTTTGCCAAGTCGACATTAGAATAAATTTTCCTACCAAAATTTCCAGAATGTTTTTTTAAAGAAGTAGCTGATGGAAGCCTTTTGTTTTCTTCTTGTTTATTCTATCCTTCTTTCCTCTCTTTGAAATACAGACCTTATTTCTGGAGATTGAGAAGGCATCTTTAACTACAGTATAGTCCTATGAATGGTGGTCATGCTAGTAAAGCCGTATATCCAGGGAGCCTGTGTCCCCAAAGGCCTCATGGAGCAGCTCTGTCATACTGTCCCTGGACATCCCATGGCAGGACTTCATCTTGAGTAAGAAATAAATTTCCAATTCATATATGCCTTTTTGTTTTATGTTCTAGTGCTACTTGTTGTTAAATCTAATCCTTGATATGAGTTCATTAATGAATTTTGTTGGGGTACTTTTCATGAAATGACAGGCATTATTAGCCCTATTACTCTACATGATACGGTAAATGATACATGAGTAAGTAAATGTAGTAGGGGACATCTATTCTTTCAAGAAATTTGATCATAAAACCACAGTATATTTTCTCTACATTGTGCAGTCTTTTTAATTGATGGTTAAGTAGTATAATAACAAGGAAAATTGTTTGTTACAGGGTTCATCGGAAAAGCAGGGTATACAAATTTGCAAATACTGTACAAATAAAATAGCATGAAATTACTCTATTTTTTGGAGGCAAAAGAACTAAAGAACAACAACCTGTTAAAAATGTTGGTTTTGAAAAAAGGATCGGTGCATGGTATTTATTTTCTTTATAGTATTTTGTATTCCAGATTTTGATATAATTACTTTTTATTTAATATGGAATAACTATTGAAGGAAATGAGAGAACACTGACAAAGAAAAAAAGTCACGATTTTCTAATAAAGAAGAAAGAAACATTTTCTTTTTTAAAAAAAGATTTATTATTTGAGAGAGAGAGGGAGAGAGAGTACACAAGTGGGAGGGGCAAGGAAAGAGAGAGAGAGAATCTCAAGTAGACTCCATACTGCGTGAGCCTGACACATAGGGCTCGATCTTACTATACCATGGTCATAACCTGAGCCGAAACTACGAGTAGAATGTTTAACCCACTGTGCCACCTAGGGACCCAAAGAAATATTTTCTATTTGCATAGAGCACTGGGAGTGGTGCATGAACAGTGAATCTTGGAACACAGGAAAACAAACAAACAAACAAACAAATAAATAAAAGGCATAATGAGGCACAACTGGAAAAAAAGAAAAGAAAAAAGAAAAGATTTTCTGGCTGACAATTAAGGCATGAATGTTTAATGCCACCCATCCAACATGTGGCAGAATGATCTCAGGTACTGTTCCATAGCACTGGTATAGGAGTAGAGAAGTCAAGAGGCGGGAATGGCCAGTCCTGTAGTTTTTCAAGAGGAGGTAGTGGACTGGGGATGGATGAGGAAGTTGTGACTGAAGCGATGGACCTTTGGGGTTTGACCAAGCAAGGAAGTAAGTGAAGCCAGATGACTGATTGACTTCTTCGGGACTCTAGTTTCCCTAAGGCTAAGATCAGGTATAATGCAGAGGAAGAAGCAAGAGCTGAAACAATCATAATAACAGGGAGTAGGTTTTCAAATTTCAGATTTCAAAAGTGGATGAGTTGTGATGATTACAGTTGGTGGCTGTGACCCTGAGCTGGGCTGCTGAAGACGAGTGCTTCATTGAGGTCATCGGAGATCTGTTAAGTTCATTAACTTACGGATTAGTTATCATGTTTCAATGAGGCTTACAATATCTTTACATTAATGGGAATCCAAATCGAGTGTCAGCATTACAAATATGAACAGATACTTGAGAATAAGTGTAGTATCTAGTGACTTTCAGACTGTTTCCTAAGAAATGATTAATTCATCATTTATTATCCATTATTGATTGAAAACAGAAACAGAACCTTCAATGATGAAGGTTCTTTTTTAAGAAAAATTGAGGAAGTGTTTCTAAAGGAAAACCCAAGGTGCACGACAAAGATGCAAAAAATCCATTGCAGAAATTCCACTTAGAGCCTCCTCCAGCCTTGTCATGTACATTTGCTCACCCAGCACCTGCATTTTCTACTTCTCAGAAATCAAATATGTTTTTTTGTCTACATATGTTCTCTTAAACAGATTGTAAAATCCTTGACTTCAAAGATTTTGTTTTTATACTGTCAAAATATTGCACAATATTTGGCACATTATAGGTATTCAATATATTTCTGTTATACGTACATTTTTCCCAAAATGGTGCTAAAAATCTATCTTCCTGTAGCTTGCAATCTGAGAGTCAGTCATTCAAAACTAAGGATCTTACATTTTCAAACATATACTATGTTTATGCTTAAGACGGCTTACTAGTTATGAATAGAAAGAACACACTGACGATGGGTTGGGAACTAAAAGGTTTTACACACTCCCTTCCAACCTTATAGATTCTGTGAGTCTATAACAACTAGTTGTTTCCCCTTATGGATTAATAAGGCCATGGAAGTTCTCTTGTCTCAGTGTACATTTACAGCTGGAAAACATCAATTACCAGTAGTACATCTTATTATACAATTATAGAAACTTAGGGTTCAAAGGAACATTAAATGTCATCTCACCCTAGAGCCCATCTGCTTGAAAATCTCCAACTTATACAAGAGAAATTCTAGACACAATACAAAGAAAGATAACTACTTCTCAATTCCCTCACTTCTTTTTTTGGAATTATTAGGGTTCTATGGTTCTTATAAATAACTCATTTTATTCCCTCCCATGCTCTTTAGGTATTGAGACATAAGCAACAAACAAATGGAAAAGAAAATTATAATATTGCTAACTAGCTTAAAACGTGTGGTCATAATGGATAGCTTATTATTCACCCCTGAATTGAACTTCTGCCCCCAGACTGAAAGGCTTTAGCTTCTGAAGGCAGAATCTGAATATGTAAACTTACACATGGTGGGGACCATACCAAAATGCATTTTCTCTGTAGGCACACTGAAGCTAAGCATGAAGAGTCTGAGTGAAACAAGTTCCAGGTCTTCCAAATAACACCCATAACACAAGTGACCCCTCCTTTTTGGAGAATTAGGAGTGAGAGGATTTTCCCCATATGTTTTTCTTTTGTGGGGACTAGAGTCCCCTCCTACTGTGAGTACCGTCCTTCTCCCTTTACAACACCCAAAGCCCAGCCATTGTCCTAAGTGGCACAAGGTTTTCACAAGATCACCCTATTCAATATTGTCTTGGCTAAGAATATCTCATGGTTTTCTTCCTCCCCGTCATGTTCCCCATTTCCTTATGGCTCTGCTCTACATGCTACCATGGAAATGGTTGATTTGGGGTTGTGTGTTCCACCCTTCATAAATAAGGTATTATATTGTACCTCTGGAGTTCTTCCTTCAAGGCTCTGAGAGGCTGTTGGAGAAAACATTTAGGCAAAGCAATTAATAATAAATGGCTTCAGCACATACATCACTGCAACAGATTACACTGGGGAATCAGCCCCACTAGGAAAGACGGTCTTTTGGCTGCTTATGGCAGTGCACTGTAGTTGCAATATGTTTATTATGAACACGCTCTTTTCAAGATGCTTTTCTTCTTCCCAAACAAAAGATACTTAGGAATACAAGTTCCTACAGCCCATTCATATCACCTCATGTCATTGACGATTATCTGGTTCCTCATGCTTGCTTCATACAGCTAGGGAATTCCTAAATTGGAGACCACAAACTCAAATATCTATAGAGGCCAAGGAAACAGTGTAAATGAGCAAAGCAGAAAGGTGGAATTTATGAGCAAATACTGGGGACCATGGCAAATAGAAGGTATACACCCCATGTGAAGAGGTAGTTACTAATCCGTAATATAGTTCGTTATGATTCTATGTGGTAAACTAGCCGTCCCTCTATCTTCCAAGTTTTAAAAGGAAGCTGAGAAACTCAGACTTTTATGTGAAGCCCTTTGAATGGGAAATATTGGAAACTAATTTAAAATACAAAATAAACTTCTCACCACACTGACACAAAACAAATAAAAGCAAAATAAAATAGAACACCAAGCTAAAATTCGCAGACTCTGTAGGGCCCATAAGCTACACGTTCACAGTTATTCCTCTTTATTAAATCCTTTGACTCTTTGTCCACCTGCTCTTCTGTTTACCAGGTAGGGTCCAAGCCTGCCCCTCCCAGCCGGTCTTTTCTGCCTGACCCCCCTGTTACGGCCCCTGCCCTGTAACTGGGAATTGACTCTGCAGAGTCAAGCCCCCCGTCTGTTTCTTCCTAGAGTTTCTGGATCACAATGAGGATCAGAATCTTTTTCAAACTGGAGTTTGGTTTTTAAAGACAATATACATTTTCATGGGGAGCCGGGTGCCCAGCCAGTTAAGCGTCTGCCTTCAGCTCAGGTTATGATCCCAGGGTCCTGGGATCAAGCCCTGCATCGGGTTCCCTGCTCAGCGGGGAGTCTGCTTCTCCCTCTCCCTCTGCAGCACCCCTTGCTTGCGCTCTCTCGCTTGCACTCTCCTAAATAAATAAATAAATAAATAAAGCAAGCTTTAAAAAATACAATAAAGACAATATACATTTTCACAGTAGGAGCCACGGAAGGCCATTATAAATTTGTTTATTTTACATTGGACCTGCCAGAGGCAGAGTGGAAAGGAGTCAGGTTAGCTTTGGTGGTATGACATAGTGAACCAATCCTTGGCGAAAAGTCTGCTGAAGATCACTTCTAATCTTGTCTCTATCATTTCTTAGCAGTAGGAACTTGTTCGAGTCCCTGAGCTCTACTGAGTTTTCATTTTCTCATACACAAAATGGAGCTACTAATGAAGGATTGTTGTAAGGATTAAATGGGATAGTATATACGAAAGTACCAAGAAACGCATAAAAGTGTTATTGAAACTTAGAGCATTATTATGATTGATGCTTTTAATATTTAAATGTAGATTTGCCTTGAATTTCTTTTGTTTTATTGAAATTACTTACTTTTCTGTTTTCTAGAATGCAATTAGCAAAAGGCCATATAAAAAGGGGAATAACTAAATCTCAAAGCATGGCAAGGTTTTAATGGAATATATTGATCGGATGCAATATTTTCCTAAATATTTCATCCTTAGAATAGATACTTATTGAGAACTTGCTAGGGGCCAGATATTGTTCTAGCCACCAGGTATATAGGGATGAACAAGACAGGAGAAGAACCTGCCCTCTTGGAATTCGTATTTCTAAATAGGGAGACATATCATAAACGCTTAAGCAAATAAATATATAATGTAGTGTGGTTTAAGTGATTTAAGGTAAAAGATACTAAACAAGATTTGGGGGGGGAAAGTGACATTAGGAAAAAGGGGAGCTCTTTTCAATAGTGTGGTCAGAGAAAGCCTCTCAGAGCAAGTAACATTTGAGCACAGAGGTGACTGAAGTGCAGGAAGAAGCCAGGCAGGCGCCTGAGGGAAAAGTGTTCAGGGCAGAGGAAATGACACATTCAAAGCATCAAAAGTTGGAATAATCTTGGTATAGCCAATGAACGGGGGAAAAAAAAAACCACTGCTACTAGAACAAAGTGAGAGAGGAAGAGGAGGTAGGGGCTAAAGTCTAAGAGTTGGGAAGGGCTGGGTCACATGGAGCCCTGTAGGTCACAGTGTGGCGGAGGGGCAGACGTGTGCATTTTGTCCTGAACATTGTTAGGTCTGACCTGGAGTCATATCACTCAGCTGCTAAGCGAAGGAGGATTGGTTTTCCGGGGACAGGAGTGAAAGAAGGGAGAGTAGTCGCGGAGAGATGTGATGCTGGCTGTAAGGGGTTGTAGCAGACTGCACAGCAGGAAGTGTCGAGACTTGGAGCACTCTGTGAAGGCGGAGCTGACTGGGCTTACTACTGGTGCATCACGTGTGAGTGTGATGCTAGAAGTATCCGGCATGGCTTATAGGTTTGGGACCTGACTTACTGGGCGAATGGTATTGCCATTCAATGGCATGGGAAAGACCAGGGAAAAGGCAAATAGGATGAGGATGGGAGATGACATTTAAAAAGTCTGTTCCAGACAAGGGTGAGACACCTAAGTAGAGATGTCTAGTAGGGAGCTGGACGTTTGCACCTAGAGCTGGAGAGTAAGGCTAGGACTGGGTGAAACCACAGGACTGGGTGAAAGCATGTAGGGAGTGGGTGTACTTACTTGCAGAAGAGAAAACAAACACCCTCAAGCACCACAACGTTAGGTTGTCAGGAAGATGAGGAGGTGCTGGCAAGAGAGAGGGGAGGAAGGGGCAGCCTGGGTGGTAGGAGACACATTTTAAGAAGGAGACTGTTTTAGAAGCACAAAGGAAACCAAGGAAAAATCAAATATGTCAAATGCTTTTCACAGATGATGTATGATAAAGCCAGAGGAATGACATTGCTTTGGCAACAGGGAGGTTGTTAGAGTAGGAGTTTTAATTCAGTGTTGGCATAAAGCCTGTTTGGAGTAGGACAAAGAGAGAACAGGTGGGAGAAAAATGGTGACCGTTGACTACAGACAAGTTCTTGGGGCTTCCCCCCCACCACCCCCCACCTCCCCGCAGGAAACACAAGCAGAGACATAGGCAGTACCTGAAAGAATTAATGAGGTCTGTAGGGTTTCTATGTAGATACAGACAGTGAGCAAAGGAGATAGGACAGGGAACTAAATCAAGAATGTAATGAAATTGATGAGGAAGAATTATATCAGAGCCTGTGAGTTATAGTGTCATGAGACTAAATGGAATTTTGAACCTATGTTTGTAAGCACAGGTGACCTATCCTATTGTAAACCTAAATAGAACATTCGAGTGCTTCATCCACGGTCAGGTGGTCTGCATGGCAACCACAATTAATCTGAGGCTCAACGAAGTCCCTACTTGTTCCTGAATTTTGAGGGAAACCATGCTGTCTTTTACTACCACTAAATAGGATGTTAGCTATAGGCTCTCTGTAGATGGCCTTTTACAGGTTGAGAAAGTTCCCTTCAATAACTAGTTGGCTGAGAGATGTTATCTTAAAAGGGTATTGGATTTTGTCAAATGCTTTGCATCTATCTATTGTGATAATTGTGTCGTTCCAATCTTTACATTTTAATGTGAATATATTGATTACTTATTTATTTTAAAAGATTGTATTTATTTATTTCAGAGAGAGAGAGAGAGAAAGCACCCAAGCAGGGGAAGGGCAGAGGGTGAGGCAAATTACCCACTGAGCAGGAACCCCCAGGAGCGTCTTGATTCCAGGACTTTGGGATCTTGACCTGAGCCAAAGGCAGATGTTTTAACTGACTGAGCCACCCAGATGCCCTGATTTTCTTTCCTTCCTTCCTTCCTTCCTTCCTTCCTTCCTTCCTTCCTTCCTAGAAGGAGCAGGAGCGGGGAGGGGTGTCTCCAAGGGAGGGGCAGAGGGAGGGGTAGAGAGAATCCTAGGCACTTGCCTACTGAGCATGGAATCTGACACAGACCTCTAACTCATGACCCTGAGATCATGACCTGAGCCAAAATCAGGAGTTTGAGGCTTAACAGACTGGGCCATCTAGGTGCCCCACTTTTATTGACTGATTATTTTTTTAAAATTTTATTTATTTATCTGAGAGAGAGAGAGTGAGAGATGAGAAGGTCAGAGGGAGAAGCAGGACTCCCCATGGAGCTGGGAGCCTGATGCGGGACTCGATTGCGGAACTCCGGGATCATGACCTGAGCTGAAGGCAGTCGCTCAACCAACTGAGCCACCCAGGCGCCCTTATTGACTGATTTTTAAATGTTAAGGTAATCTTGCATGCCTGAGGTAAACCCCATCTGGACAATAATGTATTACCCTTTTTATATATTGTTGAGTTGACTTGCTAGAATTTTGGTAAGTATTTTTGCATTACATTTATAAAGGATATTGGTAGGTGCTTTTTTTTCTATTATAATGCTTTTGTCTGGTTTTGATGTCAGAGGGGAATGACTTCACAGAATGAATTAGAAATTATTTTCTCTTTTAATATTTTTCTGGAAGGTTTTATGTAGAATTGGTATTATTTATTTCTTAAGTATTTGATAAAATTCCTCAGCAAAGCTCTCTGGGTCTGGAGTTTTCTTTGTGAGAAGATTTTTAATTATAAATTCAATTTGTTCAATAGATGCAGAGCTGTTACAGCTAGCCATTTCTTCTTGGGCCAGGTTTTTTAGTTTGTGTCTTTGCAGGTATTTGCTATTTAATCTAACATGTCCAAGTTGTTGACATATTGTTTTTTCATAATATTTCCTTAGTGTTCTCTTAATATCTGAAGAATCCATAGCAATGTCACCTTTCTCATTCCTGATATTAATAACTTGTATTTTCTCTCTTCTTCCTGATCATTCTGGCTGGCTAGAGGTTTTAGCATTTGTATTGATCTTGGTAAATAACCACCTTCTAAATCTTCTTGTTTTTCTCTAATGTTCTGCTGTTTCCTATTACGTTAGTTTTTGCTCAGGCCTTTATTATTAGTATTACTATTATTTTTATTTATTTATTTATTTTTACTGTGGAAGATGAGGTGATTAGGTTGAAGCCTTTCTTCTCTTCTAATATAGTTGTAAGCTATAAATTTCCCTCTAAGTACTGTTTTATATGCATCCCACAGATTTTGATATATTACACTTTCATTTTCACTCAGGGAAAATGCTTTCTGATTTCCCTATTGATTTCTCCTTTTGCCAACATGCTATCCATTTTTCAAATATTTAGGGATTTTCTGGATATCTTTCTGCTATTTATTTCTAATTTAATTCCATTTTGGTTGGGTCCAGTGTATGTAAACAACCTGAGGCTCAGAAAATATGCTATCTGTCTTCCTTTTGTCCCTGCAGACCCATTCTCTACTCTCCACTTTGATTTGTGCCTTGGAAGGCTGGCTCTGCAGATTGCAACAAGGGACACTCTTTTGCTTTTGCCCATGCTTTTTGTTTTTCAATGGGGAGCAATGAGGGAGACTGGAGGGAAGGAGGGGAGGCATATGTGGCAAAGGTACTAATTTTCTTAGTACTCTCCTTATAAGGACACTATACCTAGATGCTTCCTTTTGACAAAGATCAATGAGCATGCTTCACAAAGCTTTCTCTGCTTCTGACTTAAGATGACTCCTCTCTCTTCCAGACTTTTAGAACTAGTCAAGGAATCAGCCCTATCACTACCAGTCCCTGAATACTGCCCTATCCCTTAGGGGTTGTAAATAGCCCCTTTACTAAATTTTCTCAAATTATCCCAGTTTGAATGTGCCATCTGCTTCCTCCGGGACCCTGACTGATACAGAGAGGACTTTGAAGGGTAGAAGAACTAGCTGTTCTCAGGAGCAAAGAAACAAGTCATACATTTTACAACCTATTCTTAATTGTCTTTAATGTATTATGTGTCAGGTAGTGAAATAGAGAGTAATGGCTACAGGGATTCCAGCATGGGAAAATGCACTCTCTTGGCCCAGTGATGGGTATTAAGAAGGGCATGTATTGCATGGAGCACTTGGTGTTATACACAAACAATGAATCATGGAACACTATATCAAAAACTAGTGACGTACTGTATGGTGACTAACATAACACAATGGCAAAAAAAAAAAAAAAAAAAAAGGAAAAAGGAAAAAGCACTCCAAATAACAAGTCCATTTTACATTTCTGTCTGATTTGGGATCACTTCCATATTTCCTAAGCAGAGAAAACACTAATCCAAACTGTGAACTAGGAAATAAGATTTTCCATAAGAGGTAGAATTCAGCCAGGCAGTTAAATCATGCAGTGTATTTGAATCAGTAGAGATGCAGCATGAAGACATGCTAACCTGGGAATCTTCTCTAATTATTTAATGTATATCTATCTTTTGTTTCTTCAAACCTGGACGTTTCCTGAAAAAACTTATAATAGTGCTCTGTGACTTATTTTCCCCATCAGAGGAAGGGGCAAACCTGTTGGGAAAGCCAGACACCTGAATTAGTGCTAGGATAAGATGCTTTGGCCCTGTTTCTGGGGAATGAGCTCAAAATTATCCTGAGAAGTAGAATGAGAACAAAGAGAAATTAAAATTACAACTGACACAGAGTCAAATATCTGAGCAGTGATATCAGCCTTATGTTCAAGTGGAGGATTTGAGTCAACAGACAGGGGACAAAATATTAAGCCAAGAGCAGAGAAGATCCATAATATATTGAGAAGTACAGTATAGGGTGCCATGAATCAAAGGAATTCAGATATTATCTGGTGAGAAAATAAAATTTTTTGTGTACTTATTATTTGTGTACTTATTATTACGTTCAGGAAGCCTTGAAGTGACAATTTAATAAATATCAGTGGGGTGGATGAAAGAAGTTAAGTGAATACTATAGACAACATGTAAATTTCTATAAGAGAAAACTCATGGGCTAAAATGAATTAATGTGCTTAGGTTCTTTGATATTGAAACTCAGGGAGGTAAGGGGTAAAGAGAGATACACATATGTCAGTGATAAATGGTTTTCTGAAAATGCACTGAAATGTGGACCCAAGCAAATGAGTTGTGACTTTATTAACTGCTGTGAGACAAAAGCAGATCAAACTATATGAATGCTGCCAGTAAGCTAATAGTTTACTAGCTGTATCCCTTAAAACTTACTTGACATGTTTTGAAGTGAATACTGAGAGGGAGAATGGCCTTGAAAGATGACTACTGGCGTTAGCACTCAGCCTATTTATTTATTTATTTGTTTATTTCTTATCTCACCATAGCACATAACCTGCCCAATGTCCGTCACCAGCAACCCCATCCCTCCCACCCCTCGCCCCTCCAGCAGCCCTCAATTTGTTTCCTGAAATTAAGAGTCTCTCATGGTTTGTCTTCCTCCCCAGTCCCATATTTTTTCATTTTTCCCTCCCTTCCCCTATGATGCTCTGTATTATTTCTAAAATTCCTTATATCAGTGACATCATTTAATAATTGTCTTTCTCTGATTGACTTATTTAGCTTAGCATAATACCCTCTAGTTCCATCCATGTCATTGCAAATGGCAAGATTTAGGTTTTTTGATAGCTGCATAATATTCCATTGTGTCCCTTCCATTCCATATATACTACTTCTTTGTCCATTCATCTGTTGATAGACATCTGGGCTCTTTTCATAGTTTGGCTGTTGTGGACATTACTGCTATAAACATTCAGGTACATCTGCTCCTTTGGATCATTACATTTGCATCTTTGGGGTAAATACCCAGTAATGTGCTTGCTGGGTCATAAGGTAGCTCAATTTTCCACTTTTTGAGTAACTTCCATACTGTTTTCCAAGGTGGCTACACAAGCTTGCATTCCTACGAATAGTGTAGGAGGGTTCCCCTTTCTCCACATCCTTGCCAACACCCATAATTTCCTGACTAGGTATAACATTTTAACCATTCTGACTGGTATGAGATGATATCTCACTATGGTTTTGATTTGTATTTCCCTGATTCTGAGTGATGTCGAGCAATTTTTCATGGATCTATTAGCCATTTGGATGTCTTCTTTGCAGAAATGTCTGTTCATGTCTTCTGCCCATTTCTTGACTGGATTATTTGTTCTTCCGGTGTTGAGTTTGATAAGTTCTTTATAGATTTTGGAGACTAGCCCTTTATCTGATATGCCACTTGCAAATATTTCTCTGATTCTTTCAGTTGTCTTTTGGTTTTGTTGACAGTTTCCTTTGCTGTGCAAAAGCTTTTGATCTTGATGAAGTCCTAATAGTTCATTTTTGCCTTTGCTTCCCTTGCCTTTGGTGATGTTTCTAGGAAGAAGTTGCTGTGGCTGAGGTCGAAGAGGTTGCTTTTCTCAAGGACTTTGATGGATTCTTATCTCACATTGAGGTCTTTCATCCATTTTGAGTCTATTTTTGTGTGTGGTGTAAGGAAATGGTCTGGTTTCTTTCTTCTACATGTGGCTGTCCAATTTTCCCAACACCATTTGTTGAAGAGACCGTCTTTTTTCCATTGGACATTCTTTCCTGCTTTGTTGAAGATAGTTGACCATAGAGTTGGGGTTCCATTTCTGGGCTCTCTATTCTGTTCCATTGATCTATGGGTCTGTTTTTGTGCCAGTACCACACTGTCTTGATTACAGCTTTGTAATAGAGCTTGAAGTCTGGAATTATGATGCTTCCAACTTTGGTTTTCATTTTCAACATTCCTCTGGCTATTCAGGGTCTTTTCTGGTTTCATATAAATTTTAGGATTATTCTTTCCATTTCTTTTGAAAAAAGTAGATGGTATTTTGATAGAAATTGCATTAAATGTGTAGATTGCTCTAGGTGGCATAGATATTGTCACAATATTTGTTCTTCCAATCCATGAACATGGAATGTTTTTCCATCTCTTTGTGTCTTCCTCAATTTCTTTCATGAGTACTCTATAGTTTTCTGAGTACAGGTTCTTTGCCTCTTTGCTTAGATTTAATCCCAGGTATCTTATGATTTTGGGTGAAATTAAAAATGGAATCAACTCTTTAATTTCTCTTTCTTCTGTCTTGTTGGTGTATAGAAGAAATACAACTGATTTTTGTGCATTTATTTTATATGCTGATACTTTAATGAATTCCTGTATGAGTTCTAGCAGTTTTGGAGTGGAGTCTTTTGGGTTTTCTACATAAAATATCATGTCATCTGTAAAGAGTGAGAGTTTCACTTCTTCTTTGCCAATTCGGATGCCTTTTATTTCTTTTTGTTGTCTGACTGCTGAGGCTAGGACTTCTAGTACTATGTTGAATAGCAGTGGTGATAGTGGATAACTTTGCTGTGTTCCTGACCTTGGGGGAAAAGCTCTCAGTTTTTCCCCATTGAGAATGATATTTGCTATGGTTTTTCATAGATGGCTTTGATGATATTGAGGAATGTACCCTCTATGCCTACACTGTGAAGAGTTTTGATCAAGAAAGGATGTTGTACTTTGTCAAATGCTTTTTCAGCATCTATTGGGAGTACCACATAGTTCTTGTTCTTTCCTTTATTAATGTATTGTATCACATTGATTGATTCATGAATGTTGAACCAACCTTGCAACCCAGGAATAAATCCCACTTGGTTGTGGTGAATAATCCTTTGATGTATTGTTGGAGCCTATTGGCTAATATTTTGGTGAGAATTTTTCATCTATGTTCATCAGGGATATTGGTCTATAGTTCTCCTTTTTGATGGGGTCTTTGTCTGGTTTTGGGATCAAGGTAGTGCTGGCCTCATAAAATGAGTTTGGAAGTTTTCCTTTGATTTCTATTTTTTGGAACAGTTTCAGGAGAAAAGGTACTAATTCTTCTTCAATTGTTTGGTAGACTTCCCCTGGGAAGCCATCTGTCTCTGGGCTCTTGTTTGTTGGGAGATTTTTGATGACCCTTTCAGTCTCCTTACTGGTTATGGGTATATTTAGGTTTTCTGTTTCTTCCTGGTTCAGTTTTGCTAGTTTATACATCTCTAGGAATGCATCCATTTCTTCCAGATTTTCAAATTTGATGGCATATAGTTGCTCATAATATGTTCTTATAAGTGTTTGTATTTCTTTGGTGTTGATTGTGATCTCTCCTTTTTAATTCATTATTTTATTAATTTGGGTTCTTTTGATTTTCTTTTTGATAAGTCTGGCCAGGGGTTTATCAATCTTATTAATTCTTTGAAAGAACCAGCTGCTAGTTTCATTAATCTGTTCTACTTTTCTTTTGGTTTCCATTTCATTGCTTTTTGCCCTGATCTTTATTATTTCTCTTCTCCTCCTGGGTTTAGGTTTTATTTGCTTTTCTTTCTCCAGCTCCTTTAGGTGTAGGGCTAAGTTGTGTATTTGAGACCTTTTTCTTTCTTCAGAAAGGCTTGTATTGCTGTATACTTTCCCCTCAGTACTACCTCTGCTGCATCCCAAAGATTTTGAACAGTTGTGTTTTCATTTTCATTTGTTTCCTTGAATTTTTTTATTCTTCTTTAATTTCCTGGTTGACTCATTTATTCCTTAATAGGATCTTTCACCTCCATGTATTTGAGTTCTTTCCAATTTTTCTCCTGTGGTTGAGTCCTAGTTTCAAAGCATTGTGGTCTAAAAATATGCAGAGAATGATCCCAATCTTTTGGTACTGGTTGAGACCTGACTTGTGACCCAGGATGTGACCTATTCTGGAGTATGTTCCATGTGCACCAGGGAAGAATGTGTATTCTATTGCTTTGGGATGGAATGTTCTAAATATACCTGTGAAGTCCATCTGGTCCCATGTGTCATTTAAAGCCTTTATTTCCTTGTTGAACCTTTGCTTAGATCATCTGTCCTTTTCAGTGAGGGGGGTGTTAAAATTCCATATTATTATTGTATTATTGTCAATATGTCTCTTTGATTTTGTTATTAATTGTTTTTATATATTTGGCTGCTCCCATGTTAGGGGCATAGATATTTAAACTGTTAGATCTTCTTGTTGGACAGACCCTTTAAGTATGATATAGTGTCCTTCCTCATCTTATAGTCTTTGGCTTAAAATCTAATTTATCTCTTATAAGGATTGCTACCCCAGCTTTCTTTTGATGTTCATCAGCATGGTAAATTGCTTTCCACCCCCTTACTTTAAATCTGGAGGTGTCTTTGGGTCTAAAATGAGTTTCTTCCAGACAGCATATCAATAGGTCTTGTTTTTTTATACATTCTGATACCTTGTGATTTTGATTGCACCTCATTAGCAGCTGTTTTGATTTCAACTTGGTTAGATTTTTGTTTTTTTACCCAGAAAGAGATTTTATTTCTCCAGAATGGGATTCTCTAGTATCTTTTATGCTTTTTTAAGCCCAGCTAGCATCTTTATAATTCTCATTCTGAATTCTAGTTCTGATATCCTACTAATGTCTGTATTGATTAGGTCCCTAGCAGTTGGTACTGCCTCTTATTCTTTTTTTTTTTTTTTGAAGTGACTTTTTCCACCTTGTCATTTTGTCCAGAGAAGAATAGATGAATGAGGTAACAAAATGCTAAAAGGGTAACAAAGACCCCAGAAAAAAAAACACTAATGAGATCAGAAGAGACCTGAGACTGGGGGGAGAAGAAAGAAAGAAAAAATATATGATTAGGCTGGTGAATAGAGCCACACACTTGATTTTGGTCTGTTAGAAGAAACTGCCTCCCAAAATTTTAATGAAAGAAAAAAATATATATACATATATATATACACACACACATACACGATGAAGGGATGGAATATGTCTGTAAAGATCAAAACTAAAAAAGATTTTAAAAATGGAATTGATAAGATATTAAGTTGGTTGAACAAAGAAAAAAAAAAAGGAGAGAATGTGATCATCAGGCTGGAGACTAGAACAAAGCCATATGCTAGATTTAGGGTATATTTTGGTCTGTTAGAAGAAACTGTATCCCAAAATTTTAAAGAAAGAAAAACTTATATGTATACAAAAAATAAGGTTAAATACAATGAAAGGATAGAATATGACTATATACCCTAAATAGAATAAGAAAAAAAAAATAACTTTGGAAGACTAAAGAATCATGGGGAAAAAAAGCCATGAATTCTATATGCTATATTCCCCTAGCACTGATGATTTGTTGTTCTTATTGATCTGTAAACTTGGTCTTGGCTGGATGTACTTGATGATCTTCCGGGGCAGAGGCCTGTTTCCTTGATTCTCAAGTGTCTTTGCCCAAGGCGGAATTGCACCGCCCTTGCAAGGGGCCAGGTGAAGTAATCTGCGCAATTTTGGTCTCCGGAGCTTTTGTTCCCTGAACGCTTTCCGTACAGCTTTGGAGGTGGAGAATGAAGATGGCGGCCTCCCAGTCTCCAGCCCGTTGGAGCCGAGAGTCAGGGCCCCACTCCTCAGTGCGCCCTCATAGAAAAGCAGTCACTCCCGTCTCCCTGGTCTCCAGTACACTCGGAGCTCACCTAGCCTGTGACCCAGCATTTCTATCTCTGGCGCATGGCCTCATTTGGAATCTCCAAACCCAGCCGGTTCCTGCAGCGCGCTCCCACGCTACTCCTCCCAGAGGCGAAAGGTGAGTCTCTCGGATCTGGCACTTGTGGGGTCCCTGCTTAATGAGCAGTGGGTCAATTGTGCCTCGGATCATGGTTTAAGGTAACCCCTCCTCTGCTCCATCTCCGTAGCGTAGCTGGGCTCCCCGCTCCAATACCTGGGAGCTCTGCCACCCTCAGGCACCCCTGGTCTTTTTGTGACCCCAAGGGTCCTGAAGCCACACTGTCCCCATGGGGGCTCTCCCCCCTTCCTTAGCCTCTGGAGCGACATCCCTTAGTGGAGCAGCCTTCTAAAAGTTCAGATTTTGTGCTCCACTGGTCTATTGCTTGCCAGGAGGCAGTGCCCCCCCCAACCCCGTGGTCTATCTTCCCTTGATCACCTCGGATTCACTTCTCCGCACATCCTACCTTCCAGAAAGTGGTCGCTTTTCTGTTCCTAGAATTGCTGCTCTTCTCTTCAATCTCCTGTTGAGTTTGTAGGTGTTCAGAATGGTTTGATAACTATCTAGCTGAACTCCTGGGACCCAGTGAAATTTAGGTCTCCTGCTCCTCTGCCATCTTACTCCTCTCCTCAGCCTCTCCTTTTGATCTCAAATTTGGTCTCAAATTGTATCTCTCACTCACTACTTTGAAAGCTTCCAGTTAACTAGCTTCATTATTCTTGAAAGGGAAATAGGGACTTTCTGTTATTATTCAAGCTATGGCCTTTGAGATTTTAATCCAGCACCATTGTGACATTCAGATTCTTCTCCAGAAGGAAGACTTCCAGGAGCTTGTTATTAATGAAGACAAGCCTGTGAGCTTTGAAGTACCACTTTAGTAAATACTAATTGATTATATAAGTGGTATTAAACCAATTCCTACCCACAGGCATTGTTAACAACTTTTCCAGTTCCATTTTTATTATAATCCCCTTTCCTACATTGATCTGTTATGCTACTTGCATCATCTTTCAAAATTCCACGTATATGTTGGTCTTTTTATGGGCTCTCTATTCTACTCTATACCATTTGTCAATTTGTCTTCTTCTTCATTAATGCATCCTGTCTCAGTTACAATAGTTTCATCATAAAGCCGAATATATGACAAGACATGTCTTCTCTCTTAGCTGTTTTTAGACTTATACTGATTATTATTGGTGCTTCACACCTTCACAGAAATTTAAGAATAAGCCTCAAAGTCCAGTTAGGATTTTGACTGGAGTTGCATTGAGTCCATGATCAATTTGGGGTGTGTTGGCATCTCCATGATATGTTTCTGCCACAAACATGATCCTCTTTCCAGTTATTTAGGTCTTCTGGAACGTCTCTCAATGGAATCTTACAAATTTGCACTTCTAAGCCTTATACATCTTTGGTTAGATTTATTCCTAAATATTTTACAGTGTTACTTGCTATGCAATATCTTAAAATTTTTATATTCTCTTATTATTTGCTCCTGGTACATAAAAACACAATAGGATTTTTTTATTTCACCCTTTCATTTTTTTCTTCTTTTTAAAATTAATTAATTAATCAATTAATTAATTATTGCAATTGGGGGGAAGGGCAGAAGGAGAGTGAGAGCAAGAATCCCAAGCTGACTCCCTACTGAGCATGACTGGATCCCAGGACATGGAGATCGTGACCTGAGCTGACTGAAATCAAGAGTCACAGCCACCACCCAGGTACCTCATATTTTGTCCTTTTAAAAACTATTCAGTTATCCTGTCATTTATAAACTTACCGTGTTTACATATTTTATATTTTTATAATAATTCTCTGTTGAATCTTTAGGGTTTTCTCTGAATAATAATATCATCTATTTCTTTTTCTTCCTTTCCAAGCCTTATACTTTACTTCTTTTTCCTATTTTATTCTACTGGCTAAGAAATTGGATATATATCTGATACCATACAAACTAAACAACTTCAGAGGCATTGAAGAATGAACTACCAAAAGTAGAATTTTCATAGATAATCCAAGTAAGAAACTTTTTCTTCAACAAGGTATCAAAACTTTTAATCATAGAAAAGATAGATAAATTTGTGATAACAATGAAAACCTCTGATAATCAAAAGATAGCTTAAAGAAAGTGGAAAAAGAAAACACAATAATTAGGAAATTGACACCTACAGTTGACAAAGATTGGTCACTATCTGTTTGGTGGATAAAGACCTTCTATAATACAGTATTAAAAAGGGAAAATGATCCTTTCACAGAAGAAAATATATTTATGGGCAATAACCATATTTAGTAATACTCAATTTGATCACTGATGAGGGAAATGCAAAGTAAAACCGTAATGTCATAACACATTTTACATGTATTATTGATAAAAACTTTAGATATCTAAAAAAATCTAAAAAAAATTTTAGATGTCTAAAGATGCCAAGTATTAAAGAGCATGCAGATCAATAGGATCTTTTATCATTTGCTAGTAGGAGCATAAATTGGTATAAGATCTTTGGAAAATACGCATTATCTTGGAAAGTTGGACAGTTGCGTGCCTTAGAATCCAGTAATTCAATTTTTTGGTAGGTACTCAAGAGAAATCATTGCATAGAACCACCATAATTTTTCGTAATAGTAAAAAACTAAAAACAACTTTAAAAGTGTAAAAAATTATAGTATATTCAAACAATAGAATATTACAGAGCAGTAAACAAAATCAACCCCATGTGTCCACTATGACATGAATGCATCTTACTAATTTAATGGAAATGAAAAAATCAAATTCCAGAATACTACAAATAGTTTAAATATTCTTTTAGAAAATTCAAACAAATAAACTAAATGATATATTGTTTAGCAAGTCACACATAGTTCTAAAGCTATTAGATGTTAAAGAAAATAAGTAATAAAAATTTTGGATTGGGTTTATTTTGGGGTGGAATACAGGATTAGGATAAGTATATAAGTAGACAAAAGATATTGTCAGAATTTGAATTTCTGGGTTTCATGGTGCATTATTCTTTATAATATTAAAATTAATAGATAACTAAAGTAATGTTATATATGGATTACTGATGATAGGTTGTCATGAACTAGAGACTATAATTGATCCAATTCTGTACACCTGAGCTTCTTTAAAATCATATCTAACAAGACCACATAGGAGCTGGAAACAATTGCTCTGTAGGACCTCTCAGAGAGCAGAGTATAAGGATGAAGAGAAGAGATAAGTACGTTGGTAGCAAGTACCATGGAAATGCACTGATGTCCGGATAACCATACTTCCTGTCAGGCAAATTGTGGGATATGTTTTACTTGGTTATTGTTGGGGTAAGATTAGTCAAAATTATCAATTTTCTATTCAAAGTTTCACAGACTTTGACTGTTAATATGGATCCTATATTATACCCACTCCAATGATTAAAAAGATTCTCTGATATTTCTTTATAGCTGCTTGAATTATGTGACCTTCCTTTTCAACCTAGGTATTATAATAGTTTTTTCTTAGACTCATCTTGGTGTTTTGTTATTGTTGTTGTTGTTTTTTGTCTGTTTTAGAGGTTTGCTATTATGGAGGTTTGCTCTTAATATATAATTTAATTTAAGAGTGTGGTAGTACTGCCTGATGGATCTCCTGGTTAATTTTATTAGTAAGACTGGGCCTACATATTTTTTTAGTTGAAGTGTACTCCCTCACACACACCCTTTTACCTCTCAGGGTCTTACAGCACTTTTCAAAGCCACAGTGCTGAGGGCAGAGGGAGGGATGGGCTAGGGGGCTGAGGAGGGAGTGACCAGGAGAGGGAGTCAAGACATAGCATAGAAAGTTAAAGAATGTTTGAGGTGGAAAGGACAGTAGAGGTCTTATAAATGAGAAACGGAAGCAGATTGAGATCAAAACAGTCGCCTAAAATCACACAGTTGATTAATTAATTAATTAAATTCCAAGGTATCATTGTGGCCAGTGGAAAAGCCAGAACCAGAACCCATTTCTCTTCCTATTTCACTAGGCTGCTCTTCATCACCAGCTTGTATTCAGTGAGGGAGCCAATTTATTTTTTATTTTTTTTAAAGATTTTTTTTTAATTTATTTATTTGTCAGAGAGAGAAAGGGAGAGAGAGCACAAGCAGGCAAAGTGGCAGGCAGAGGCAGAGGAGAAGCAGGCTCCCTGCTGAGCAAGAAGCCCAACGTGGGACTCGATCCCAGGACCCCGGGATCATGACCTGAGCCAAAGGCAGCAGCTTAATCAACTGAGCCACTCAGGCGTCCCGGAGCCAATTTATTTTTGTCTGGTTTCATTTATACCTAGAAGTTTCTAATGTACACCCTCTTAATACTTGAGATCCCACTACACCGGAGAGCTATCAGATCGCTTTAAAATGTCCTATGGAATCTCTTCATACCCTGAAAGAAGGCGAGCTCAGTTCGTGCTGCCAAGACACACAAGCAGGGTTATCACCAGGTGCCACACAGAGAGTTCCAAAGGGGCTCTCGAGCCACCTGAGTCACTGCCAGTGGTGGTGATAGGGGGCTTTGGCAGGTGCATGGTGGGGATGTGAGCAGTAGACAAAACCTCTGCTTTTTTGGAATCTTGTGGACAGAACATGAATTTCTATGGTGCTTCCTCCTCCCATGAGTTTATTTGTCTGCCTTTAGCCTAAGATGCATATAATCAACTAATTACCCAGAATATAGATACATTTTATTGCACAGTCACTTGAACTTGTTTTCTTTGAACTGTCTTCCTTTCAGTTTTTTTTTTTTTTTTGCAGCCTGCCTTTTAATTAAACTCCTAATATATCTATTTAAGATCTCCCCAGACTGATTAATCAAGTGCACCAGGAAACTGAAATTCCATCATAAAACAGTTACTAATGTGTAAGGGGGGGATTATTAAATTGCTGTTTTATTACCAAAATTGACAAAGATCAGTGATGAAGAGTAAGCATCCTGGAGTCGCGCGGCAACACGCTCATCTAATTAATGAAGTGACAGTTTTATGCTGTGAAATAGCAAAAGGACTTGACAAGACTCATGGCTTTTCTCATTGACTCTAACAGCTGGAATGATGTTTCTTAATGTTTTCACAAGGTTTGGCAGTAATATATTACCCTTGTCACACTTAAAGAGGAGGGAGGGGCAATTAAATTCTTTTTTGCTGTTGATGAATCCCAATAGGAAGACAAGGCTGAGAGCCGAATGCTCCCTAGGCTCCCATTTTATCTAACTACCAATGCCCACCCCCTCCACTATTCACACTACAATCAGATATCTCTATTGTGAATCCTCTTTTTTTTTTTTTTTGTACCTTTTCTAGAGGAAGATGGAGAAATCAACAGAGACTGACATTAATTTTTCCAGGGAGAAAAGAAAATAAAAGCATAAGGCATTGACACACAGTTAGTGATTCTGAATTCATAAACCAAGGGGATCAAAAACAGAAAACTGGGACTTACTCTGAATTAATCAGACATGAATAATATCAATGAATGTTTTCAGTGACAATAAAGGCTGTGCCTTTATCAAAATAAAAGGCAAGCGATTTAATTTTTTTTTTTTTTTTTTTTAGTTTTGTTTGATCGTTTTTAAGTATGTGTGGCCTGGCTACTTCTGTTGTTTGGCCTAATATTTGGGGGCTCTGCATGTTTTGATTCTGCTCATATATGCAGAGGGGATCAGATGGATTTGAGAACCGTGGCTCTCTTGAGTCAATGAGAGTCCTCTGGAGATAGATGAAAAAACAGCCTGCTCATCTCTGGGATTATAAACTCCAGAAAAACAGGAGACATGATACTACAAATTCAATCTTGCTTCTGATATTTTAGCTGTTCTATTCCTTCAATATTTCCCCTCCAAATATCCTCTGTGAATGAGAAAGGGGGAAAAAAAGCTGTCTTTCTCTTACATGGCTTTCCTTGGTTGATATGGGAGGGTCCAGCCTCAGGACTCAACCAGATTTAACCCCAAGGTTGTATGTGTGAAGCTTGGTCCTAAAAACTAACTTTTTTTGGAAGATAAATGATTATAAATGTAAATTTCAACTCCCCGTGGGGCTGCTTGGCTGAGAAGGATTTCTGGGCTTGGCACAACTCAGTGGTAATTATCTAGACTTGAACACAGTTTTTGTTTCAAGGGGAAAGACATTTGGCAGCAGCTCCTGCAGCCTCGAAAATGCCACAGCGTTTTTTTTCCCTGGGATGCCAAAACCTCTAATTTCCAGACGTAAAATGTTAATGTTCTTCTTTCACCCATATCCTGGTCTCCACCAGCTCTGAGGAACAGGTATGGCTTTTTCTGGAACACTCCCATCATAGGAAACCGCAGAGCTTCCAACCTGGCAGAATTCCTCTCAGTGCCAGTGTATCATTTAGGCCAGTCCGTGTCGGATGGCTTTCAAATCTGCACAGTCAAACATGTGTCTCACTTGAAGGGATAAACCAGAGTTACTCAAGCAAATGATATGTAAGCTTTTTGTACAGTCCACTGAACAGATTCATCTCTTTTCTTCTTGAGGCAGCAAGAGGAGCAACAAAAGCAGCTTTTTAAAGCATCAAGTATCTACCAAGTGTGCAAACCAATACAGAGAGATCCCCAAACTGGGAGTTATGGTTCTTGACTTTAAAAATCTGTCCTCTGTTTGGGTAATGATACCAACACCAGCAGCAGGGTATGTTTTCAAGGCCCTGCATGAGCAATCAAAAACTACTGTGTGTGTGTGAGAGAGAGAGAGAGAGAGAAAGAGAGAGAGAGGGAGAATATGTGGTGTATTCATTTATTCTTTCAACAAACACTGCACTAGTACCTCAGCATATAAAGATGACTAATATCATCAAGGAGCACACAAATGATGGGGAAAATATTGTACAAACAGATCATTCTTTCAACAAATATTTATTGTGTACTTATTATAAGCCAGGCACTGTACTGTATGATGGGGAGATCATGTTAAGATGCTTATTATGGTACTTGTACTTATGGGGTTTATAATCAGGCACTTGTTTATGAGAACAGTTCAGAGTGTCATGTGTGAAAATGTAGATGGACTTTGAAGTAAAATTCACCCATGTTCAAGTTTTAGCGCTTTAATATACTACCTAGGTAAATTACTAAACCTCTCTAAGATTTGCTTTCCTCTTCTGGAAAAAGGTATAATAGTATCATTACACAGGTGCTGTCATGTTTGGAAGAAGTGATATAAGTACATCACCTATTGCAGTGTCTTCTACATCAAGGGTACTCAATAAGTAGTATTTGTTTATAGATATAATAGGGGATTTTTTTTTTAAAAGAAGTGATGGTGGCATGTAGGTGGAGCATTCAAGCTATAAGAAGGGTACAGATGACTAAGCTGGACTTGAAGAATAAGAGTTATTAAGGAGAGAAGCAGTGTATAAAGGCCCGGAAAGAAGATATTACTCTAGCACTGGAAGATAGAATGATAGAGGTGGGGGAAAGTAGTGGTGAAGGACTAAGTCAAACAGGAAAACTGGAACCTGCCCATGAAGGGCCTAGTATCTCTTGATAAGAAGTTTGGACTTTCTGAAGCAAACAAAAGCTGAGGGACTTCATTACCACCATGTCTGCCTTACAAGAAATGCTAAAGGGATTTCTTTGACTAGAAATAAAAGAAAGATAATTACATCATAAAAACATACAGGGTAATGTAAATCTCATTTATAATGGCAAATATATAGTCATAGTTAGATTTTGCAGTATGGTATTAGTGGTGCATTATTTACTTACAACTCCAGTTTAAAAGTTAAAAAAAGTGAACATAATAAAAATAACCATAACTACAGTAATCTGTTATTAATTATATAATATAAAACATATGAATTGTAAGGGCAAGGACTTAAAATATGGGAGGAGAAGTAAAATTGAGAGTTTATGAATTCTTTTGAAATAAAGTTATTATCAGTTTAAAAGAAGGTATTATATGTTTAAAATATTTTCTGTGAACTTCAATGGTTACTACAAGAGAAAAGTAACTATACAAAAGAACATGATACAGAAGTCAAAGCAAAAGACCAT